>PITA01000002.1:0-347841 GCA_004023965.1 Spilogale gracilis
TTAAAGAAAGAGGATATTCTGTCTTAAGCACAGTGACATGGATGTGAAGGCGGGAAAGCAGAGTACAGATCTTCCCTGCAAGAAGGGGTAGATGATAAGGATGGGACACATCATGATGACTTGGAACACCAAAAAGCAAAGGAAAACAGAGAAGCCTTACCAGTTATGGAGAAAGGGTGAGTGAGGGACACAATGATGAAAATAAAACTTTCATTTTCCAACTACTCAGAGTCAATTTTAAAAGAAGTTGCAGAGACATTGCACATGACCTTACTGATAAACATGAACAATTGTAAATTCTACTCTGGGTTCTCATTAGAGAACTGAAAATTTAATATATTTCCCTACTCTGGACTGCCCACAGTCTTTAAGACACCCATCCTTTACATGGTGGTAAAGCTGAACCTAGTCACATGTAAAATTCCACTCGACTTGTAGCTATGCTCTTATCAAGCTCACATTACATTGCTCTGGTGTCAGTCCAATGTGGTGACACCAAGCTAAATAGCCTATCAAAAAAGCATTTTAGCATAGAACACTCCAGTGTTTCCTTAGAAGCAAGAGCAGGGTTTTAGACTAGAATCAGTTTCCAGCTCTCCAAAAACTGTTCCTCCACTTTGTATCTACAGGGCTCTTTTGATGGGCCGGAAGTCTGTCAGTCAGCTTTGCTGTATGAATGTATGAATTCATCACAGATGTATGAATTCATCACAGAAACTCTTCAGGCCCAATCTGCTCATTGTTTTTAAAGCACTATAAAGCATACTGGATGTCATCAGAAGTTCAACTTCTTTTCTCGGGGAAAACGATTTTAAAGCACCGAGGTAATTCAAACTTGTAAATTCAGAAGTTTCCTCAACTTATAAAATCAAAGCTGGATTTTGAGTAGTTACAGTTTTAGTAAAAAAGGAAATTAAGAAAGCCCTGTTTGACTTGCCCGTCCTCTGGTGACAGGTTTTTTTTGTTGTTGTTCATTTAGAAGCAGGCTTATTTCTAAAAAAATGAGTCTTTTTTTCCCTTTGTGTATGAATTTTGTTATATCCTATATTGAACATTAAATAACTCAGGTATAATTCTTTCCTAGATTCCTTGTGGCCTCTTCATAGATCATCAAAAGAGTTTGGGAGAGAGGCGCCTGGGTGGCTCAGTTGGTTAAGCAGCTGCTTTCGGCTCAGGTCATGATGCTGGAGACCCGGGATCGAGTCCCACATGGGGATATCTGCTCGGCGGGAAGCCTGCTTCTCCCTCTCTCAGCCCCTCTGCTTGTGTTCCCTCTCTAGCTGTGTTTCTCTCTGTCAAATAAATAAATAAAATCTTAAAAAAAAAAAGAGTTTGGGAGAAATAGCAAATGAATTTCTGTTTTACTGTAATATATCCAATCATCCATTTTCATTCCCAACATATTCCCGATTAGTGAAGTAAATTTTTCTCCTACTTCTCCCTCTCTCAGTCTCTCTGCTTGTGTTCCCTCTCTAGCTGTGTTTCTCTCTGTCAAATAAATAAATAAAATCTTTAAAAAAAAGAGTTTGGGAGAAATAGCAAATGAATTTCTGTTTTACTGTAATATATCCAATCATCCATTTTCATTCCCAACATATTCCCGATTAGTGAAGTTAATTTTTCTTACTCTACTCTTTGAAAATAAGATTTAGAGCAGACAACATTTTAACATCTTTTCTAGGCCCTCAATACTGATAGCCATTTTGTAGGCATATACCTAAAAAGGCTAATGCCTTCCACTTCTATCAAGTCAAAAAGCTCAAGTGCTTCTGTTTTGAGGAAGCTAAAAGTGACCGAAAACTTTATTTTGTAAGTTTTAATATCACAGGTAAGTAAATCACACCCCCTTTTAGCAGTGTTGTGGACAGGGTGTGAGGATATTCAGCAGGTGAGTCTATTTCATTTGTTTGGTTAGAAATTTAAACACTGAAAGATGTTACCAATACCTACACTGTCCACTCATATGCAGGTAAATAAGCAAAGTCTAGCTCGGACAGGGTATCTAGGAGATCAACAATCTTCTGTTTTATGGTTTCTGCAGTTTCATTAAAATCTTCAGAAATCAAGAAGATGATCTGAAACTCCAGTTTTCAAGTCTAAATACTGAAGACTTAGAAGGAACATTACCTTGTTGCGATGGCTCAAAGAATCACTTCACATGTTAAGGAAAGCATGGTTGTTGGTCAGATCTGACAAAATTAGCTCTATTCTCTAAGACGGCACCACATACGTTACCCAATAAATATTACTCCCCAGCACATTTTAACTCAAATTTAAACATCAGGCAAGATAACTCAATCGGTGTCATAGAGCTCTCAAGGGAATAATACGATAATGCTACTTGCTTGGGTGGTATACCCAAGATAATTCAGCAAAGACTATTTTCAACTAAGCATTGGTATCTTGGGACACAGAAAAGCTTCTGACTAATTTAGAAGTTCTTTTGTGTCTCATTCTATAAAGGTGAGATTCAGTCTCCCGATGTGCTTTCACATGTCCTTCTCCACCATGTCCAATTTTCTGCATGTTCTGCAACATGCTCTCCTTTGGTTATTGATTTCCCCAATCTAGTTGTATGAGTCCTTCCATATTTCACTATTTAACAGTCATTTAACCTTCTTTTTCTGGGGTTTCTAGGTCATGCTGGGATTAGATGGGATTATAATCACCCTCATTTTCATTATCTGAACTCTTAGAAAATATAGTCACAATACTTACAATGTCAAAACTTGAACTGGTGCAGTGGTGATACACAGCATAATAATTAATCAACAGAGTCAAAGATAGATGGGCTGTGAATACTCATAATTACAATGTGCTTAAGGTATACACTCAAGTTGCATCAATTGGTGTGAAATAACAATGGTTGATTCATTAGTGTGAACTTCAAATCATGGTTGGCAATAGAAGGGGGAAACACAGTGACAGCAACTAAGGAAGATAAATAATCTATGCTTTATCTATTTGGCACTACATACAGCATTGCTTTCTGCATCTATATTTGGGCTGCAATATGGGTTTTTTTACTTTCCCCTGAACCTTTGGCATCTATCACCAAAAAAATAAGCTGTTCTGTATCCCAGGGATGGAATTTCTAGGATATGGGACTCTCCATTCTAAAACAAGGACAGTTGCTCATGCTAGCAGGACTCAAACATTATTCAGCATAAATTCTTACAAAGTTTGAAACAGAAAAGAACCGTAAAGCCAATCATTTTATCAAGACATGATGATCTGGGAAATCATGATCCATATTTGAAAATGGGCTATGTGCAGAAAAAGATGTCTATCTGAGAACTGACCAATACAAAGGTGGAGACATTTGGGATGGCTTAAACCAGTACAAATGATCATGACTTTAAAAAATACAGGAGGAACAAAATATGGTGCAGATGAGAATAAGTCCCTGCTACTTTTACTTTTATACATCATCAAAACTAAGCTCTTAAATTCTAAAGCAAATATCGAGACATTAATAAATCCCTATTCTAATGGGTTTAACTGTCTTTTTTGTGTTTTTTATTATAAGTAAGCTATTAGTGCCTCTGCCCCCTCCCCCCACCCACTTAGCCAACGCTGATTGGTTGTTTCTGAAACAAATACTCACTGAAAATGAGACCACATCCATTAGTAAGGAAGTAAAATTTTTATTTGGGGAAACTTTAGAGGAATGTACAAACATATTTAGCTAAGCTCAGTGGAAGCATCACCAGGAACTATTCCTGCTCATTCATCAAAAAGGTTCCAACATATTTGGAGCAGTACTTTACAACATTCAGAGACATTATGTTAAAAAATTATATAGTTAAATATATTTGAAGCACAGTGGGTTTGAAAAGTACCTAACAGTATTCCTTATTATAGATTCCACATATTTTTAAAGATTTATTTTAGAGAGAGAAAGAGAGAGGGAGCAAGTTGGGGGAAGGCAAGGGGAGAGGGAAAGAGAATCTTAAGCAGGCTCCATGGTCAGCATGAAGCCCAATGTGGGGTTTGATCTCACAACTGAGATGATAACCTGAGCTGAAATCAACAGATGAATGGATAAAGAAGATGTGGTACATATATACAATGGAATACTATGCCTCCGTCAGAAAGGATGAATATCCAACTTTTGTAGCAACATGGACTGGACTGGAAGAGATTATGCTGAGTGAAATAAGCCAAGTAGAGAAAGTCAAGTATCACATGATTTGACTTACTTGCGGTGCATGAGGGACAAACTGGAGGACAGTGGGAGAAGGAAAGTAAATGGGAACTAGGGTAATCTAGGGAGGGAAACAAAACAACAGAGACTTTGGACACAAAAACAAACTGAGGGTCTTGGAGGGAGGGGGGTGGAGGGATGGGAGAGCCTGGTGGTGGGTACTGAGGGCACCTATTGCATGCAGCACTGGGTGTAGGGAATGGGCAATGAATCTTGGAACACTGAAAAAAAATTAAAATTAAAATTTAAAAAAAAAAGAGTCGGGCAATTAAGCAACTGAACCACAGGTGCCCCCACATTTTTTTAAAAAAGGCTCATGTGTAATGAGCACATTAAGAGATGGGGAACACTTCTTTGAAGCTGTGTTCCACAAACTACAGTTTGGGATATGCTGATATAAATGTAGCAATATGTTAAAATAGGATTCTATTTTAAGTTCAGTTGAAGTCCCAAGACAATAGGAACCAATTAGACCTCTATACCAAGATGAGGTGCTGGACTACCCAAACAGGACTTGTAACAGAAGTGTCTGAGTATTGGATTTGCAAACCTTAGCTGAACACATCTCTCTGTATTCTCAAAAAGATACTGACTAGGCTATGAGAAAAGTTTGGAGTTGAGAAGTAAGGATTTTTTAAAAGATTTATTTACATTAGAGAAAGAGAGAAAAAGAGACAGACAGAGAGAGAGAGAGAGAGAGAGAGAGAAAGTGGGGGGTGCAAAGGGAGAGGAAAAGAACCCTTGAGCAGACTCCTGGATGAGGAGCCAGACATGGGGCTCAATCTCAGGACCCTGAGATCATGACCTGACCCAGAATCAAGAGCCATATGCTTAATCAACTGAGCTATCCAAGTGCCTCACCCCCTCCCCAAAATGGGAATTTCTTTAAAGAATTTTTCGAAACTTTTAGGTTTGCCATCAATGCTTTACCCACATGGAAAAGGGTTAAGGGTACTTACTTCATGTCAAGTAAATGACCGGGAGTTCAATGGCTCACTTAGGTAGCTTGGTATGTGCCCTCTGAATTTTTAGGGTCAGAAGGAACTGATTTCTGATTTAAACATGAAAACTTGAACAAGTGAACTTTAACAACTAGCTGAAGATGCCTGCTAGGTGGCTCAAGAATGGAGACCTGATTTGAGGATCTAACTCCATCTCATTATTAGAAAGTCAAAGACCCATATCTCCATGGAGGAAGTGAGGGCCAAGTGCAAGACAAAGCACCCTAGGACAGTCTTGGATTCGACACTGTTGGAGGTAAGGAGACCTCAGCAAAGTCACCAGACACTCAGGGTGTAGAGAAGGAATCACAAGTACTCAGTTTCAGGAGATGGACTTATCATCAAGAGAACTGCAACCAAGGGGACCCCAGATGTTCATGAAACAGCCTGCAAAGAGAAGGGCCAACCTAAACATCTGCCACCTGAAGGGCAAGCCAGCAGATGGGCACCAGCCAAGCAAGTTTGATCCTTCCTCTCACTTCTCTCCCATCTCTCCACCCAACTCCCCTAGTGTGTGGGAATGGGGAGAAGATGAAAGAATAAAGGAAGAAGCTACCCAGTACACAGAAGATGCATTAGGTATGGAAGAATTTCAGAGTTTCCATTCTTACCCATATTCATAACTGAACCAAGACTTGTTTAGAGACTCAGGTAACCAGAGGACTCATTACTATTGAAGTGTGATTAGCAAGCTCTAGGCACCCACTGAAATTTTATTCAGAAGCAGAAGAATATCTGAGCCAATTTAGAAAGGCAGTTTCGAGGAAAATATAAATTTGTGTTACACCCTACCATGTAACACTCAACTAACATTTTATTAAAAGTACCCCTGGCGTCCTGTGAAGTACCTGAGGCCGATCCTGTCATTTGGTGACCCAGAGTGCTATGCAAGAAGGAGAAAGGCAAGTGCTGCCTTGAATTTTTATGGCACTTCCAAGTCCAGCATTTCAGCTGATTCTCCCAAGTCTAAGAGGCAGCTGGATAGGGATGACTATTCTCATTGTACAGAGGGGAAAACTGAGGATCAAATCTGGGACTTGACTTAGCTAATGTCTAAATGCTCACGTGCTGGCAGCTCTAACTTTAACTCTTGTCATCCAGACTCCCTGCTCAGTGCTTTTTCCAACATATATGCTATTATTTTTAAAGAACAGGAAAAAAGGTCACTTACAAACACCAGAATCCATTTCTTTTACATGATTAGAAATAATTTCTCAGTGAGTAAAACTGAAATAATTATAGCTGTTAGATTTTTTTTAGATAGCAACATCAGCTTTGAAATAAAGTCAAGAGCAGCATAAAACAATATGACCCCAGGCAGAGTAGATTAAAGCCTTTTTCCAAATCCAGACTGGTTGCTCTTTATAGCTGGACTGATTTTGTTTTTCATCCCTTAAATAATTTTCAGTGGTAGTGAGTGTGTGTGGGGGGGGGCTCTTTGATTACACTAAAACAAAGTCTTGTGTACAAGCAACTCCTCTGGCATAAAGCACAAGGCCAATTATCACTTTTTTTTTCCCTTCCATTTTTCCCCCCACTGGCACAAAATCTAAGAAAAGCCTCAAGGTGCAAATGATTTGCAGTCTATTTAACATCATGGTTATTTATTTTTATGAGCCCTTATTATTACTCTTTACCCTAAATTATAGGTACATTCTCAGCTTCATTTCCCACTCTTCATAAGCCCCATAATAGTAGGTTTTTCCCCTGTATTTCTAAATAATCTTCAATACTTCATCAATCCAATATTTAACATCTTATAGATGATGTGTTGGACCAAGGCTAAGATCTGTGAAATCCAGTAACCTAAGCCAGAACTTTGTGCCTATCTTTTGCCATTAGAATTATTTCCACTCCTATTTTCCCCAAACATTCCTTGAAGAGAAACATTGTCCATCTACATGTCCCGATCCTATTCCTAGGAAATGAAAAAGTGTTGTTGAATTGAACTATCCATAACCCTATAAAGGTCATGTTAACGTTATCCCTTTCTTTTTAGGACAAAGCACACTGAGCCTCAAAAAGGTGAAGTGACCTTCCCAAGACATAGAGCAAGGTAAGAGAAAATCAGAACTTGAATCCAGATACGCTGAGTTCCAGCATCTATGTGCTGATATTACACTCCCTGTCTTTGGCAATTCCTTCCATATATTGTTTCCTGTGAGCTCAAAGCGACAAAGCTATGGTTATTTTGTTTACTGAACCCAGTGAATAAAAAAAAAATTTTAAATAATTTATTTTATTTTATTTTTTTCAGTGTTCCAAGATTCATTGTTTATGCAAAGAAACAGAACTCTAAATTTCTTCATAGAGAAAAGATGTTTATGCCAATAAACTAATAAGAAAAAAAGGGGGGATAAAGAACAAATGAAGAAAAGAAAGGAAGAAAGGAAAACAGGAAAGACAAAGACAGAAAAGGTGGGAGGGGATAAACTGAATAAGGAAGAGTGTTCCATGTTATCAAGTCAAACTGAGTTTGAACCTGCCTTTCCAGTTTTATTTACCACTTCATCCTATGCTCGCATTAAACTGGTCTATGCTATACTGCTGTACTGAGGATGAGGAACTAAAAAAAATAAAAAACAAAAAACAAAAACAACAACAACAAAAAACCAAAAACCACATGGATTTGTATATTGTTCTTCTGTCCTGAAACCTGCTACATTCACTCATTAATTCTGGTAGCTTTTCATAAATTCCACAGTATTTTCTACGGAGATGATCATTTCATCTATGAATAAAGACAGCTTTTAGTCTTCCTTTCTAGTCTTTTTTGCCTTTTCTAGCTTTCTTTTTATTCTTGTCTCACCACACTGGCAAAAACCTTCAGTACAATGCGAGTAGAGGTAGCAAGCATGTATTTGTATTTTTTTAATAACAAAAATAATTATTTTGCAGGTATTGGGTAAAGCTTAGGAAAGTTATAGGTCAGTAAGAATCAGTCCCCAACTTAAGGATGTCATGACCTGGTGAGGACCTCTTTTTAGTGGTAAGATGGACAACCAAATAAAACTCGAAAGATAAACCAGGACAGGTTCTTGAATAATAGAAGTGACAACAGCAGCAAGAGGAGCCTTAATATTTACAGGAGGACAGTCCAGGATCTGTTGAAAGTTCCCGCTATGTATCAACTTATTTGACTCTTACATCTTATCCCCATTTTATAAGTAAGGAATAAGAGACACAGGAAGATAAGTGACTTGTGTCCCTATAGCTAGTGTTCTTAAGTGTTAGACTGTTGCCTTCATCTTCATTAACAGGTATTGAGTGTCTACTCTTTGCTAATTACTATGTCACTTTCAATTACTTTAATTATTACAGTAATCTTGTTTTATAAATGAAGGAACTGAGGTTCAGACAGTTCAAGTGACCTCTCCAAGGTCACCCAACTAGCACAAGACTCAATCTGAGGTGTTCTGACTCCTGATTAATATCCTTTCCACCACCCTCCAGTTCCTCTTCAAATAGCTAATATTTATAGAGTACTTTGCAGCTTACAAAACTCATGATCACATTTATGTCTTAAATGGCACTTAAAGGAATCAAGATTTTATTCACTAGGAAAAGGAGGACCTTGATCAGTTTCTAAGAGAAGGGAAAACATGAAAGAGAGAAGAGGTGTTTCTGGAAGGCCAGGGCAGTGTTGTGCTAGATGGATTTGCCAGGGCAAGTGTAAAAGCCCAGGAGTTAGGAGATGCTGCAACTCTCAGGACAATCCACATTCACCTCTGAACCTCTGAGTCCTTTCCTCCAAACTCATTTGCCAGTCAGGAGAAGTCCTGTTTTAAATAATGATCCAGGAGGGAACTCCCAGAAGAGCAGAGATAATAAAAGTATTTCTTATGTCACTCCTTCTCCTGCATTTAACTTTCAGGAATATTTTTGTTAACTGAGAAGAGCACACAAAGGAACCATTATCACTGATACAAGGAGAAAACGGACAGTAGATTTCCTCAGCCATGTCCTGTAAGTGTCAACAATTTAACTAAACATATAATAGTCATAACCTCATCAGTGTTAAATTTTCTAGGTTTCTGGCACATATCTCTTCATCTCCCTCATTAAGTTTATAGAGTGTTCTTTGGTACATTTGCTCAGTATGAGGATTTCAGTTTCAACTGGCATACACTAGAGTCAAATAGGGGAATGACTTTTCGGCCTTAAGTAGTTAGCAGAATAAGAACATATGAATGGACCAATGCCCAAAGCCAGGTACTTGGCAAATAACAGCAGATAGATTTGACCCCATCCATCACAATCCTGCCCCATTCACCAGGGGTGGGTCTAACACAGGTAGGCCAACCAGGCTAGAAATATGAACAGTTATTTTGTTTTCATTAGATAATTTCATGTCCTGCATACTAATCCCCACTCAGGGACGCCACTCATTCATAAATAGAGTCTTGAGGCCCTCATGATTACACTCCTATGAGGATGGTGACTCTAAACAAACTTCCCTATCTCAAATCTATCCTATCGCCTCTTCATTTTATCCTAATTTTAACATGTTAGCATTATATATTCAAGTAGGTCAGATGAAAACGTTTATTACAATATAGTCAGGCAGCTATTTAAAGGATAGCGAGCTTGATGTGATTTCATTCCCAGGGGAATATCTACATTTTAAAAAGTAGTACCAAGAGACAGGAAAGCCTTAACCTATAGATGAAATTAAGCTATAAAGATAGAATACCATGGAGCTTCAGGGCAGGGGCTCTTCTAGCAACCATCAAAAATGCCCTGTGAGAAAGAGCTAAACCCCCATTATCATACTTATACCTCAACTCTCCATCTGTCTCATAGGGATATAACCTCGACTTCACAGGATTATTATCATATAGGGACACAATAGGACCTCACAGCATTACTGTTGGGAGTAAACCCCTTGGTTAATCATTATTATAAACCTCTCAGAAAGCTATAAATTATCATGCAGAACTGGGAGGTTTCTAATGACTTCTGAGTTTTGCCTTTAACCCACTTGATCTACCTCCACTGGGGTCTGAAGAGATGGGAATCCCCCTGCATAGTGCGTCTATTCACTCTTCTAGCCTGCCTGCAGGCCTCAACTACAGATTCGATATCCAAGCTCTAGTTTCTCAACCACCCACAAAAATATAGCCCCAATTTCTTGGATGGGCTGAAGAGAGACTACTTTTACCACTGGCAGCAGAGACTATGTCGGACCTACTCACTAACAATGCGGGAACCAATTAACTGAGTCAAGAATGTTCTTCAAGAAGAAAGATAAAACTTGACACTATTTCACTTTGAATGAGAGCTGCACTCTCAACCATAACAAATCTTTATATTTGTATCAAGAATGGGTTTCATAGCACTTCAAAGACTGTTGTCTTCTTCCTAGGATATTAGGGCATGGTGTATACTTTCTTTCATTATTTTGCATGCCAAGTTTCCTTCGAATATCAGGGGTCTACTTGATGATCTAGAAGTAAATGAATTCTAGATATTTGAAGGGTACTAAATTATGGGGAAATGAGGATTTCATAAATTTCTGATCAAAAGGTCACAGAAGGATAGTACTGAAGAATATCCTGGGACATTCCCTTTATTTTACAGAGTGGGGAACTGAGGTCTGAGCTTAAAGCACATACTGGAGTTCTGAAGCAGATCTGAACTGCAGACCTGCAGACGGTGGATCCAGTCTATCATACAGTGTCCTTTCCCCTCTATTGTGCATGCCACTGGCACTAATGCAATCCGGAGGTGCCCTTTCTTGTAACCACCCTGTTTTGCCATTGTTGCCTAGGAATTAATAAATAAATAACATCCCATACATATTTTAATCTTCTTCCCTTCCCATGGTTTTCTCATGTTTCATCCTCAGGTTTCAGGTCAGTGCTGTGAACTAACAGGCCTTTAACTCAACACTTTTGCAAAGACCAATGGAATGTATGAATAAATGGTTGCTCGAGTACATGCCACTAGCACTGCTGGGGTCTGCTTGCAGAGATGCCAATGTTCTCTGTCACAAGACACAACCACAAGGACACTGGGGAAAATGGGGGTGTGGAGGACAGCTCAATGGGCCACCTGCAGTCTGTTCTGTGGCCTACAGCCAGTGTGCATGCTATAAGACAGAAGAGAGAAAAGGACCTCACCATGGGGATGGGAAGAATGCTGCCCCCTGTGAACCATCTCTGCGGTGGTGAGGCTGATGACAGCATGCAGAGCACACAACTCTGGCTTGATGCCAAACATCTGGGCTCAAAACCAAGCAACCAAGTTATTCAAATCAAAGAAAATCTAATCAACAAATATTTTCAATGCCTACTATGTGCATTTAGACAGCTGTGGTTAGAATGGATAACATTTGAGTCTTCCTCGGCCCCCCAAATTCCACTGCTCTCTGTTCCAGATACCTGATATTATATTAATCAACTATTCATGTTTTGAACCAAGCATCTGCTGGCATATGTTTATATACAAACAAAACCAAATGTAATGAATTATTTCTCCAGTACATTAATGGTACTCTTGTCAAGCTCCCTAGAGTGAGGCTGAGGATAGTTTATCTCATCCCACTGGCCATTTCTAAGACTTCCATCCCTCTTGCTGTTTCCTGCTCTATCAGAATGCAGAGAAGCTAGGAGGGCCACGCTCCCTCCCATAGCTCCAGGGAGATATTCAGGTGAGGATACCACCAGAGGCAACATCTTTCTGAAATCACTGGTTGCCTCTAGGCTCCAAAGCAGTCAATGCCAGGAGGGAACCCTGTGCATAATTTGGCATCTGTGGTGCTCCAAGAACAAAGGATGTAATATCCTTTTGTTTCTGGACATCCTAAAGTTAAAGTGACATCCTGCCTGACAATTATGATTCTGCATTCTTTTATAAATCATGTTCTTTCTGAAAGAACTTAAAGCAGGTGAATGAACAGTCAGTTGCCTCATTTCTGGCATTTCTCCTATGGGGACTGCCAGGGCCTTTACTAATATTACCACCAAGTATTATAGTCATGAAACGAATGAAGTCAAGGGATTTGCTTTTAGCTTGCTTTAGGCCATTTACTGTTTTCATTCTTCAATAAGAAGAAACAGCCACTGAGGTGAAGATGGGAAGACCTCTCCATATGTGATGGCAGTGCATGATTTTTCAAGGTCCCCTAGCTGCTGTCAAATAATCTTTGTACATACTTCAGTTAGTAAAATCACGCTTGCCTTCCCTGCTTTCACAAGGACCTCTAAGCTACTCAAAGTTGTCAGGTTCTTCCAGAGGCCTCACCTCCACCTGGCACCATGGCATCAAGGACAATGGCCTACGCAGTACTTATGACAGGGAGTTTATGGTTAAGGAAAGAGGAACCACTAAAGCTAGGCTTGCTCATAACATTCCCAAAGGGAAATTAGAGGTAAGAGAACCTGGAAATTTGGGTGTCTATACTCCGGGGTTGGTGGCTCCATCCTTAAAAGTGTGAAATCAAAGACACCACTGGTCATTTCCCTTTTAAACTAGCCCTGCTCACTAGAGAAGGTGATCTCTGAAGCTGGTCTGCTCCATGAGCCACCAGTTTTCCTGCTGTCTATGCTCAGCTACTCAAGAAAAAGTACATTAAAAAGTGTTTTTCCTCAGGAATTTCACCTCTAAGCTCTGCTTCCTTTACTACGTACGTGAATGAAACTGCACAGCCTATGGGAAAACCAAAAATGTCCACATCAGGGACTACGTTATTCTGTGCTCTAAATAGAATTAGAAAAAGACGCCCTACTGGGAGGATGCAGCCACAGAAACATAGCTTGATGAGTGGAACCTGGGCCAGATTTTGATCCTGCTGACTTGCCTCACTGGTTTATGGAAATCTGGTGGTACTAGCTCACCCTTAAACCTAGAAGCTGGATTAGGTTCTGAGTGGTCTGTCTCCTACCTTCTGAGCTCTACTCTGATCTCCTTGGGTATAGAAAATCCCCAAGTATCTTTTCAAGAAGAAAGCTTCTCAAACTGCTTCATCAACAACAAAAGTTTCAACCCAAAGTCCAAACTCCTTTTATATTCTCAACCCCACCCCCAGCCCATTAATAACCTCACACAGAAGAAAGAGTTTCATAGAGGGGCAGACTATATCCATACCTCCTCTTGCCTCTATTTACATCCTACTAATTTTGTTGCTTGCACTCTTGACCTTGTTCTACCTTTCTCATTTGACCCTTTACTACAGTAGTTCTCTACTAACTCAACCTTTTTGTTACCAACTTGGCTTGTCTGCCCCAAAATGGAAAGACAAAAATTCTAAAGCAACATAACCTATACTCTCCCCATGCCAACTCCTCTGTGGAATTTTGTAACCCAAAGATGACCCAAGCCTACATTACCATGGAAGGGCTATTTCTGCAAAAAAATTTGAAGTTGTCATGTTCATTTAAAAAATGCGATGATAAAACACACACACAAGCCATTATTTGTAAAATACCTACAGATGATGAAGAGGAATGCATATCAATATATACACATGCATGCAGATGAATGAGGGAACACATGTGTATGTGTCTACCCATGGAAGCCAAGATGAACCTTTCAACCGAAGAGCATGATTAAATACTAAGGAAAATGACAGGAATCAAGAGTGATTTCAAATTTTTTGTAGTTTTTCCCTCTACTACTTCCTCCAGATTTAGGAAAAAAAAAGTGTTCTCAGAATTCCACTTAAATTTGATACCTAAATTAGCTTCAAAAAGCAATCACATGGGTGGCAGACATGCAGGGGTTACCAAGCAGGGGTCTCATTGTGGTATGAGAATGATTGCTAGCTAGCAAGGGGGATTTTCTAGTCCTCTTCTGGTATTGCTTAGCTAAATAAACTCTGACACCTCTGCCCTTCAGTGTTTGATATATTAGAGTCTTTCCAGGGTTTACTAGTGTTCTGTGGTTATATTAGTTAAAAGTTATGTGGATATTTAGAATAATGACTACCATGTCCACGATGACCACCAACACCACCACCACTATCATCCTGACTTTTATTTCTGGAACAATTTGTAACTGCCCAGCTATACCTGTACCTTAAAGAGGTGGACAAAAAAAAAAAAATGATTTCCCCAGTTTTCAAGGAAGAACAGAGATAGAATTCTAGTGGCTTAACCAATAAATATGGTGGTGCCAATTTCAAACTTCACAAATGCCAAAGAACCCAGTGCAAGACTGTCTCAAACTCTGATGGAAGACCCTTCTAACTGGGTTTCCACAGGTGCTATCAAGGATAATAATAGAAATTCCAAGAAAAACCTGATCTTCAGAGAGCCTGGGCTCTGCTTGTTGTGGCCTTGGATTTGGGCCAGGTGCAGACTTTTCAAATGCTTTCCAAATACTCCCTAATCTAACAATTTGAGACACTCAGTGCTAACTCAGTGTGTCTTCCTTTTACCACAAACACCATGCAACTGTTTATACTGCACGTAACCTAAAGATTGGACATGTTGGGCGCCTGGGTGTCTCAGTTAGTTGAGCGATTGCCTTCAGCTCAGGTCACAATCCCGGAGACCCAGGATCGAGTCCCACATCGGGCTCCCTGCTCTCCGGGAGGCCTGCTTCTCCCTCTCTCATTCCCCCTGCTTGTGTTCCCTCTCTGGCTGTGTTTCTCTCTGTCAAATAAATAAAATCTTAAAAAAAAAAAATTGGACATGTCATTCCTCTAGTACACAAAAAATTAGACTCAGCTTCGTAACCCAAAGATATCCTAAATGAGATGGTTGTTTTTTAGTTTTGATTTTGGTTTTGTTTTTTTGGGGGGAGGTTGTTTGTTTTTAATATAGAACACTTCATGAATTTGGAAGCCATCCTTGCACAGGAGCCATGTTAATCTCCGTACTGTTCCAATTTTAGGATATGTGCTGCTAAACGAGCACAAGGTCTACTGGAGAGACAGAATGATAAGTGGTAAAAATTACAGGTTTTGGAATCACACAGACCAGCAAATAACTTTCAATATCTATGTTAAGAGAGGGTAGCAACTGAGAATACCGAGACGTGTTTTTTGTATGGATCATTCTTCCTTTATCTCACTGGATACAGTTGCTGGCACATAGATGTACTCAATACATAGCTATTGAATGAAATTAATCCATTTTCATATTGAACAAATTTACTTTCACCTACAGGGGACTCTGTAATCTTTAAGTAATCTGATACTGTGCTCCTTGCAATTTCTTTAAGGTAAGTTCTGGATTTGAGATATTGGTGTCTTTGTCCCACCTCATCCATAAAGCTTCCCTGACAGCTCCAGTCTTCCTTATTCTCTTTTCTCTGACTCCCTGTTATACTTATTCCAGGTTCCCCTCACTTTGGCACACACATGATATCTTATCCTACATGTAAAATGTGTTTCATAAGCACATCATCCTTCCTAAGAGCTTATAAGTTCTTTAAGGGCAAAGGCCATGTTTGATATTTATTTTGTATGTCCCACAGCACACAACACAATATAGAGCCCCTAGCAGGCTCTGAACAAGTACCTACTAAACTGAGCTGCATTTTAAGGATAGCATTCCATTGCCAAAAATGACTTTGTTTGAGGGAATTATCAAAAGGCTGTATTCACCACTCATTGCACCCAAATTAAGCCCATGGGTCTCTACACTTGAAGTGCTAGCTAGGAAGCAGAGGATCAGAAAGCAGCTGCTTCCTTTCAACAAAGAAGAGATCGCATTTCAGCAATGGATTGCAGGATTGCTCGTTTTAGTCACTAGTGACTCTGGACAAACCCTTTGTTGTTATCGGGAATAAAAAGTAACCAAGAGACAGGTCCAATATCAATTTCCAATTACTTTTCTGTAACACATTTCTGCCACTTGGGAAAACTCCCAAGGGATCTGTTGCCCCTTATCAGCTCAAATCAGGCTTACCTTTCGCACAGGTAACACACGGCACACCCAGTTGAGCCTCAATATTACAAATGTCCTTCTCTGACACTCACATTCTCTTGTGAAGTCTTCAATATTGGCTTACAATGTTACCGGAGACCCGGCCCAAATGTGGAAGGCCTCCTGTCATTAAACCCCGAGCCACCTGCATTGGAGTGGGATGGGGATGACAAACACCTGCGGTAAGCTGTTGTCACTAAGGTTTCCTAAGCCTCAACTTGCACTGAGATGTTGAATGTGGGTACGAAGACTCACATAGCACTTTTGCATCATCAACTCCAGCCAAACGGGAAAGAAATAAGAGAGTCTTAACTTTGATATTCAAAACACAGAACAGCATTTTACCCTCCAGATCACAGAAAGCAGGCCACAAACTAATTGAAAAAATCTTTGGTATTAGGGATGTTAAAACTGAGGATCTGCAAAAAACCAGAAATCACATGTCCCCTTTTTTACAAAGTAATAGGAAAGAATTTGGAAAAACCAGGAAACATCTCTGGGTTCATAAATCAGCCCAGTTGGAGGGAAACACAAATGGCCAGCACCTGGAATGAGCCTTCATCTGGCGCTGGAGAGCAGCGTAGGCTGTGCACTGTGATTAATGACTTGAGTGAAAGGTCTCAGTTGAGGCTCAACAATTAACTTGTTCTCTCCACATCTCAGAACTCTCCACAGCATAACTATGTCTTCCCTGATTGTTCATATTTACTAAAACGCAAGCCAGTCTGGAAAGCTTCGAACATGTCATCAGACTATTTCTGACAGTTGGGAGAGCCGTGGTGTTTGAGAGGACTACTTTCATCGGATCATCTGTGTTGACTCTGCATGTATGTCTCAACCTTTCAGTTCCTTTTCAAGTTTAAGAACCATCTTAAAAGAGGCAATGGCACTGGCCTCGATCTGTCGTAGAAAAAAAAAATTCAGCTCAGAGGATTGCAAATGGACAGCATATGGCCTGGCTTGTTTCTGGTCATTCCCAAAAAAGGTTCTTAGGGAATTGAATGTCCGTGAGATTAATGGTTCCCTCCTGTCCTGCCTTTATCCTCTGGAATAGCTTTCTCTAATCTCTTTCAGACCCTCTCAAGCATTTACATTAAACCAATCATTCCTCCTGAATCTACGACCAAGACTCTGATAAGACCTACTAGAACCTAAGGAAGTCTCCAAATCTCCTTCCCTCTCTCCTGGAGGTGAATTTGTAGATGGGAAAGAAAGACAGGAATACCAGAATCTCATTTTGTATGTGGAAGGACCCAAGGAGTCTGGTTTCTTCATTTGACTTTCTAAACCTATTTCATTTGTGACAAATGGATATACCCAAAGTGGATATGGCCCCACACATAGTAGGACTGGAAGGGCACTGAGTCGCTTAGCTAAGAACATCCATCCCACTGGCCTGTCACAAGAGTGGATCCCCTTTACACCCCCATCCACAACCACTTTTGTGAGTGAAGGCATCCTGCCTCCAGAAGATACAAAGGTACATCAAAAACAATAATAGTAACAACAATGATAATGATAATCTAAGCAGGATCAACAATAATATGTATATAGTATTTACTATGAGCCACAAACTCTCTAAAACACTTCCCTTATATCAACTCACGTGATCCTTACAACAATGCTACTAAGATAGGTGTTGCTATTATATCCGATTTACAGGGATAGACAGAATAGTCAAGTAACTTACCCAGGATCACAAGGCCAGGAAGTGGCAAAGCCAGGTTTCAAACACAGACCTGAGATTTAAGCTCTTCCTGCCATCCTATAAAACCTTATATGGTAATGGTGCTCTCTAGAGGTATCGGTCCCCACCTGCAACTGCTAATGAGAGTAGAGAAGCAACTCTTCTAGCATAGCAACCACTTAGGGGTCAGGCTTGGTGAGTCCTGTTTCTGCTACTCAGTGTATAACCTCAAATGAGTTCTGAATCTCTGAGCCTTAGCTGTCCTCATCTGTAAAATCAGTATGGTACTAAGACCCACCTTATAAGGTTTTTGTGAGAATTGGTGAGATAATGCATATGCAGGACAACACAGTGCCTGGAACATGGTAGTTGTAATAATCATAGCTATGGTTAGCATTAATCTGATTAGCTAATGCTAACTAATGCAGATGGAGATGAGCAGAAATGATCTCAGCTTGGAATGTAGATAAGAAAAAGCAGATCAGTGTGGTGACCCCCAAGAGACTAGGATACTAAGAAGTACTGGTAAGGGATACCTACATTTCTGGTCTGCCCCAATTTACATAGCCTCTAGGTTAGCTTATTTCCACAAAAGAAAAGATTCTAATTTTAAAAATATAGTACATCAAGAAAAAATAAAATGATGTCCAGAGTGGGAGAATTAGAATATTCTCCCTGAAATTCCTAGCGAATAGTGAGACAGTGAGGCAACCTTCCCACAGCCTCCTGTGGCTGTTCCAGCATCAAGCTTGGAGCTGCAGCCTTCATTCTGCATTTGCTACATGCTCTTGCCGACCCCTGACACATCACATTCTTTGCATCAATAAGGACTGGTGCCAGAGCACACTAAATTGCCTTTGACTACATTTAACTGATCTAGTATTTTTTTATGATTCTTTCTTGTTGTACCATTTTTCACTTTTGACTTTATAATTCTCTGCTGACTTTAAATAAAGCATTGCCAGACTGCCCAAGGTGGTTTTTAATAGAGATTTAGGGGCTAGGTTGTGCTGTGGTTTGGATTCAGATTCTACTCCAGCAGCAAGGGGAAATTAACTAGGTGGTTTCATCTCAAGTGTCCATTTATACTCAGAATGGACAGAGAGTTTATCTTCTTCTAAGCCTTGTAATCATGACACTACAAAGTGAGTTTCAAGAAGTTAAAGATTAGGTAGCAATAGCTTCTCCACCACAAAACCACAACACAGTGTCGCTGTAAGCCCAGATGACTGGGATATACAAAGACAGCAGGGAAATCACTTGTCAAGTGACAGGGAAGAATTTAACCACATTCTGTCCTATGCCAAAGACAACGCTTGTTCTTCTTAAGTTGGGGAATTCAAATGACCCTACACCAGCTATGTCAGCCTGCCTCCAGACCCTCCTCCCTCTTGTGCCATCCCTAGTCCCTGTTGTCTTCTGCTCAGATGAAACACTGGAAACCAGCAGGCCCTAATCACTGGGAAAGGGGACCTGACTAGCAAAAAATCTGAGTCAGATAAGTAGTTGGTCAAAAACTAACATTTCTTTTTTAGAGGAGAATAGTCTTAACTATATTTTAAAAATATTAAATTAAATTTAAAAATAAGTATGATTTTGGCTTTGTCTTGCTTTTCACGATCATGCTGTTTGCTTCATTACAAAGGGAAAGACATCACATGTAAAGCATTGAGAACAAAAGTTGTAAAAATATCTGTGTATCCATCACCAACTTTACAAATAAGCAAATCTCTTCAGTTGTTCCTCTCAGATTAGATTTTTTGCCTCCACTTATACCAGTGGTAAATGCAACCTTGAACTTTTGAGTTTTTCATTCCATGGTTTCCTCCCTCGTTTTGCCACCTTTTAAAATACTGTTTTAATTCGCATTTTTGAACTTTACATAAATGATCTCTGTTTTTTTCTCCCCTATTTTATAGACTGATCCCTGTTGAATGTTACTCAACTTTATGTAATAAACTGTGTTGTTTCCAGTTTTTCTGTCTCTTTTGTTTTGTTTTGTTTTGTTTTGCTATTACAGATAATGGTGTGAATATAGTTCATATTGCTCTGAATATGTTCAATAGTTTGTCCTGCATTAGTGTCCTGGGAAAAGAATTACTATATTTTAGGGTTTGCATATATTCTAATCCACTAGATAATAACAAATTTTGATCCATAGTGGATAGATTAATTCATACTTCCCCCGAAACAGCTCTTGAGTTTCTGTTGCTCTATAGCTTTGCCAGCACTTGGTACTGCCAGATTTTTAAATTTTGCTGAACCAGTAAGTAAAAAAATGTATCTTGTGGTTTTATTTTACATTTCCACATTTAATTATTTATAGATCACCACTAAGTTTTAGGTAGTTTGAAATGAAATTCTTTGTTCAAAACAAGCACGCAAAGCAGAGTTTATATTGATTAAGTGTGATTTTATGACTACACAGAAAGGTGTCATGTATGTAGCAGTTGTGTGGTTCAGTTGGTGGCTCAGCGTCTGACTCTTGGTTTCAGATCAGGTCCTGATATCATGGGTCATGAGATCGAACCCCACATCAGGCTTCGCACTCAGCAGGGAGTCTGCTTGAGATTCTCTCCCTCTATCTCTCCCCCCACTAGCACAAGCTCTCTCCCTAAAATAAATAACTCTTTTTTAAAAAATAAAGAGACCATGTACATGGACATATAAGAATGAATGAATGAATATGCCAATTTCTCTATCTGCTATCACACTTATAGCAGGACTGGCAAGCTAGAGCCCGTAGGACAAATCTGGCCCCACCACCTGCTTTTGTAAATAACTTTTTATTGGAACTTAGCCATGCTTATGTGCTTAGGTATTACCTAAGAGTATTTTCACACTACAATGACAGAGTTAAGTAGTCACAATGAGGATCACCTGGGTTGCAGAGCCTAAAATACTATTGGGCCCTTTACAGTAAAAGTTCACTGACCCATGACTTAGAGCATCTCTACTTGCATACATAGAAGCTCACTTTCAACATGTTGCCTCACATCTGTTCCTCCCCAAATGCCATTCCTCTAAAATGGCTTTACCTTCCACAGTTACTCAGGCTGAAAACCTGACACTCATCTACTCTTGTCCCCTATTTATGGTCTACAACTAAATAGTGAATACCATCCAAGTATTCAATCTTCTCCATACCAGTCCTGTGAAGTCCCCTTCTCTACACCCATGGCTGACCCTTTCTTCAAGCCTTACACTGACTTTGTAGGCAAACCTTCCCCTAGCAACCCAGTCCTTGGTGTCCCCAAGTTTCACAGCACTTGGAGCACTTTTCCACATTTATCTGTTTAAGTTTCTGTCTGTTATCTCCACCTCAACTGTACATTTTTTAAGAGGAGGACAGAGAAGACTTGGGAAAAAAGCTTCTTTGTCAGTATCGTTGAACGTGGTGGTCCTTGAATTGTATGTGGAGAAATCACCAGATGAACTCAGGAAAAGTTACAGATGCCAGGGTGTCACCCCAGGCCCACTGCATCAGGAAGCCCTGGAGGTAGGTGCTCAGGCATCTTTATGCGATGGATGCTCCCTGGGAGGTTCTTATGTAGGTTTGAGAAGCACATATCTAATCAAAGCTTCCTGAATACTGCCCTTAGTTCTATCCCACTCCACCACATTGCCCATGATGGGTAGCTAACACTGCAAAGGATTTCCTTACACCTTTGCTTGGATATAAGAGCTTCCCTAAGTTTCTCCACACTTGTTCAGTGGCCCAGAGTAAGCCTAATTTGAAAGGGAAATTGGATCTTGTATTTAGGGCTGAGTTCTGATCTTCAATCTCTGTTTTTCATTGAATTGGTAGTATTCCTGCTTAGTGATAGGATCTACCTCCTACACTGAGCAACTTCACTTGCTCAGCATATAAAAAATAGGAATCTCCTGTTATAACTTAATACCACTTCCTTGTATATACCATACTACCTAGTACCTGCCTAAGGGAAAAGGCATGTAAACATTTATATGCTGTATATAAGAATGCGGTTTTTTTTAAAAAATTTTACTATCTTCTTCATTTTCAACATATTACAGATCATTTAATATGTAGAAAAACAAATGTTAATAGAAGGGTTAGACCAACGACAATACCAATAAGATGTTGTTAGTATTTATTAGAGATTTTTCTTATTAGACTTAATTTTTTCCTAAATTGCATGTGACCCATTATCATTATGCTTGGTGGATAATATAACAAAACAAAATTACCAGTCCATTTTACTCAAGGAGAAAGCCTAAGCTTTCTTGGGTTTTATAACACCAAGCATAGCACAAATTTAAGAAATTTTTCCAGTGCTGCACTCAGTGATTTTTAGGGGTCTATTTTCCCCAGAGGCATGTAAGTACTAAAATTGCATTGGATTGCGTTTTGCTCTCAGCGGGTGAGAAAGTGCATAGTCAATGGGTTATTTGCCATTCTTTATTTCCATTTTATGCAGTCACACGGAGGTATCTCTCAGGTGGTTGTTGAGGTTTACTAGACACTCAGGAGCCATCTTGTTCTTTCTCTAAATGACATTTATAATCTATAACCAACGGGGTTGTCTATGAAGCCATTGGTGCAGTAAACCTAAACTCTGCTTGTGTTAATTCAGGTTACAGAGACCAGATCTTTTGCTATGAGATTCCAATAGGGGGGAAATTGCATCCATGTATCTGAACAATATCTATAGTCCATAGGGCTATGAACAGAGATACAAGGTCTGATTCAGATGCTGATAATGACAGACCATTTGAAATCAGAATATAGGGGAGAAAGGCCCTCAGAATATGCAGATCAATTAGTAACGAAAGGGCTATGCAAAAATCACACCAGTGATTTTGCTATACCTTTATTTATCTATAATAAAAACACTAAATTCTGTAAAGGCAGTGTTAGTCTGCTTTCTTTCAACCAGATAGCTCCAGTTAACTCTCATTTTCATGCCTCACTAGGGCTCTGATCATTGATGCTCTTAACAAGATTCCTGAAATACTGAAAAAGCCGAAGTGCTTTCTTGGATCATCAAGAAAAATTAAAATTCATTCAGTGTAATTCTATTGTTAAGTGTATGTTATTGGGGGGCTGCATGGAACTGAGGGAAGAACACAGACCTTAGCGTTAGACCTGGTTTTGAACCTCACAAAGGACACTTATTAGCCCTGGGACCTTGGGTAAACTACATAATATCTCTCTAAGCTTCAATTTCCTTATATATAAAATGGGGATAATATCCAGCTTCAGGAGATATTTCCCAGGTTAAATAAAACCACGAACATAAATAAAATACCAGCACAGTACCTGGCTCTAAAGCAGTCACTCAATAAATAGCTATTTTTAATGCTAATATCTTCCTTCCCATTTTTAGTAAATCAGTGAGCCATGCAATATAAGCAGGTACCTCTTTACTTTTCTTTCTATATCTTTATTTACCAGAATTTTGATTCCTATAAACATCCTATCCTGCAACAGATTACAGAAAGTCTACTGTGGATTCTCAACACTGAATTGTTTAAATTTGAAGAAACAAAGGAACATTGTCAAAGGAACTACTTCTTTATCACTGTCCTTAGGAAAACAAAGTTTCAAAGTCTCCACAATGGTTAAAAATCACCCAAAACTCCTGCCCTCTTTGGATCTTTTTTAAACTATCACTTAAGTAAAATATTAGCATATTTTAATAAAAATTCAGATACTGAAAAAACTAGTTTTTTTGATCCCCTTCTACTCTTCACTCCAATCTGGATATTCCCCCCAAAGCAACTACTGGTAGGGGTTATGTGTCCAACCTTTAAAAATTGTTTCTATGCATTTGTACACACGTGTATTTCCATGTATGGGCATGTGGGAGAGATTTTGTGCTTTTAAATACATAAATTCTATCACAGTGTACAAATGTTGTAGACTCAAATGTTTTTTGCTCAAAAATATGTCCTGAAGCTATTCTGTGTTAAAATGTTATTTACCTTTTTAAAAAAAATTTACCTTCACTTTTTAAAAACTGCTAATATAGATAGCATTCAATATCATGATTTGCCATATTTTAATCATTCCTTTCCTGATAGGCATATAATCTGTCTTTGCATATTTTTTTTCACTACAAGAAAAACACTGCAATGAACATCCTTCTCTATACTCTCCCTTGAACACATGTAACTTACATTATAGGCTAAATGAATTTTATTTCAGCCTTTAAAAAATCCAATTTATTTTAAATCATGGTTAAAAGTTTAAAAATAAATACAAGAGTACAGAGAACAGTCTTGGGTGGGAGTTGGGTGGGAATCCTAGTCTTCCCATCTGCCCACCCCATCCATAGGTAGTCACTATTATCACCCATCTTTCAGAGTTTTTTTAAACTTATTGGATTCTTATTGTTCCACCTTTTATGTGTAAATAATAGTATGCTTATCTATTGTTCTGTACCTTGTGTTATTTCCTTAATGATATATAGTACATAGACTCACATATTAAGTATGTAGGGGCTTCCTAATTATTTTGACAGAGTTACACAATAGTCTACAGATTGGATGTACCATAATTTAATAATTCTCAACTGATAGCTCTTTTGCTATTTTCGATGATTAACTAGAACATCTACTCTATAATAAATACTGTTGTATATATGGCATTTTACATACGCAATCATTTCTAGGATTACAACTGCTCTTCTGTTTTTATAGTAGGCTGTTAATCATTTTATTACTGATTTCTATTGAACACTTCATATATCAGAAATATAATCTATCATTGCCTGTTATATCATTTCCAAACATTAACTTCACTGTCTTTTGACTTTGCTTAAAGTATTTCCCTCCCCATGTAAAAGGTTTTTTTTTAAAAAAATAAAACCAATAGGTTTCTAATAGGTTAAAATTTTTAATAGGTTCTAATGTTTTTAATATTTAAAAATGTTTTAATAGGCTAATTTTTTAATTTTTTGTTTTTTAAAATTATAGCTTTTGAGTTGAGTTCTCAGTTTTCTTTAAGCACTTTTATGCTTTCTTCTTCATTTCCATTTAAAATGTTAGTCCATTTGTAATCTGTCCTGGTGTAAGTTATGAGATACAGATCTAATTTTTTTTTTCCAAATAGCTATGCTTTTGCCCCAAGAACATATATTGAATAGCCCATCTCTTCCCTAGCAGTCTGAGATACCCCTTTATCGTTCACTAAATCCCGCGTGACGTCGAGTTCTCAATTTCCTATTCTATTCCATCAGTCTGTTTAGTGATCTGTGCACCAGCACTACATTGCCTTAATTATTGAGGCTTTAGAATGTATTTGATATCCAGTAGAGCTAATTTCCCCCCTCATTATAATTATTTTTCAGAATAATTCCAGCTACTACTTTTGCTTATTTTCTCATCTAAACTTCATATTCAGTCTCTCCAGTTTAAAAGGAATAAAAAAATATTTTTTGGTAGTTTTATGTTTTCATAAGAATTTACATTTTAACAACAACAAAACACACTGACATATTTATGGTGTTGAGTTTTTCTATAATACAGCAAGTCTGTCCATAACTCCAAGCCTTCTTTTGTGTCCTCCTAGAGGGTTTTAAAGTTTTCTTCATGAAGATTATATTATACATTTTTGTTAATATATGATTATAGTACTCCCAATTTATTATCTTTTATGTTGCTTCTGCAAATACTCTCCAACTGGTTGTTGTTGTTGTTTAATTTTATCCAGCTGGTTTTTGTTCCACTAATTATATCCTAACTTTTGCTTTACTTCATCACTGAATTCTCTTGTTAGTCTTTCAGTTGGTTCTCTTGAGTTTCCAATTGTCAAATCAAATCATCTGTAAGCATGACAGTTTGGCCATATGCTTTCCATTTTCAAGTCTGTTGTTTCTTTCTCCTGTCTAATTACATTGGTTAGTATTTCCAGTAAAACATTAAATAATAATGGTAGTAACAGATAACCTATCTTGTCCTTACATTAATAAAAATATTTATTATGTTTGCCCATTAAGTTTGACATTGGCTTGTGGACTCAGATGGATATGTTTTATCACATTAAGGACATATACATCTATTTTTATATGCTTTTTACCAAGAATCATTATGGCATTTGGCAAAGTTCTGCATCTACAGAACTATGGCTTTCATCTTTAGATTAAAAGCACTGAATAAATGTATATTTTAATATTGAAATTTCATTGCATACTTGAAATAAATCTCAGCTGGCCATGATGTTTTACTTTGCTGTTTATGGTGCTGGATGTTATTTAGAATTACTTTATTTAGGATTTTTGTACCTATATTCATAGCTGAGTATGTAGTTATTTCCTCTGTAATCCTTGTCAATTTTTCTGTAAATACTTTATATACTTCATAAAAAGAACTTAGAAGTACTTCCTTGTCTATCCTCTCTAACAGTTTAAATAGCTTTGGAATCACCCCCTGTGGTATGCAGGAATCAGCTCACAGCAACTCACAAGAATCAACTGTGCACATCTCTTCCCAGCACCACAATGAGTGATATCATCCAGGTATCTTGGAATCAGTCATGGTGGAACTACTGATGCCACAGAAGGTGACAAACACTACAGATCAAGGCATTTTTATTTATCATCATCATCATCCTCACCATCATTTGCATAGACCCACTTGTTAAACATTTAACAGAATCATCTTTTTTTTTTTTAAGATTGTATTTATTTATTTGACAGAGAGAAACACAGCAAGAGAGGGAACACAAGCAGGGGGAGTGAGAGAGAGAGAAACAGGCTTCCTGCTGAGCAAGGAGCCCAATGCGGGGCTTGAACCCAGGACTCCGGGATCATGACCTGAGCCCAAGGCAGACACTTAACGACTGAGCCACCCAGGCACCCCCAGAATCATCTTCTTAACAAAATTACCTTCTATTCTAAAGTTTGGTGAAACTTCCCTGTAAAACCACATGGACTTCACAGTTTTATGCAAGGTTGAGTGTCTTTATATACTGTACTTCATTTGCCTATGGAAATCAATATTTCAACTTTCTATCTCCTCTGGAGTCAGTTTAGGGAAATTTCATTTTCTTAAAAAATTCCCCACTTGATCTAGATTTTTAGATATTTGCACAAAATTCAACAAAGTTGGTTCTTGTGAGTCTTTTAATTTTCTCCTCCGTGACTTTTCATTTTATGTTTTGTATATTTGTATTTTCCTTAATTTTCCTTGATTTTGTTTTTTAAAAAATCAGCTCTTATGTTATTTTACTCTTTGTTTTATAATTTATTTATATCTGTTTTTAGCTTTAATCATTAATCCCTTCTGCTTTCCATTGGTTTACCTAGCTGAGTGTTTCTGGAGTAAGATGTTTCACTTATCTTTTGCTTTCTTTTGTTTTAATATATGTACTTAAATATGCATACATACAGTTTTCTTCTCAGAATGGCCTTAGGTCTATATCATAGGTTCTGATGTGTAATGACTTCATTATCATATTTCTCCAGCTATTCTACAGTTTGAGCTTGTATGTTATCTTTGACTTGAGATTTAAGAGTATTTTTTTTTTAAGATTTTATTTATTTGACAGAGAGAAACACAGCCAGAGAGGGAACAGAAGCAGTGGGATTGAGAGAGGGAGAAGCAGGCTTCCCGCCGAGCAGGGAGCCCGATGTGGGACTTGATCCCGGGTCTCCGGGATCAGGACCTGAGCTGAAGGCAGTCGCTTAACCAACTGAGCCACCCAGGCGCCCCGAGATTTAAGAGTATTAAACAGCTTTTTGCAGTCTGATTTTTTTATTTTATTACACAGTGACCTGAGAGTTTTTATATTTCCTCTACTTCCTGAAATTAAAATTTATAACCCAGTATATTAATATGGAAAGCTATATTTGCCAAAAATGATCAAAGCAGTATTTCTAGTCTCACATGCTCTTCTAGAGCTTTGCTACTCCCCATCAAGAGGTAGAACCTATTTTTCCTCCCCTTAAACCTGAGTAGAACTTTGATGACTACCTTGATGAACAGAAGACAGTTAAAGTAATGTTACATGAAATCTGAGATACAGGTCATAAAAGACAATATGGCTTCTGCCTAGCTCTTACTCTCTCTTGGGAATCTTTTGCCCTTTGAACTTAGCCATTATGCTACGAAGAAGCCCAAACTTGCATATAAAGGAAGACCACATAGACCCCACATGGAGAGGAACTGAGGTCCCCAGCTCATAACCAGCATCAACCCACCAAGTTTAGGATTATGTGAATTCACAGATGATTCTAGTTCCTAGACTTTAGTTCTTCTACTCAGGCCTCAGATATTAAAGAGCAGAGATAAGTCATTCCCACTGTCCTCTCTCAGAACTCCTGACCCACAGAACCTTTGAACTTAATAAACCATTGTCCTGTGACAGTATATGAATTCTGTCTCATCTGACACTCTTTTGCTTAAATTCTACCTTGTGATATTTAAGACGATAACCCCTGCTGTAATCCCTCTTCTAGGCTTTGTTTCAACTTTTCTGAGTCAAATTGTTTCTTTTTTTCTTATAACACAGAGAATTGACTTTTGCCTTATGAGTCAACCTGAATGTATTTTAAGCTGGTAAATTAAGCACATTTACATTTTGTCCTAATACAAATAGGATGGGTCTCAGTTTTGTCATGTTATATTTCATTTGGGCAGAGCTAAGTAGCTGTAACATGTATCTTCTGTCTCTCAAAGGCTTAACACTCCACATTTGATCCTTCATAGAAAATGTTTGCTAATACTTGATGTAAATCATAATACTGACTGCAAATAATGTTCTGTTTACTACAGTCTTTACTGCTTCTTTTGGTTTTTGTTGTGATTGTTGTACATCTTATTGCTAGGCTAGCATCTCCAGGGAAATGTGGACCAATCCTTCCTTGCTTATTCAAGGACTATAATGGAAATATTTTTAACCCTTTGTTCTTCTCTATGCAGGTTGCTGTAGGTTTTTGGCAGATAATTTTAATTGAGTTAGAGAAGTTTCCATGTATTCCTTATTTGCTAAGAGATATGGTAGAAGTAGTTATTAATGTTAATGTTATTGAATGTCACTTTTTTCTTTTGCATCTATTTATAGAACCACATATAATCTCTTTTTCTTTTTAATATGCCCATATGACAAGTTTACTGATAAATTCTAATAGTAAGATAACCTTTCAATTTTGAGATAAATCCTAATTGGGTATGAAGTGGTATTTTTTACTACTACATTACTAAATCTTATTCTTAATTTCTCATTGAGGATACTTTTACCACATTTGTAAAAGAGAATGACCTACAGTTTCAGTTTCATTTTCATATGTGTTCATTATCTTGTTTAGGTCAGATTGGAACCTTAGTTAGATAAAATGAGAAATGTTCACTGCTTTTCATTTTCTGGAATAAATTGAGGGAAGTTTCTGCTCTTTGAGGGATATATGACTATTTTCTCAGTTTCTTCTATAGTCTTTTTCTCTATTATATTCCTTATTGAGACAATATTGGTAACTATAATTGCCTTAAAATTGCCTGGTTTAGATTTTCAAATTTATTGATAAAAACTCTAGAGTTTTTAACCTTCTTACTTTTAATGTTAGATTTTCATCTCTGTTTTTTCCTTAGATTTGCTAGGCTCATCTTTTAAAAAATAATGTTGGTACTATTGATAAAGTATATTATACATTGTTTCTATTGATTAAGTTTTAGTTTAATTTAGTCATATCATATGTCATTGGGTTTGTTGTTGCTCAATAAAGATTTTTGGAAACCCACCCAATTTAAAATAATTTTTTTAATCCCTTGTTTCATTTTTATATTTTCAAGGGAACAAAATCCTTTAATTACATTTTGGGCTACATCCCACAGTTTTTAATATACTATAGTGCTGTCACTGCCACTTACTTTTAAAGAGTAATTTATGTTTATATTTCCTCATAAAACTAAAAGTTTCATTTATTTCTAATTCTGTAAGGCTTTTTCTTTTCTTTACCCTGCCTAGCCCCTCCAGAAGGTCTTCTTTTTGAAGCTGATTCCTAATCTTACTGAGTTATGATCAATTAATTTGAACTGGGCAAATTATACTTTAACTCAATTTGTGGATAGTTTTTGTGACTTTTCCATATATTTTGTAAAAGAATGTTCATTCTGTTTTCTGTTTAATAAAATATCTATGTTGTGAAATTTCTATTCTGTCAGCTGTCATTTTGTATGGAAAATATGCTAAAGTTTTCCTCTGAGATTGTGACTTGGTCAAGTATTTCTAGAAGTTTTTCTTTATGTATTTCAAAGCCATGTTGTTAGATGTATTGCATTTCATGATTTTTATAGCTTCCTATTTTATCTTCTTAATTACACAAAAATATCCCTCTTCATCATTTCAGTCATCGTCTTGAAGCTTACTTTGCCTGAAATTAACATTCTTATTACTCGGTTTTGTTTCTAGCATCTGGTTTCATGTTTTTCCCTAATCCCTGTATTTTTTTTTTCAAACTCCTATGTTATTTTACTGTATTTATTTCTTTAAAGAGAACTTTATTTTACATTTTTCTTTTTCAGCAAGTCTGCGAGTGCTCTTTTAATTTACTTCATCCACATTTATGCCTATTGCATTTGTACCAACTCTTGCCATCTTACTTTACACATCCAGTTGCCCATCCTTACTTGCTCTGGCTTGGTGATAGCTCAGCTGAGCGATGTTGGCCAGGGATGGGGACAGGCATACAGGTGGGTTGACCCATGTGACTGTCACTATGGAGGTCTAACTTGTGGCTGCTATCAAGCCTGCCAGTAGTTTCCTGCACTTAGCAAAGTCCTGACATTGGTCCTACATTTTTTAACTCTTTTGCATCAAAGCTGTGATGAATCTCTTCAATCTTATTCTTTTATCTATCTTGCAGAGGATCTACATAGGTTCTGATCTTCTTTTCCAGTTAATTATTGGTTTTAATTTTTTTCTTTCCCCATAGAAAGTAGAATCATATCATTTCTATCATTTTAGTTAATGCCTTTAAATGGCTTCCTGCTTAAGGGACAGTAAATGGTTTGTAAGATGTTCAAGTTCTGGCTTCTCACATTGTTCTGACTTCATCTATGCTCCCCACCCGCATTCCTCCTCTGCTAGATTACTTACCCCAGCTATACTGACCTCCTAGTTCTACTTCATGTATTTCAGGCATGCTCTTGCTTCATACCCTTGCACATGCTTTTTCTTCTGTGTAGATTATTTTTCTCTCAGACATTCTCCAGTTTCCAGCTCTCACCTCCTTCAAGTTATTACTCCAGTGTCACTTTCTCAGGGGCGATTCCTCTGGCTATCAAGTCTCAAATTACCAACACACACTCCTTCATCTCTTTTGCCTGCTTTTGTTTTCATCTTAGTATTTATCCTTAGTATTTATCTCTCTTCATATTCTATGCTGTTTTCTTTTTATCTTGATTCTTTCAGGAGAACATAAGCTCCTTGAAGGCAAAGATTTCTGACTACTTCATTCATCACTCTATGCCTAATGCTCAGAGCAGTGCTTGGTACATATATAGCTTGCTTTCAGTAGATAGCTCATGAATTAATAAATTTCTAAGGATCCAGACGAGGAAAAGGAGGCTTTAGAACACGTTTTTGTGCTGTGTTTGTTCTCCTTGTCTTTACAATCTTCCAGGTATGCCACCATTTACTGCCTCCCCTAACCTGTTCTCCAGGAGACTTTGCTTATTTGTATATTGCATGAAGTTTTAGAAAAATTCCAAAGGAGCCCGTGAAAAAAGGGAGAATGAAGACATAACAAGAAACGCTTTCTCTCAAAATGAAGAAGAAAATTGGGGGGGTGGGGGAGGATGGTTATATGCGTTTCTTTAATCAAAAACAAAGAAAGGGACTGCATGTTATCCTCTTTGACTATCTTGATTGTGAAGAAACTGATGAAGTAGAGCAAGATAAATAAAGGAATAAAGAGCTAATCCACAAGAGAGAAGACTGTTTTTATTGCTCTTCCACAGATGTCTGTCCTCACAACACAGGAAAGTTTTTTTTCTTTGGGGGAGGGTGGGAATAAGAGTAGGGGAGCAGCAATTTAAATTGGAATCTCTAGGCAGTCTGTGTTCAGGAATTAGAATTACATTATTTTCCTGGCCCCCCACCCCCTCTTGTCTTTTAGTTGGGAAACGTTTGCCCTGGAACAGCACAGAGAGTTTGCATTAGCATCCCTAAGGATAGAACTTTGACCCCACAGACTAAGGAAGCTACAAATGGAAAATTCCAAGTCGCTGTACTCTTTTATTTTCATGCTAATGTTTCTGCAGAGAGTATTTAAAGAAACAGATGCACAAGAATAATAAAGAGTTGAGGACTAAGAATGCCTCAGACAACAGTGGAGTGTTTTTCAGCAGAACCTTGTATCTTTCTGTGCTTACACAAGTCCAGAGGGGTCAAGGTGAAACCCTGGTTTTATTTTATGAAAAAGCTAAACTAACATAGATAAAGAAAAACCCTGCGTCTGGGTTTCAAATTCTGGATTTGAAAGTTGTTGCTTCACTTTACTTCCTTCAGGCTACACTGTTCAACTCACAAAGATAGATGAGCATATCCTTCAGCAAAAGCCCTTCAGTAATGGTGATTTCCCAATCTCCCTTACCAACTGACACTCAACTTCAACAATACTCATCCTTTCCTCAGATCCAACCTGGATGGATGGCGATGGCACCCACTGTATGTTCAACCCCCTGGCTATTTCCATTGTATTTGGGACAAAGAAAACTTTTCATCTTTTTTTTAGAATAACTTCATCCTGGGTACAAATTCTCAAACGCAAGACATCAGAGCACTACACTCTGTAAAGCCAGATAGTGCCAATATTCTTCTCTTAATATGCAAACAAAATTTATATTTTACCTTACCATACACATGCTTCACAGAGGAGAAGCTAATGAGAAACATCAAATCATCATATCTAACTCCTGCTTTAAGCTTACATCTCACATACCATTCCTCTGGACTATGGCCAGAAATTAAACAAGAACTCTACTTGGTCTCTCCCCAAGTTCTCTTTCATCCTGAAACCACCCAGGGAGAGCTCCTCCAGGTGTATCACCTATAAAATGGTTTCATACCAGGGATGGCTTTAGGATTTTTTATATTCAAAGTCCTTAGGAGCAATAAATGGGTGGAAATAGATAAGTGGAGACAGAGAGGATGGAGGATCTGTTTTGAAACTGCATTTCTGTATCAAGTACACACTTCTCTCTCTTATTTTGTAGGTTTATAAAAGGTGACTAAGAGAAAGAGCTCTCAAGACAATTGGAAATTGGGAGTAAGAGAAGAGCTGGAGTAGAGAGAATGTAGCAATGGCCACTCCCAAGTGACAGGCTCAATTTAGGCTTTCTCATTCCAACCTATTTGCTTTCAACTCAGTTCTCACTTTCCCCCAAGGCTACCTCCCATCACATTGCTCTTCACTCACTATATTTCCCTCTTCTGTACCCATGTAGCTTGACTTCTGCTTTCTGTGTATTGGGCCTTATCTCCAGAGTTAGACTACAGGATTCCTGAAGGCAGAGCCCATGGCTTTTTTTGCATCTCCTACAACCCCCAGTGCAGGGTTCCTCTGTAAAAAAAGGGGGGGGAGGGATTGTCTGACTGATTGAAGAAACAGAAACAGGCCCCCACAGTGACCTGAAGCATATGGAATTCTGATTAAGGGAAGTGAAAAGTCAAAAAGCCCAATATTGGACCCTTTATAAAGTACATGTATCCCATCAAATCTGAGATTATTGGAAAAGTAACGGCCCTCTCCCCCAACCAGTCCCAACCAAAAATTTCATTAGGATGGATAAAGAACCAGAGCCGTAAATATTCATGGCTGGGAAGGGTAAGCTGGAGGACAGCCTGCTGAACTGAGCAGGTGTTCACCTCGCTCGATTTCAATCCGTTTGCAGCCAACAACGTCATTGTTTGGCTTTCTTGAGCTCACCGACAGGCCATTTTTCATGATTTTACCATTTCTGGCCAAATGCAAACTTTTTAATTAAATGTACCACATGATTCCAGATGTTTGTTTATTTGTTCCAAAAAGGTCGTAAAATCTCTACATGAGGAAAAACCTGGGGCAGGCGTAAAGTTTTCTATAAGATACAGGGAGGCAAATGAATTGGAACTGGGATGGGGAGGTGAACGCTGGTCAGAGCTCTCAGCAGAACAATCTAGACCAAAACCATTGGCTTCAAATCACTCTCCTTCCAGAAACCCAAGCTTTGGGAATAAAATACACTGGGCACTTACTAGTTTTTTTGAAAGAATGTAGCTCATCTTGAGCCAAAGATCGGAATGAGAACAAATTTTTGTGGTTGCTCTGCCTGCTTATTGTCTGTTTGTTCCTGTTGCTATGAGCCCCACTACATTAATTCCAGCAGCCTCCCACTTAACAGGCCAGCCTAGAGCTTAAGCACGAGTGGTAGGGGAGCATCCCGCACTGCACGGGGAAGCAGGGAAGCAGCTACAGGGAGAGACCACAGCTTCCCATCCACCATGCCAGCATCCTCTCAGTCTTCTGTGCTCTCATAGCATCTCTAAACATAATCAGTCCCTAAGTCAGTCTATTTCCTTTGCTACAGAATGCTTCTCGTATTCCTACTCTTCTTCTCTGTTCCCTCAGCTAGCCAGCCGCCGCGGGTCTTCATCATCAACACTACATTATTTCAACATTATCCTAACTGATGCTGGGCTCTCAGGTTTGGTTTCAACAGCCAACATCAGAAATATTTTGAATAACATGGGGAGGAAAGGCTCTAACTGTCCATTTTCTCTGATGCCTGCACCAGAGATACCCTGTGACCAAACCATCAGCAACCTTGAAAAACAAGTCTGTATTGGCCATAAGGTCCCCTTTACATTGCCCTCACCCCTGCTCCACTGGCAGTGTCCTGGCCCCAGCTGTCTTCCCCATCTGTTACCAAGTTGTTTCCTAAATTACCTTGCTAGAAACCTGCTCTTTGGAGGCAGTACAGTCTGCAGTCACATAGCCTGGTAGCAAGAAATCCAAAGCTTCTAAAACTTCAATGTGATCCCACAGTGGCCCCCTCAATTCCAGACTCTTTTCTTTCCAATTCCCCCCACTACTGCCTGCAAATTAATAATCCCATAGCACAGCTTTAAATCAAATCTAGATGTTTCTGCCTACTCAAGGCCTGCCATAATATAGATCCATCCTACATACATAAACTCATTTTGACTTTTTCAAAACTTGGCCCCTTCCTCCATTTACTTCTATCTGTTCTTACCCCTATGCTTCTTCTTTACCCATTTCTATTTTTTTGGTGGGTGGGGTGGGGCAGAGATACCCTTCTTCTGTCCTCCATCTATTCATGCCCTATTCGTCCTTTAAGACTCAAAGCCAACATCCTCCAAACAGCCATACATACCTGCCTATACTAGTCTTTACTGATTCCTATCTTTTCTAAACATTTACAGAACTTATAGCTTTTACCAAGTAAGGCAACTCTCACTTACATAATATATGATATCTAGTTTGATTGGCACTATTTCATTTTGGTATGTCCTCAATCAAACCATAAATTCTTAGAAGACAGATACCATGCTCTCTCTTCCTGACTATTCTATAAACCCTAACAAGTACTTTGTACACAGTGGATACTAACTAAAGGCAGTGGATGTTGGAGGACTCCTAAAATAAAGGTGCTCAGAGCACTGTTTGTCACACAGAAGTCATATTCGGCCACGTCTCACTTCTTCACTTGCAATGGAAGGGATAAGAAACAGCCCATGACTCTAAAACTTCAGGACATTTAGAGTCTTCAATCCTGTCCAACCCAGACTCTCCATGTTTTAAGAGAGAGGGACATGTTTTCACCTCCATTTTTTATTTGGAATGTCCGTGGAGGGAAGGGTTATCGCTTATCCCGCAGAAGTGAAGTTTGTTCCTGTTGGGAGTACAAGGCATGATTCCATTTTCCCCTCCTTGCTTTGCTTCTGAAACAGAAGAGCCAAATTCGTAGCCCCTCTGTGTCTATAAGTGAACAACAGTTCTGCCCAAAGAGTAGAAATAAAGCAATCACGGAGACTGCAAATGAAAAATCATCCTTGGAGAAAAAAGATAGGAAATGGACCCCTATGGATTTCAAATGTTTAAAGGAGGCTGCTTAAAGTTCCTGGCTAAAGTCCATGCCAGTCTTGGTAATAGTCTAACAGATTCATCCATCTTCAGATTCCACTTGGCTTGCTCCTCCATCACTGCCACCTTCTCAGACAGCAAGCGCACACATGCACATCTATCTATATATATGCGGAAGTTTTAATCTACACTACCCTCCATTCCAATCCACCCGGCCCCGCTCGGTACAGAGTGAAGCTATTGACCCTGCAAAGCAGCAGAGAGATGAATTTGATGACCCAGACTAGAGTTTTTAAACCATTTCAGCAAGGTCTAGAATCAAAGGAAAGTACAATTTATTCAGCACTTAGTAAAGTCCTTTTACTTTGGAACAGAGCGCATACACTGAAAATAGACTCCCACTGCCACACAGATAAAATAAACCTGTCAACCACTACTGTCAAATCACTAGTCACCTCGATTAAATAAAGGAAACTTTAGCATCTCTCAGCATCTGAGAATTCCACCAAGATTATAAGCCCATAAAAGCATTATGAAGGAAAGAAAACTAAATGTGTTCTGTTGAAATGTCATCAGAGGAAGCATTTTACATAATTAGAAAGTGCTAATAATAGCTCAGCACAAGGAACCAATGCACTCTTTCCCTAGGAAGCCAGGGCAAAGTTACGGCATGGAGTCTGAAAGAGGGGAGATGAGGCCATACATTTATCTAGCAAGACCCATAGAAGAAACATGTCCCTGTCAGCAGCAAGGAGGCATCCTAGCGAACTGCTAAAGTGATTTTTTTTTCCTTATTTCTTCTCCTTCCCTCTGTCTTCCACAGCTTTTAATATACTTTCCGTGGAGAAGGGTTGGTTGGATCTGCCATACTTCTGTGAACCTTCAATGACTCAATGATGTTTTCTGAGAAATCATCCGATAGTTAGCTCCTCTGAAAAAAATAATCAAAATATTTTGGAAGACAGAAAGCAAGAAATAAGCAGGTTTCTTTAGTCATAGGGCCTGATCGCAGGTGGGACCTACTCGGCAAAGTCACGATAACCATCAGACTGCTTATTTCGTCTTTTTCAATGGTCAATGAGAACAAGGAACAATAGACAAAAAGACACCTTGACACTTAACTAGTCAGATAACTTAGATAAATGCATCCATCTTCACTGAGTCTATGCTATTATTCTGTGTAGATTTTGTTTATAACGATCAACCCTACTTAGCTTCCATATTCCCTGTGGGTTGACACGACAAGATGGTACGACTATAAAAAACAACAACAACAAAAATTTTAAGTTGTCTGAAAGAGACAGATTGCCTCCAAATCCTTTTAAGCCTAAAACAAATTGTTTGGTTATCAAGCAGCCCCATCTCGAGCCCTTCCAAAAGTAGTCTGCTCATTGGCATACGATTTTTCTGGGCAACTATCTCCCCATCCCAAACATCTTTTTCTGCATTGCTACATCTTCCCACACATCCATTAATTTTGATCTTGTTCATTTCACTTTGGCTTATTTAAATAGTTGAAGCCAAACACTCTGTATTTATGGCTTCTGTGAAAATGTATTTTATGATTTCTCATGCTAAAACTATTTAAAAAATAAAAATAAAAAAATGCCTGCAGTTTTTCTTTCCTTCTTTTTCTTCCTGTTTGGATGGCACACATTGAGCTGCCTCATGGAGATATAGAGAAAAATCAATTCCTAAGCATAAAATGCAACTCACATTAAGGAAACTGCAAACGATAACTAATTATGATGAGTTGCTATGTAAATCATTCTATGACAGTCCCAGCAATCAATTTCAAACATAAATAGACCCATCCCTGGCTGGAGAAGAGGATGAGCACCTAACAACTGTATTGAAAATAATGGCAAGACTGCCAAGGATGGGTGGAAGGAGGATGGTTACCATCTCCAAGCAAGATTCGATAGATTTCCTTTCAACTTCCTTCCTTCTTTCATACATCTAAAGTCTGATGTTTAATATGAGCAGGTAAGGATGGCATACCTTCAAGAATGTATAAGCATCAGAGAAAAAAAGTAGTAATTCAGGGATGTTCACTGGGCTGGCAATTACTTTGTAAAATGTGCACACAAATGCACTGGAACAGGACCCCTCAGTGTGATCACTGCTGGCAAAGTCGGATCGCTGCTTGTTATCACCTGGTATCACCACCACCCTCTCCTAAGATTTTTCTGTGCAGCTCAGAGGAGGAACTGGAAACTGAATTTCTGAGACTTCCTTCGGCATGTGGTTCTAGGTGAGAATGAGGCAGAGAGACATTAGGATATGACTCAGAAATCCAGAGAGAAAGAGGAGCAGGGCAATGCCTGGGTAGATCTAATGTTTGAAGCAGTGTCCAAGTGGACTTCTTGAGAATCACTCCCACGTGGCCGCTGCAGATAGAGATCATCAGCAGGAGATTCCCAGGTGTTTCTGAGATGTGCAGAAACTTCAGCAAGCTCTAAAGAATCACCAGCCTCTGTGTGAGGTTGAGACTCTGGGTGGGGTCCTCCCTGACTGGACTAGCCTCTTGCTTATTCCTTTCATTAAACTCCTCCATCATGTGACTACATAATGGACCTTCTATTTTAACCCTGTCTGAATTCAGACTGATGTCATAGTATCTTCCTCTTTGGTTTTTCAAACTGTCTCTGTTCTTGAATTTATAGATTTGTAATTTCAAAGAAGGGAGTGAAAGAGAGTATAAGTCAATTCTTTTGACAGAAGAGATAAGGTCGCTATACTTCGCTGCAAACTTAGCACAAGGTGTAGAAATTCACCCAGGGCAGTGGATATTCCCTGGCCAGTTCTCTGCCTGTACCTCCTTCCTCCACCTAACACAATGCCACAGCCAGTCCTGCATTTGCTTCATATATCCTGTGTGAAGGACAAATGTCAGAGGTGGCCTGGGAATCAAGGACACAGAACTCTGTTTGTTTTTCCTTGCCTCTGTCACTGAGTAACTCAGTCTCCCCCAGCAATTCCTGGTGCTTTCTTCTGGTAAATGGAAATAGTAATACTTACCCTCCCTCCTTTATACGGTTGTCTTAAGGATGACATGGTCAACTCACTAAAAGATGTGCGGTTTACTTAAATGCAAATTCCATTTCTAACAGGTACCAGATAAAGAGTGGCAATACCTGATATGCAGATATATGTCCTATGCACGTAAACTATTTAAAGAAACACTTCTCCAACAAACACTCCAATGCTCCTTCTAATGTGGATACCCACAGAGGATATAGGAAACAGACTGCCACCATAACTGAGATTCCTTACACAGCCCCGTGGCCCCAGTAGACTTCAAAGACATGTTTAGACCAACAGCAGAATTCTCAGAGAGATTTCAGGTGCACCATTCTAAAACCAGATCTATACCACAGCCTGCATCTTATGGCAGAGTCCAGTCCCTTCTTTGAGAGCTTCTGTTACTAGTAAAATAATTCCCTTGGTAGCTTCAATTCATCCTATTTCCTTCCTACCATGAAAACAGCAGAGTTTAAAAACTATGACATCAAAATTATTACCTATTTGGAAGTTATACAATGTGTCTAAATGCTGTCTGACAATGAATCAATACATATGGCCCCAACTGTGAGGATTTGGGTTTGTGAAAGCAACAGGGTTGAGGTCTTAGGTCCACAAGGTCCTTCCCCTATCACTCATCCCAAAGGAAGAAGGGTCTCCTTTCTCAGACACAATCAAGTTATCTTACAGAGGCATCTAAATTACTGACTTTTCCCTGGGTTTCTACCATTCATCATTTACTGAACAAATATTTATTGAGCTCCTATAAAGCAGGAGGTCCTGTGCCAGGCATTGCAGGTATAGTGGTAAGCAAATAGACACAATCCCTTCCATTGTCTCCAACAGCTTACAGCTTGTCCAGGAAGACACTGGGGAAAAAAAAAAAGCTTGAAAAATGAACACTGACTTAATATAAATGTGTGGGGTGGGATCAGAAAATCTTCCTTACAGCCATGATAGTTAGCCTGATACCCATAGGATGAGCAGGAGTCATGATGTGCAAGAGAAGATTAGACAAAGAATCTCCCTTCAGGGAGCTTCCATCTATGACGAGTTTAATATACTTGACCTCTTTTTTTTTTTTTAATATTTTATTTATTTATTTATTTGACAGAGAGAAACACAGCAGTGAGAGAGGGAACACAAGCAGGGGGAGTGAGAGAGGGAGAAGCAGGCCTCCCGCTGAGCACAGAGCCCGATGTGGGGCTCGATCCTGGGTTTCCAGGATCATGACCTGAGCTGAAGGCAGTTGCTTAACCAACTGAGCCACCCAGGTGCCCCTATACTTGACCTCTTTCACACAAAGCAGAAAAGAAATGTACTAAGGAGATAGAAACAAATATTATACCTACCTCAGGAATGGGAAAAAATTGATATAGAAAAAAAATTCATACAAGAAGTAAAAAAAGTATTATGCAGTACTATCCTACAATGCATGGATTACCTGAAAATTACAGACAGAAAAATTGAGTCCCCCATTTCCTGATAATTATTCTGGGCCCAGATTTCCTTTGCATTTAAATCTACAGTCCTTAGGACATGAATCTTGGGTCTATCATTCTCAACATTGGAAGTAACGTCAAAAGACTAGTAAAGGGAAAATGGCATGTATAGAAAACTAGCAATTTGCACATGAACTACTGCCCACGTAGTTGTTGGTGCGGAATGAAAAGAGATTGGGAACTGGATGAATCAAAAATTATTTGCAAATAGAACTTCCACTTAGGATTTTTTAGACCAAGTTTCAGACATCGTGGAGGATTTCACTTGGACAAGAACGGATGTAATTTGCCTTCACAATGTGAAAGAGCCGCCCTGGAAAAACATTTGTAAGCAGTTTCCATAAAGGTATTAATAAATGATAGTCAAATAGTTTGCTGACTTATATGATCAAAAATTTAGAATAATTTTTTTAACTTAAATATAAAAAATAAGGTGGCATTGGAGCGCCCAGGTGGGCATCCAACTCTTGGTTTCAACTCCGGTCATGATCTCCTGGACTGTGAGATACAGCCTGCATTGGGTTCTGCACTCATTTGAAGATTCTCTCCCTCTGCCCCTCTCCCCACTCATGTGCACGCTTTCTTCCTCTAAAATAAATAAACGTCTTAAAAAAAAAAAAAAAAGGAAGTATTAAGTGGTTTCTTTCTGGGTGCCTAAAAATCAGGCTTTTCCCACTTGTTATCATATGGTTCATGCCAAGCTAAAATAGATCACTGTCATCTCTTCCCTGCATGGATTGGTCCTATAATAATTCAACCTTAATGAGCTTCTTTGGACCTCTCTGACAACAGACCCAAAGACCCGCCATTTCATGATGCTGACTTGCCTTTTTTTCACTACCAGTTCCATAGCATTAATCAAACAACCACAGCATTAAATTTATAGGTGCATTCCTCAGTAAAGTTGACATATCTGTTGCTGGGTCCTTTCAACAGCAATGTTCCCATTGATGCTGGGCTCTGATGTCACTGAGGGGCACGTATTTTAATTCCAAACATCTTGACCATTTTTCCATATTCCAAATATTCTCAACATACTTCAAAACTTGTATTATAAATCCCATTCCTTTATGATTCAGATTTCTTATTTTACCATTATAGTGACAAGTGATCTTCGTCCTATTATGGAAGATTGTTATTGATCTGATCATGTCCTTCTGTTGTGAAATCTCAATTTCATGGCTAGATCAACTTTTACAAGTAGGGTTAAGGGTTCTGAGCCTTCAGTTCTTATATAGTACTCAGTGGGCTATAGACTAAAAATACCTTTATTCAAATATAAGAAACCAATAAATAAATCCATGAGGATATAGCACTGGAGTTAATGTATTATTCAGTCTAGATATGGTATTATTATTTACCTAGGGGAACTCCCCTCCCCTCTCAAAAAAAAGTCTCTACAGGAATATGTTGACACTTCCACAAGGGCATTCTGTGCAGGAGCTCTACAAATGCCCCTCAAAATATAGCATGTTGGCAGCTATTTGTTCTACCTGCCTTTGAGCAAAGTTGATAGTCACAAAACTGACACTTAATGAACAGAATGATAATTGAACCAAAATATACGTAAATGTAGAAAAGTTCTACTGTGCCCAGACATCAAACAGGCAGCACAGGTCCAAATCACAGACACCTGGACTCTTGCATCATCCTCTTGATCATTTCCTACTGAGCAGGAGTGTGCCATTTGCCCAGAGCCCACAAGTCTTTTCAGATTCCAGCTTCACCACCCTCTGCACCTCTGTTTCTACCCACCCAGCCTACAATGTAGTTGGGATAACAGACCTGGTACAGTACTTACTCAGTGCTCCCAAAATGTAGAAGGGGAATTTCCTGCTTGGGGAAATGTTATTTAAAGTACTGCATGCCCTCAAAGGAAGCCTGTTCTTACTTACCATTGGAGGGTAGATTCACAATTAAGAAACGTGGCTGTCATCATAACCAGGATAAAACTGGGTAAACAGCTTATACTGTATAGCCTCTTCCTGTCCCTCTAGGTCCAACAAAGTTGACCATACAGTCCTTGGTCTAAACAACCAGCTTAGGAACAAGGCAATTTTAAATTATATTCTATGCAAACTCTAGAGATGACAACAGGAATTCCAGGCTTTGGAAACACTGGGTAAACCAAATTAATGTTTTGGAGATCAGATAATTTAAGCAAAACTGTGCATCGACTCTCTACAATGTTGCTAGGCAAGCTGGAATTCCTTTTAGCTGTAATGTAGAGTTCATTCATTTTGAAATTATAGATTTCAACTATACTACTCCCCAAACAATGATACTTTTACAAATATTAGTGAGTTTCCCAATTCTTTCCATCACTTTTGTGGCAGGTAATGATCTACTTAGTAATTTTTAAGTACTATAATCTCTTTACGTAAAGCAAAAAAAAAAAAAAAATCAAATCACAAAATCATATTATAGCATGGATTTATTTCCCTTCCCTGTAGACCACCACTAAATTCTGTTTAATATGAATTAAAATCGCTAGGTTTGACAGGTATGGTTTTCTCATCAAGGACTTGAAAAGCACTGTGTTCCTTCTAAAGTGCCGAGGCAGCAATAATGAGCCCAGACCTCTGCACAGCCAAGTGTCCCTCCCTGCAACCACTAAGAGCAATAAAAAGCCGAGTTCCTACCTCGGTGATTGGTGAGATCCCTGGAAGCAGAAGGCAGGGGTGTATAGCGGTGTTCTGGAAAAGCTGTGACGCGGTCACTGGAAGCCTGTGTAATAAAAGAAAATGTCAACATGAAGTAACACCAAACGCTAAATGGCCTTCCTTTACCAAACATGCCTCCTAGGGATCTGGGCCTGGAAGAAATACTATCAACCAAGACTCTTCTTAGGAAGCAGGAGTTGTCTGTGCTAAGATAATAATCTGGTGAGTGTAGGGTGGCATGCAGAGCTTCGAGGAGACTTGGTAGGGGTGGAAGGGCCCTGAGACAAGGAATTGTTCGTTTATTTCCTGAACTGAAGGAGGAGGAAGAGGAAAAGGCCAGAAATGCTATAGAGTTAGAGTTCTGTCACAGGCCTTCTTCCAGTACTTCCCACAGATTAAATGCTTGGGTTTATTTTGTTTTTTGTTTTGTTTTTAATAATTCATTTGAACTTATTGTTTCAGTGTTCAAGATTCACTGCTTATGCATCACAGATTAAATGTTAACAATAAGTAGATTTCTCTGGAAACCAGTGAGGACGCTGAGCTTTGCCCCAGAGTGGATTGGGAAAAACAGGGCTGGTTTGCATGGGCTCCGCGACATGGAGACACACAGAAAATGGGGGCTCAGCAACAGAAAGTAACTGTACTGAAGGATATAAAGCACTGTGTACCTTGTAGTTGGGTTCTGGCTGAGCTTAACAATAACATTGAAAAACTATCTGAAATTTGGGGCATAATGGTTATCAATAAAATTTTTCCATTCCAAGACCTAAAAGAAAGTGATATGAAATATATCCTGAAGATGATCTTTTATTGTACACAAACAGCTCTTCAATCATCAAACTGTATACAGTGTGACCCATATGTGTAAGTGGTGCTATCTTTCTTTCTCTTTAGCTCTACCATTTGGGGATGAGATGAGGAACAAAGGACTACAGCTATGGGGTCAGCTGTCCCTCAGAAACAATGACCGGTCTGTCACATTCAGAGTGTGGTGGCTAATAGCAAAAAGCATCACCAATGCAATTCTTACTGAGACTTCTGAATCAAATGCTACTTTTTTTTTTTTTTAAATATCCAAAAAAGAACATCTGCTAGGATCAAAATCCTAAGCTTACAACCTTTCCAAGCTTCAAGAAAAAGTAAATTTCATTAATGCTACATTTTTCTTTCTGGAATAAGAAATACATTCTATGGGATATATTTGCCCTGCTAGGAGCAGGCCTTTTTCTCCAAAGAGATTATCTACATTATAGGAATCAAAACTAAGTAGGAGATTAAACCTACTTGCTAGAAAAACCCTTTAAACCCCGCTTCTGACATTTGAGATGTTTGATTAAGCGGCTTTCAGTGGAGACTTACAGAAAGAGTTCTGAATGGGGCAGAATGAGAAACTCTGTCCCTAAGGTAGAGACAGATTTCAGGTAGCATTACTTCACTCCAGCTCCAAGGGAAATATGTGGTCTTTAAAGCTTGATCCAAGGGTATTGGGTCCAGAAAGATAAAAGTTCAGTCACTAAGAAAAATGTTTTAAAAAGTAGACAAAACTTGCTAGATACTACATCATTAGATATTTAGGATGCTGCAAGAATGTAAGAGTCAGAAATTATATTAAATTTCAAATAGTAGAGCCACCACATGTCCCTCCATTTGGCAGTCGAGGTCTCCTGTGATCCCCATGTGATAAATGAGACACAGTGACAGTGTTCTAAATATGGCACCTGGTCAATGCTTGTGGCAGGATATATGGGGCAAAGTAATAGGGGCCGTCCTTCCACAGACCTACCATTCTTCCTTAGTAGAAGTCCATAGTTTCTCTCCCTGTCAATGTTTCTATTTCATCTCAATGCTAATAAGGCCTGCAATTCCAGTACAAGTTTTAGGTTGCTATATTGTGATATTTCTTAGTGCGTTTAATCTCAATTTGGGCTCTTGACAATTTGATGACAGCTTTTCCTAAAATTACTGGAAGAAACTACCTTTCAGCAAATACCTCTGACTGGGCAAAACATTAGAGCTTTATAACCAAGAGTGAAATAGCTATTTACTTTTATTTCCAGTTGTAATCAAAGCAAAACTGGTATAGCTCAAGTTCTGTTTTGCAGTCATCATTCTATGCCTAGCTTTTAATTACTTTTCTGCTCAGTGTCCATTTATAAACTCGAGTCATGGAAATGAGTCCAGGAAAAGAACAATTTTGCAAATGGTGCCTTTCAGTGGAACATCTATGGCTGGATGTTTAGGGAAACTACTACAAATTAAGCTTTTTTTTTTTTAAGATTTTATTTATTTATTTGACAGAGAGAAACACAGTGAGAGAGGAAGCACAAGCAGCGGGGGTAAGAGAGGGAGAAGCAGGCTTCCCGCAGAGCAGGGAGTCCGAATCGGGGCGTGATCTCGGCACTCTAGGATCATGACCTGAGCCAAAGGCTGACGCTTAATGACTGAGCCATCCAGGTGCCCCTACAAATTAAGATTCTAACTAGCAGTTCTCTGACTTGGTTCTTATCAAAACGAAGTCCATGTGATCATTTCAATTTGTTCTCTGAATATTACGCTTATAGGCACAATTAAGAAAGGCATGATTATCATATGGAATAATTGGGCAAGGCAATGTCTTCAAGTTGCACACTACGTGCCCCCAAATAAAGAACTTTCTTGGAGCTCCGGTGCCACAATTGGTTAGCGCATGCTACTAATACAACAGCATGGGCGGGGCAAAATAAAGACCTTCTCTTGAACCTGAAGCAACATACCCATAGTATATTGAGTATGAGATTATAGAAATGTAAGTGGAAAAACTTAAATAATGTTTTCTTTTACCTGGACTAAGAAGATATACCTAACATGGGAATAGGGAAATTAATTTGGGTAAATCTGAATCTCTGGAACCACAAATCTTCTCAAATTTTTGAGTATTTGCCAAATTTCCCAACTACCTATGGCAGAAAATTGTACTTTTACATTTTACTTTTTAAATCACTCCTATCTGAAGATATTTTTAACATCTACAATAAAATATTAGCATCCAGAATACATATGTCCCTAAATGATTAAAAATACAAGAAAAAAAATAGCCAATGGAAATGTCAGGCAATTCAAAGGAGAGAAAACCTGAGTGGTCAATGAATGAAAGAGAAGATGGTCAAATTCACCTGTCAATGTGTATTAAAACAAGACACAATTTTTCTACTCACCATATTGGCAAACTTTCAAGTCTTACAACAAGTGCCAGGGAGAATAGAGGGAAAGAACTTTTATCCTCTCGTTCCTTGCCACTGGGAATGGACACGGGTTCAACTACTTTGGACATTAATTTAGCAATATCTAATGAAATTGAAAATTGGTACAGCGACTCCATTTCAAATGTATACACTACAGAAAATTTCACTCATTTCTATAAGGCAAAATAAAAAATAGTGTTTATTGCCTAATTATTTAGAACAGAATAAATTGGAAGTAGTTCAAATGCCTGTCAATGAGGAAAATGGATAAATAAAATGTTGTAAATTCATATGACAGAATAATATTTAGCATTTAAAAGTAATAAACCTGATTTAGGTATCTCAACTTGAATAGGTCTAAAATTTTAACACAGAGTGAAAATATAAGTTGCAAAATGATAAATATGATATAATATTTATATTCATGTAGTTCTTTGACATCATGTTTGCATGGAAACATATGAAAATTATACAAGTTAAACAGTAAATTCATGAAAATGGTTGTCTCTGCCAGAAGGCAGAATAATAGGACTGGAGCTAACAGGGTGGGAGGAGCTTCAATTATATATATGAAATATATTTATTTTATTTAAAGACTTGGAGACAAATATGTCAAAATATTAGACAAATTCTGTGCCTTACCATCGTTAAGGTAATTATATGTGTTCATTATTTTTCAACTTTTCTACATTTTTTAAATTCCTCAAAATTAAACAAAAAAAATTGAAAAAGAAAACCAAGATTCCTGTGTCCTCTCTGATCCATATCATGCCATATTCATATGAACCCATAATGAGAAGAAATTTCTTCTAACAACTTCTCGTCACTGGCACAACATGGATTAAGGCCATTTATGGTTGGCTTTTTTGCAACAAAATATCCCATTTCTGTTTTTTCTAAAGCTGCTGAGTGTGACAACAGATTGAAAAAAAGCTGTTAAATAATAATAACTATGTACCCCCTTCACACCAATGCTTGAAATGCTCATGCCAGACTAGTAAGTCCTTCTGCCTAAGATTTGTCAAAGCATACTGAAAGTTTCTATCTTCTTTCCTCACAATAGGAGAATTGCTGGTAATTTTTTAAATTCACATAAATAAAGATAATAGTAATGAATATACTGTACACCGCAATTTCCATAATGCGGGAAGGAAGGGAGAACTTTGGCAACCTCACTGGAAAAGAGTTAATGGAAGTACCGCACACTCCATAAGAGACTTGCCAAGTGAGAATTTCACTCAGTGGTTGCAGGAAACAAATGTCTTCAGATGAATATGTAAAATTCAAGTCCCTTCCCACTGGGGTGCATTCCGTGGAAACCTGCGTTCCCGTGGATATTTCTGAACATCATGGATGTCCTCAAGGAATATGATACAGACCACAGGAGGAGCGATTTGGCTGCCTTCAAAACAAGAAGGGGGCAGCTACGAAGTTGTTTAATAGCCATAAATCTTACTATTTTTCACAAAAATTCCATCTAAGACCACATCTCTACAACTCATTCCCCATTACTCAGCTCAAGTGGAGTGCTTTGGCATGCTCACTCACCCTTAAATCATACACAGCATAAAGTGATCCTGGGTCTGGGAAATTTGTCAGCCTCCTTCAAGTAAAAGCAATCTTCACTTTTCATCACAATTCATTCCCTGAAACTGTGGTATAAAGCTGACTCTTCTAAAAACATTTATTTTCTTTCATAAGAAAAGGCATCACTCATTTAGTTATCAAGTATTTAATAACCATCTACTATATGCCAAGCCCTGTGCTGAGAATACCAAAAAAAAAAAATAAAATAAAATGAAGGCTCTGGTTGCATTCCTGACTCATCGAAAAAAATGATAACCATGATTAATACTGGTTATTAAGCGTCACCGACTGGTAGCATGACCCCCATACTCTATAGATCATGGAAATTTGTCCCTGACTGCCATCATGACACGTGAACACATGGAACAATGATTATGTCCTTGCCTGTTTCTTATTCATACTAAGAGAAAGCCTTCAAGATTAACTATATTAACTTTCCAAGATTAACTATACTGCTAACCCTTGTATGCCACATGCTGCCAGAAATATAGAAAGAAGTCAGTGCATGGTGACTGAACGAATAAAACATTTTAATGTTAGAGATAAAACCGGTTATATAATGATTATAATTCAACACAACAAAAGTATGAGACATGTTGCCAGAATCAGAGGTGAAAACTTGCCATCACCTGAAAGATTAAATCAGAAGCCAAAGAATCCACCTAAAGAAGGAGACTCCTGACCTGCTCCAAGCACGACAAAGTCTTCATGACAGACACATGGGTTTGGGAAGGACAGAGAAGTTGAGGAGCAGAAATGGCCATATATGGTCAGAGCCAGGAGTCAAGAAATGTGGAAGGAATGAAAAACAGTAAGGTAGGAATAAGGCTGACTCAATAACCAAGAGACTAAGAAATACTCCAAAGCGGCAAAAGGCAGAGGCTGGGCAAGAGCACAGCATTCAGCTGAGTGAGGAAACAGAAGGCTGGTTCAGGCTATAAGTCAGTCAAAGAAGGGCTGGGGTGCCAAGGACTTCGCTGAAATACGGGAGCCCCTTGCAGGCAACAGTCTGGAGCTTCCCATTGCTTCTATCTGCTATAAAAGGGTCCAGTTCTGCCAGTGCCTAAAATGGCATCAGGCCCAGAGTTAGGGCACCTGGGTGGCTCAGTCAGTTAAGCATCTGCCTCTGGGTGAGGTCAGGGTCCCACAGTCCTGGGATCACCTCCTCACACACACATCAGGCTCCCTGCTCAGTGGGGAGCCTGCTTTTCCCTTTTCCACTGTCCCTGCTTATATTCCCTCTCTCTCTCTCTCTGTGAGTCAAATAAATAAATAAAATCTTTGAAAAAAAAAAAAAGAAGAAAGAAAAAGAAATATTTGTGGAAGGATGGACGGAAGGAAAAAAATCAGGAACAGAAAAAGAAAGGAAGGACTATGGCTTGGGCATTTTGTGGGCTATTACATAAATAATGAAATCATAGAAAGTAGGAGATGTAAAAGACCTTACAAATCATCATCTATTCCAAAATATTTTTTTAGCAGCCACTGAAATAGCAGAAGGAAATATAAAAATCCAAATATTGGGCATTACGGAAATAATCATGACTTTTATGGCAACCAAATAAAACTATAATATAAAAGAGGGAGAAATATGCCAAGATTTTTATTATATAATATTAAGTAAACAAGGTAAATATTAAAATTATACATATATCACAATTTTTAACAATATAAGATTTATAATAGGTAAAAGCTATTAGGCAAAGATTAAAGATTTTTGTTGGGGCAGCTGGGTGGCTCAATGGGTTTAACTATCTGACTTTTGGCTTCAGCTGAGGTCATGATCTCAGGGTCGTGATCTCAGTGTTATAAGATCTAGGCCCACGTGGAGCCCTGTGGGGGCTCTGCACAGAGTCTGCTTGGGATTTTTTTCCCTTTCGTTATTCCTCTCCCTCTGCCCACCGCCGTCCCTCATGTGTCCATGCTTGCTCTCTGTCTCTCTCTCAAATAAAAATAAAAACTTTTAATAAAAAATGATTTTTGTTAATGTGATATAGGGTGATTTGATTTTTCAACTTTTTAAAATTTTGTCATAATTTAAATATTTTAAATTCTACTTATATATCAGGGCTGATATGAAACAATGGAGTTTTCCATCAAGTATCTTTTCAACCTCTTCCATCAGTGAGGAGAGGTGGACAAAGAGGGATGAATAACTGGGGGTAAGGAGGGATGAGAAGGGGACTGGAAAGGGAGGAGGCAGAGTGTGGCACAGGAGCTAATATTTCCTGAATTCATCCTAAGTGCTAATGGTTTTCCAGTGTATGAGGTAAGTCCAATTATTATCCTCACCTGAGAAATAAGAAAACACAGAGGTAGGATAAGTAATCTGCCCAAGGCTATACAGTTCTGAAGTCCCAACCAAGTCAGAAGGCTAAAGCCCCCCAAAGCCCAAGGTATTTCCCCAGTGCCACCCTCTGACTGAACTGAGGTCCCCAAGATTTTTATGATACTTTTCTCCTGACCATCACTTACCTTTGCCCTATACCACTGTCAGTAGGGTCCTATATAGTCCTTTCTGATAAGAATACAGACTTGAGAACATAGGGGCCAAGACCAAACCTGAGAGTGAAAGACTTACAGCCCCTAAGACAGGAACTTCTTGACCCATCAAATGAGAGAAAATTTACTAAAAAAAAAAAGCAGAATGTCCTACCTATAAACAAATAATCACCTTTGTCCACAGAAATATGATGAAACACAACATTTTGCTGCTAATTATTAATCCTTGCTAAAAATTTAGCTGTCATATACTCAAATATAGAACATAATCAGAATCTAAAATACATTATAATTTGCAAGTAATGAGTGTATATATATATATAATTATGTGTGTCCCATTTCTTGAGCACTAATTATATGCAGGCATTTTATACACAGAGTTTCATTTAACTATCTCAACAACCTTAAGATACAAGTACCATTATTATTATCATTTTATGGATAAGGCAAATGAAATTTAGGGAGATTATACAACTTGCCCAACAGTACCCAGCTATTATGTGGGCAATTTGGAATTCTGACCAACACTGCTTGATTCCACAGTCTGAATCTCAAAACTGTAGAATGAACTTGAAGCTTGAAGGTATCTGAAAAAGACAACTTTCCTGGACTTAGTATATATACATTAATGCAGATAATATATATTTGTAGCGACAGATGATTCAATCCATGTTAATATGCAACATATTACGTGGTCTGGCATATAAATAAAACCTTGAAGTTATTTATTAATAATTAATTTTTACTAGTTATTAATAATTAATTAATTATAAACACAGGAGTGTTTCAGATCACCTTGGCCATAACCAGTGGGTCTGGAATCAACCTGTACCAGCTCACAAAAACCAATGGTTAAATTTCAGGCATCTTGTGTTAATACAAGCTTTATCTAAAATCGAATTACATACACTTGGTAATTGAAGAGATTATATGAAGAAAAGGCAACATATACCACAATTCATCACTTCCTACTTTACAGAATGTTACTGTTACTTATGCTCTTTATGTTATTTGTGTCTATTATATACCCATAGTGGAAATACTATATGTTGATGAGTACTTCACATCTCTTTCCACCTGCTCAGTGATGTTGCTTTGGGAGCCTGACACTGCCATGGTGGGAATATGTACGGCAGAAGTTGCCAGATGCTACAAATTGGGGACTGACTTACTATTTTACTGATTTCCTAAATGTAAAAAAAGTGATAAAGATGTTAATGATGCAGGTTAAAAGTATTTTCGTCTTTCGTCAGTACACTGTGAACAGCATAAAAATGTGAGGAAATACCCTTCCAATACTCAAACCCTTTTATCCAGTTCAGTAAAGACAATGCTCAGGTCACTGACAAATGAGGGAAGTTCTGATGTGTTCAGTAAGAAGGGAAATAGTGGATATTTCAGATCAGGACTATACTTGTTCACCTACGACAACTGGAGATTGGCTATGGACATGAGAATTGGGCCAAAATAATAAAAAAATATCCCGTGAGAATTACCTGGCTGCATGGAATTTATAACAAAAGGCATTATAGAATTTTTATTTGTAAATAAAATAAAATTTGTAAATAAAACACATAAACATGCATCTTTTCCCTCCCCGCCCATAGAGCTGATTGTTTAACTGTTACCAGCACACCATTGCGTATAAACCTTATTAAATAACTTCTACAGAATGTTTAGGGCTATGTAGAAAAGGGTTATTTTACAGCCTAGGAATGGAGAGGATAGTAAGAAAAAAGCTAATTAAGCTTCAAGGATTTTGTCCTTGACTTATTTACAACTCAAACATCTTTTATTTCTCTGTTTTCTAGGCTCAGATGCCTTATGGACCAAGATTTACTTAAGCTCTTCGACTATGAAAAGGTAATAACAATATTCATGTTAGTATGACATGAGGATAGCGATGGTAGTTAAAAATTGCTAATACATAATTGTGCTTACTTTGTATCTGGGACTACACTAATCATTTTCCACAAATTCATTCATTCATTCATTCATTCATTCATTCATTCATACTTCACAACATTCTCATGAGGCAGCCATAACCCCTGGGTTACAGATGAGGAAAACTAAGGCCCAGAAAAACTGAGGAACACGACCAAGGTCTCAGTTTCTTGGGTGACTGGCATGTGGCAGAGCAGGGACACGCATTCAGGCATCCCGCCTCCAGGGGTCACTTTCTTAACCATTCTGGGCTTATATGGCCTCTCTTCCCAGTCAAGGTAAGAGACAGAGATCATAGCATTACTTGTTAAATGTTAGCTATGATTTATTTCTACTTCATTCTGATTTTGTATAACCTGTAATTTTGTATATCTTACTTCCCCAGGCAGATTTAAGTTTCTTGAGAGGTAGGACTAACATTTCATGACCGCTCCTGCTTTTCATAGTAATGACGACAGGGACATACTCATCCTTTGTAACCGGATATTTATTACACGAGTAGACTCTGTCCCTCACTTGTCAAGCAGAAAAGCCCCACCGAGATTCCTTCCAAGGGCAAGAGTAGTGAGAACTTTATAGCCTTGTCATAATCTGAGTTCATCCACGGACTCACTGCGTAATTGTGATGGTCTAAACCAGTGTCGGTAAATAGCTACATATGGCATTTTTCATCTGTGTTTGTAGGGTTGTCTTAGAAATAATATTATGTCGTGGTAGTCCTACAGACTTGGCTTGTTTTGGCTTAAAAGAAGGAACTTGCCTCATGTGTCTCTCTTCCTCTCACAGAGTTTTTTATTCTCGAGGGCTGCAGGTCAAATTCTGTCCTTGGAACCAAAGTAGTTTTCCAAAATGAGGCAGAGCCAGCTCTGTTGGGCTAGGCCAGATCTGCTGTCAGTGCCTTCCCCAAATACATCGGGCCCTCTGCTTGTAAAAATAAATGATATCAATGCAAGAAATTTATTAGGAGATGACAGCCCAGTTCATAATGGAAACATGGAGAAAACATCATCCTTCAAAACTGACAGTTTATCCATCATGCCTCAGATTCCTGAGATAGAAACAGACACTGTCACATACAATCCGCTGAGGACATGTTGTCTTGGATTTCCTTATGACAGGAAACTCTGAAATAATCCAGAAGAAGGGAAGGACTTGTACTGCCCTTAATGTGCTCGGCCATAAATTTTTAGCATTAGCAGAAGAAACATGTGGCCAAGGAAATGAATGATGGGGGAAGTCAGGAGGCCTGGAATTCTCCAACGGCCCCTTCCTTCTCTCTCGGGGGTGATGAACTGGGACAGGGGTCACAGAGGGTGACCGCAGCACTGTGAGGGACATCAATATCCTGTTATGTGTAAGCAGAGCCAACAGGTGGCAGGGCACGACTGCGGACACACCACAGTTGGCTGAGGTTTGGGGGAGCGGGTCACCTTGCCCTGCTAACTTTCCGAATGTGGTTATTTTGCTTAGCTTGTTATTTGTATTGATAAACCCGAGACGCTTTAGGAGGGCCATTTTAATTAGAAATAAATGCAAGGATATTTGTGGGGATCACAAGAGGCCTGATCTTTGCAGGCTTAATGAGGTGACCTACACAACCCCATATGAAATAATTGTATATTGTATTAAAAGCTGCTTTGGAAAATATAATCGCGGTAGTAAATTGGAATGAAATGAACATGGTCTTAGAGGGGAAAAAATATTCACTGCCAATTTTATGGGGCCTTAAAATATTTATGTTCTAAACTTGCATTCTTTGGAGATTTGCTGAGTGTTGCTAGAACGAGGAAACTTTTTTAATGAGATACATGCATATTTTTTAAATTTACAGATCTTTTTGGCAAAAATAGAAAGTCATAAATGCAAAACGGAAATCTAAACACGGCAAGTATAGCCTTCATGGCCTTATATTTATAATTCATTCTTTATATCAGAAAACAATAAAAGCAGGGGAAATTTCACTTACATGTGAATAATACACAAGAAATCTTTATTTGCAGTTGGGGTCTGTCTCACTGAGGTACAGAAAACATTGGCATGAATGAGACATACCAGATAAACTGGAGCTTTGATGCGTTTGTTTCATTACGTGGACATTAATGGGATATGTGCATTCTCGGGGTAAACATAAAGTCAAATACAGGGATTTGATCCATTCCCCGACATAAATCCCTGAGAGCAACAATGAAATAAATTACCTGTTGATCGAGTCCTTATTCACAGGTAACCGTGTCTGACAAAGCTCAAAGTGAATCTGTGATTCTTAGACTCTGAATCCTTCTTCAACGGCTCTCATCCTCTAAAAGAGGCAAATGAACTTCTAATTGTTCGCATTTGTTTCAGCCAATCTTCCTGATTCCCTGTGTCAAGCAAGACCTAAAAGTGTTGACTTTCCATGTCCAAATTAAATATATCTGTGTTTCCTTTTGCTTTCTATCTAAGTGCACGCCAGCGTGACTTAACATTCATCCAAGGTTTATTTCAATATTAGTGGAAAACAAGCCATTTTTCAGTTTAATGAACAGCATCAGTGTCTGCCTTTTAACCAAAAATGTGACCTTATGCTTGATGGATCTCACCAGAAGGCACATTTTCAAATTATTTTTCTACTGGAGGTTATGACTATTGCTTCCCAAATTACTGTGGCAATGGCGAGGGAAAGGCCGCATCAGAAAGCAGCTCAGAGCTCAAACTTAACAAAATGATAGTTTCATTTACAAAACAAGAAAAGGAGGATGGAAAAGGAAACCTGAACCGTGTGGGAGGGGGAAGAAAACGAAAAAAAAAAAAAAAAATCTCCTCTGAGCCTCACAGAACAGGAGATGCAGAGCAGCTGAAGGTCCCATACTTTTTTGTTGCTACTATTTTTGTTCCCAAATCATTCCAAATTGGGAAGGTGAAGGCTGAGCATTACTGATTCAAAAAAAACTCCAAGAGGACATCTGATATTTCTTCCTTATTAAGGATGATGGAGTATAATTGATGTGCCTGGTGCCTGGCCAATTCCAACTTTTTGAGAATGCCGCTTAATGTGCAGACATTATTTTTGGACTACTGAACGCCAGAAAATAATGAGCTGGCATTCAGCTTTGGTGAATAAGACCCTGAATTTTCATCTAAAAGCAGTTTTGAGTTATTGCTGTAGATAAGGTGTAACTGTGCAAGGGAATTTTATCCATGTTTCTCCCATGAATCATAAATGAGGGAAAAAATTACAGCCTAAATTGCACTTAAAAGGAATAAAGTCTTTTCATGTCATACATGATTTATCAAAATGATCTCATCTTAAGGGTACTGTGGTGTATCTTGATTAATCACATTAGGAAGCGTGATGAATGGCCTCTTTAATGGTAACACAGGATTTATTGGCAACATCCCGACTTGAACCAGAAGGGTAAGAAGTAAAATATACAATAGATAGCTAATGCAGATAGGGTGTCAGGAACGTTCTGACTTGTTTTAAAATTATCCTGGGAGCCTCAGTGGCAGGAGATTCTGAAACCGCCAGGTGGTGGAGACCATACAAGGTTTTGCACAGCTACCTGGGGGCAGCCGCTTACGAGGCACAATCCTTCCCTAACCTGTTGCGATGCAAGTGAAATCACGCTGCTGAACCATCAAAAGAAAGCATCTGTGAAAGCCGAACAAACCACGGAAATTCCTAGTAGGGCGAGGGGCACACTGCTTTTAGAGATCAGCGCTCCTATCCCTTTTGCCCTATTTCAATATCCTCTTCACATTTCGCTTTAATATCCTAAATGCCTTTTTTTTTTTTTTTTAAGCCTGCTCAAGTCTGCTCCCACTAATTTCCTCTAAGGCTGACAGATCAGAGGCTTTCCTCGAACTGTTCCTTTTAGAGCTGAGGAGGCCTCGTGGTAATCCTGCTGCTTGTCTGCAATTAACCCTTCCAGTTGCCACATTATTAACAGCACCACCCACAGACAGAGGAAGCCCCGACCCACTGGACACTGGCTCCTGACTGAAGCTTCAAAGGTGCCAATCACACCGTAGTCAGAAAGGTGCCTGCTGTCAGCATCAGAGGTTTCCATCCTCTCCTCCCCGCTGATCAAACATTCCTCCTCAGAAGATTAATTCAGAGTCTCCGCCCATTTCCTCTCATATCCTCCTTCCCTTTTTGGTGTACCCAAAGATCCATCTTTGCTTCGAAAAGGGAAGCCACGGATAATAGAAGCCCTTTCAAAACAAAAGCAGGGCAAAGGCAAATTTAAGTCCCAGCTGTTATCAACTTTTTTTTTAAACTCATTTAAACACCTTAAGGCAGTGAGGATTAGGGCCTGGCCTGAAATGCCATTCTTTGATCAAAGACCCCCAGACTTTACACAAACATAATCACAAGGCAATGGATGCTTCTCTGAAGGCTGAATTGATTTGTTTGACTGCAGAGCCTGGGATGGGTAGGAAAGCTGCACACTTATTTTCCCAGTGTATATATCACGAGGACAAGCGACTCAGAAATTATATTTTTTCTTTGTATGTCTTAATTGGGACAAAGTCGTTTGTGGATTCAGACACAGCTGTGGGGAGAAGCCATGGAGGGGAAAGACTGGGGGCCAAGGAGGTGCTCTCCCTGTGGTCCTGTTCCACGCAGGGGCAGGGAGGATGGGTGATGATGGGGAAGGGAGGGAGGAGACAGCAGTTCTAGGGTCTCTGATGTGGAGTAAAAGTGATCTCACTATACTTATATTAGCCAGTTCCCCTGGAATCTTCCATGGTCACTTAGTAACTATAGGTACCCAACCCTATCTGTTGCAGCGGTCGTAGCAGGAGAACAAGGCCAGTGAGTGGCACCATGTACCCCATTTGTCAGGCCCTTCACCTCCCATCGCCACCTTTCAGGACCAGATGCTAGAACTAACTCACAGTAAAATCTTCCAAAAAGGCTATGCAATCGCTGTATAACAAATTCTCACAGAAACAGTGGCTTTAAAGGCTTTATATTTGTCATACATTCTGGGAAGGAGATAACTTGGAAGTTGCAAAATAAAGAAACTATTCAATGGCAAGGTTGAAGGGACAATTGGATACTGAAATGCTCTAATATTCAAGCATATGAAGATGTTTTTATAAAGAGATGGCTAACCAGATTATTATTTGGGAGTTTTATTTGTTTTTTTCAGGAGATGGGGTTATTTTGTTATACACACTACAGAGGAGACTATCAGAAAATGAAATTAAAGCCCTAAATGATTAAGAATTCTTAGCTGTAAGACTATATAGGGGCAGCTGACCACATTTCTAGGGTAGGCTGTAGAATCTCCCTAATTAGGCAGCTTGGGAAGAGAAGATTAACCTTTTTGGTTGGAAGTGATGAAATTCAGTTTAAAGTCCTCTAGGAAAATATATGGGGAAGGAGGATCCTAATGAGTCCAGTGGTTTTCATATATGGTTGGATCCACACATTCAAGTTTATCGTCAGGAATTCCTATTTCTTCCATTTGTCCTCCTGCATCCCAGCTTCAGTTTCTCCATATGGTGACTTCCCAAGACCTCCACATCCATATCTTACCATCTTCAAAACCACAGAAAAAGCTTCTGTTTCCCGAAAGTTCCAAGCCAAATCTGGGAATCCGTGGCCTGATTTGAATCACACACCCATCCCTGAATTAATCTCCGTCACCAGAAGAAGGAACAGTCTGCTAGATAGAACCTGGATCTATGTGCCCAGTCCTAGTGCTAGGACAGCCACGGGTCTCACCAGAGCTCTATAGGTTATAGATGGAGAAGTGGTGGGTCTCCAAGCATAAATCTGTTCTAGAATACAATGTAATGGACACCAACAAGGCCAAAAGACAAAATTGCCCCCTCAAAAGTAGACAACATCCCATATAAGTCTTTTGGAGTCCTTCACTGTGTGTTAGACATTCAGGAACAACTCATCATCCTCTTAGGACAAAACTGAACGTGCTATTCAATAGCCCATCCTGAATCCTCACCATCATTGACAAAAGGCCTCCACGTGCAGAAAGTCTTCCCCACAAGGCCTCCCAAACATCATGTATTTTAAACTTTTCAGGCTCTCAGTTGGCACCAAAGAGCCTTAATGTGCACTTATTTATTTTTTTTTTAACAAGCTTGGGTACCTCACAGCAGATTAAAAAACAGCAACAGTAACCTAAAGGGAGCAGCATGAGGGAACGGCATTGGGCAGCTGCTAGACTCACAGTACAACATGGAAAAAGGAAACTAAGAACACAGACTGAGAACTGAATCACCGGATATCACAGCAGACCTTTGAAATGACAGCAACTTGACCCACCGTTCCTCCCCCTCACACATACATGTCAGGGGGGTAAAGTTAAACTCAGTTTAACACATCCTGCATAAGTCAGAAATTGCATAGTATATTTAATTACCAATTCACATGTAGTAGCTCTGGTTGCTGGGATGAGATATTATTCCTATTTTCTCTACACACAGAACAGGTAATACCACAAGAGAACATGTGATTGGTATGAAAGACACGTAAGTGCTATGGGAACCTCCTAGAAAGCTTTTCTCCTGACCTACATAAACTTCCCATGTGTGGGAAAGTAAATGCTAATATACATCTTTCATTTTCCAGAGGAATTTCCCTGCCTCTTTTTACCTCTTTCTAAAAGAGATACCAAGTTTCTCAGTTTCTCAGCCTCTTTTTACCTCTTTTTAAAAGAGATATCAAGGAGGCTTACCCTGAATGTGTCCAAAAATCCAAGTTCATTGCTATCTTAGTAGATGAGGATATTGCCTTCTGAGCAGCTCGGGTGATTCCCTGAAGATGTGAGACATATATGAGCTAGGAAGTAAAACGAGAACCTTTGCAGACTTAGGACTGGTGACTGCATTTGTGTTTTACATCCCCCAGAGATCCGAGGAAAGCAGGCAGGATTCTCTGCAACTCAGGGCAACCATATGGTGACCAAAGTAGGATACATTCTAATGAACTGCTCAGCTACTAAAACTCTTCTGGGCTAGAGCCCTCATGACCTAAGTGTTCACATCAGGATAGCTAAGATGTGAAGGGAAAAAAATGCAGCTCAGATGCTAGCACTGGGAATCCCGAAAGCTCTACTATACGGTACATGTGTGCACATGCCTGTGGGTTTATTGTACAGAAGGGGATATGGATATAAAAGACTTCAAGTTCCAAAGACATTTTGCTTTTAAAGTTAATATTAACCCCCAGTTTGTGAACCTTTCTAGATAAAGACTTTATTTTGCCTTTGTCAAGTAGCAAAAACCATGCTTGTTTATTCTGGACGTCCAAGAGTCTTATTCCTCTCTACCTAAATACATTACCTCTATCTGCTTAAATATTAATTTTCATAATATGAATGCTTGTATATTACAAAATGCAATTGCTACAGTACAATGGAGTCAAAAAGTGGTGGAAAAGGACTTGACATGTAGAAAGTTGATAAATAACCCCAAACATCATTCACAGAACTGCTCATGAAAAAGTCCTTTTTTATTTGTTTTATACTGTAATTGTTGACATCAAAAGTTTCATTCATTTAAACATATACATGTAAAACTATTCCCTTGAGAGAGTCCAGATCTAATATGTGAGAGAGCACAACATGAAAAGTGACCAAGTAGCGTCATCAGTAAGTCTTACAATCTCTGCAGTAGTTCTTACCATTCTCGCGGCCTTATTCTCTCTGTGGCCAAAGAAAAATTCGAAGCTTTATTTCCTTAAGAAACACCACCACGTGACCCTAAAATCTTGGCCTTTGGCTCTTTGAACACACTGTAGTCCGGCAGGACTCAGTTACATACAAGGTAAGCATGACCTACCCCTGGCAGTAAATCCCATTCTGGGTTTATGTAATACTTAGGACAGTCTAAATGCAAACATGAAGAATGCAAAGAAAAGGGAGGAGTAGAAAGAAAAGGAAAATCAATAAAGGGAAAAAAGGAATTTTGACTTTTTTTCTCAAATGAGAAATCTATTCAACCATTTTCCACCATTTTTTGGACTGTATTCTTTGATAGCAACTAAATTTTATACCTATTATGACATATATGTTCTGCAAACCCTCCTTGCCATCTTCTCCCATTCAGGATTCCTAGATTCTGAATGGTAAACAAGGCCACAGAAACCCAAGTCTGCCTTCCCCAGGGTCTGTGCTCTCCCTGCCACTGCACATTTGTGACCGGTTTATAGAAAGGTTAATGGCCCTCCAGTAAGAACCACAACAAAGACATGCAACCTGGGTGGTTGCAAAGGGCCAAGAGCAAATGAACCCTAACAGGATTCACTGGGGAAGGTGGGCCTGTGGTTAGGCCAGTATGAAGCAAACTTCGCTATACTCTCTGAAGTCAGCCCCTCTCTCCCCTCTCCCCCGACCCTCAGCCCCGGTACCAGAGAATCACTATAGCTTTCATTCGACCAAGGGAACTTATTTTAGAGAGGGCTCAATTACTGGCAAAGTCCTACCCAAAGTGACCATCCTTAGACCTTCTTTCTAAAAACAGAATGTGATTAGGCTCCCCTCTGCTTAAAAACCTTGTAATGATTTAACCCTGTTCTGGCACAAGCCAAAAGCACCAGCTGCAGCCCAGCAGGACCTTTACCCTGGCCCTTGCTTGCTTTTTCCAGCACATCTCTCACCTTCATGCCCTCACCTCGTGCCAGCACGCGGCCTTCTCCATGCTCTTCAGGTCTCAAGGCCCCATCCTGCCAAGATCTCTTCCTTTCTTTGGAACTTCCATGGGCAACATTTTCAGCCTGGTTAACTTCTTACCTTTCAAAGATCTACTCATGCTTTCCTATGTCACAAAGAGGTCCCTGGCATCACTTTCATACAGACTTCCAAGAACCATGTATTTCCTTTTGGGGACATAGTGTGGAGTGTCATTATATCTTAGGAGTGTATGTGAGTGATTCCCCTTCTACTACACAGTTCGAACCTTGAGGGCAGTGTTCCACACTTCCTAGAAGTCTGGCTCATAGTAGCTTCTCATTAAATACTTGATAAGTGCTGAAATAAATTAATGGAAAACACTAAACAATCAGCATTCCTCAGCCTCCAAGAGGTGAAGATAACAATAAGCACAGGTCTTCCCAGACTAAGTCGCCTACTACACTGCCCTCTGAGGTGAACTTCTCCCCCAGAAACAGAGCCCCTCGCTGTAGAAAAGGGGGCACCCGGCACCCCTCTGAGACAAGGAGCTGCTCACATACATGCTCATTCCAACTTCAGCCCGGTCCCCTTGCACAAACTTAGGCCAAGAGGAGTCATCCAAAGGCAGTTTAGAACAAACGAAGGCACCCCTGCTTCCTATACTTCAGGCTGGTCTACAAATGGGAAACACAAAACACAAGCCCCTAGTTTACACGATGAACTCAAGTACTGTCAGTCTGGGATTTAAGGTTGGACAGGAGGGAGCCGAGCCCTGAGTGCTCTGGGCTTTGCTCCCGCTTTGCTCAGCCTCCCTTTTGTTATACCTGTCTTTCTCAATTAATGATTTCTTCCCCCTCCCCCCAATAAATGACTAATAAAAAATTTAATCTGCATAAAGATGCAGTTTGACCCCAGGCATGTGGGTGAGCATCCGTTTATCACGGGTATTCTGTTCCTCCAGGGCCCAATGGGGAAGTGAAGCGCCAGGAAGGCCAGAGCGTGCTGCCCGAGGGTCATCCTGGGCCATTGGGAGGAGAGGGACCAGAGCTGTAGCTCAGGCCTCCTGTCACGGGGCTCGGCGGGCAGAAGGGGGTGCTGTAGTGTAACCTATTTAGAATGCAAATGAAGTGCCTGCAAGCCCGCAGTAAAGCCGCCGCCTGGCAGGCCCTCAGCAGTACTAAATGTTGGATTTCTGCTTGTCATTGCTCACTGCAGGTCATTAATAGAATTCAGAATAGTGTTACTAAATGTGAACATCAAAAAAAAAAGAACCTGATAATCAAAAAAAAAAAAAAAAAAACCAGAGAGAGGGAGGAGTGGCAATCCTACTCTGAGGGAATTCAACTCATCCAGCTCTAAGGAGGCTTACTTATTTGAGATCTCTGTTGTTCAACAATTTTCTTAGTTTTGGATTAACGACTGTTTACCTCAGACTTACTGCCCAGTGAGTGGTAGAGAGATAGACACAGAGAGACAGAGAGAGGGAAAGAAGGAAGGCAGAAAGGAAGATTGGGAAGGAGGGACCAAGGGAAGCAGGGAGAGAGTTGAGACCTTCTGTGTGTGCCTTCCTATAGCAAGAAAGAAGGAAGACTACTTCCAACTAAAAGGTTTATAGACAGCGGCCGCAGGAAGTGAGCACTGGAGGGACGTCTCCCTTCCTCTTGGTTGAACTTCCATCAAAGTGGGAGAAAAGAATCAGATCAAACCCTCCGGCTTCACAGCACCAAGCCTGCTGGTACTTATGCTTTATTTTCTGACCAAATCAGGTGCTCATTCGCCAAGTGAGTTTTCCTTTTTCCCTTTACTCCAGCCAATTCCTGTTTTCTTCAACGGGAGCTCCCCAAGACTCATCAAAAACATGATTTAATTACATCCCCCCCCCCAAAAAAAAGGGGAGGAGTGTAAACATGACTCCTTTTTATCTCCTGATACATCTGGACAAGTAGACAATGTGCTAAAACAAAATAAATCTGCTCTGACAGTCACATCAAAGAGTTCAGCGAGGGGCTTGCAGCTACTTAAAACACAGGAATGCTGTTGCTAAGCATCGGCCTACAACTTATCGGTCCCTGGAAGAAATGCTTTTTTCTTTCTTTCAGGGGAGATGAGGAAAGTTAGAGAGTGGGAACCAGACGGCAAGAGGAGATTGGGGATTTTCGGGGATTTTGAAGCTTAAAATGAATTGTGTGAAGGAAAGGGGCTTTGCTGTGTTTTCCTTTTGACACGCTGTCTGTATTTTTATAAAGGTGGTATGTGGAAACCTTCTAGAAGGGGTTATTTAGGACTCAAAGAAATAGGTGATGACCCAAAACACATCTATACAAATTTGTGCCATATCTCCTTGCCATGGTTTCTCGGTTCTGAGAAGGGATTCAGGCTAGCTCATGGGTCTGAGGAAATATCTCACATTCACTAAAGTCAAGAGTAAAGAATCCTTAAGTCATCATGATCATAAATCACCCAACATCACCAACTGCAAACATTTTTTTTTCTAAAAAGCAGGAAATGGAGCACCTACACCAGCAAACATAAACGAGAAAGAAAATAGAAACTCCTCGAAAGAAACCAAGTATGAACTGCCATGTGCAATGAAATAAATCTAGCCAGATGACGTCATTTACTTATGCAGCCTCGTGACTCGAGTTTTCATAGTGAAACACAAAATGGAACTGACTCTGAAATGTGGCCCACACCTTCAGCCTTTCTTCCCCCACCAACCCCCAGGGAAGATCCTAAAACAGATGCTGTGAAATTCAGTCCGATCTTCATCCCATATGCTGGTCCTCAAGAGTAACAGGGAGATTTTCCTCTTCCCATGAACACATCTTCAGGTGGGAAAATCTGCCCCATGTCTTCCCTCCAGCAAGGCTACTAAATTTAGTTCTGCTGGGAAATACAAAGTGAAGATGAAATGGCATCTACATCCAATGAGGACCTGAGAGCATTCTGGAGGAAAAAAAAGGAGCCAGTTGAAAATAACCCACCAGTTCCCAATATGCACCAGAAACTGCCAGAGAGATTTGGTTAAAAATATGCGGATCCATTATTCTGGCCTAGGAAAGCCAGGGGCATTTTAAGTAAACACTTGCTATTTTCCCCTTGGATCAAAGGAAACTAATTCTGAAACTACTGCGATCTCCACACAGGATAACTATCAACACCATGAACAATTACCAAGTCTGTGATATTGCACAAATAAATAACACTTACCATTATCTCTAGCATGATCATATTTATGAAACAGTGACGAAGGGCAGCAGTAACAATTTTTATTGTCCCATATAGCTCCTATTTTCTAATTAAACAAAAGGTTATTTCTACTGTTAACATAGCCATTTGTCTACATTGGGTCTTACATAATACTTTTTGCCAAGCACGACAGAATGTAAGAAATTATGTTCTGTGGCGATTTTGTTTTTGTGGTTGTTCTTTCTTTCTTTCTTTCTTTCTTTCTTTCTTTCTTTCTTTCTTTCTTTTTGTTTTTGATTTTGCATGCTGAGTTGCTACTTAGAAAGCTGTCGGTTCATAATCAAAGCAAGAGGCCATTGTGTGGAGAATTCATAAATAAACTTTGGCAATTTTTCCTAAAACATGATGAAGCAAGCACTTGGTCCTACCCTTTAGATTCAATCCAAGGGCAATGGTCTGTATTATTAAAGATATAGGTCAAGCCGGCTTGCGCTTCTCTGTCCTGTGGGATGTTTTAGAAGCTGCTGTCACGTTACTGAGATCTGTTCTGTGGCTCCTAATTATTCCTCTTGGCAGCTTTGGATTTCAAGCAATTCCTTTCACATATATGTAAAAATTTATAAGCTGTTTCATGTAACAACATGAGTTATTTCCTTGTTGTTTGTAATTGTAGAAGATGCCGATGAGAAAAATGCACTAATTTCATTGACAAGGATAATGGCAACTTCATAAAATTTGTATTATGTCTTCTGCAAACCTCGATAATACTTCATATCAACATGTGAAATTGTAGTTTTATTTCAATATAACTCTGAGGCAGAGGGAAGGGGAAGCCAGGCGGGGGGGGGGGGGCACATAACTCTGAACACAGGGTCATCTTTCTCCTGAACACCTTACCAAGAAGTGGGGAAAGAGGGGAAGATATGGATCTCCTCCTTGTCTTTGAAATTTAATTTGGTCCAGATGGGTATTAAGTTGCTACTACGTACAAAGGACAGGAGAAGAGAAGCCAGGGTTTGCTGAACATCTAGTATGTACTTGGCATACCCACATAGGCCATTTCATTCAATTCCCAAAACAATTCTGTGAAGTAGATACATATTCCTGCATAGATACATATTCCTGCAATGGTCTCATTGATGAAATTGAGCATCTGGTTCCCACCAAGGAATTTCATTCTGATTTTGTATTCCGGAGTTGACCTGACTCAAGCACCTTACCTTGCACCATACAGAGAGGAGTACACCTGCCGTGATTTACAGCAGTTTACATACCTTCTAGTGGGAGGGGAAAAGGTAAGTCAACAACTACAGTAGCTGGAGCAGATAAAAGGAATGCTCCAAGAGGGAGTCCACACAAAATCACCTAAGGGCTGAAGGATGGAAGAGATTTCATTCGCTGTAGGAGAAAGCAAAGAATCAGACAGCATTTGCTTTCTCACAACCATGTGAAGTATGTTGGAAATGTATTAACATCACTGTTTGACAGATGAGAAAACAAAGACTGGAAGAAGCGAAGTACCTTTCTGAAGAATTGATGCCTCGCCCAGGGTAGAACACAGCTTTCCTGCCTGCTTTCCTACCAAGATCAATGATAATAATAGCCCAACTTTAAAATGCCTTCCCAACAAAGAACTCTTTCCTTGTTCCTTTACAACAACAGCCCAAGTTAAAATTCTGTGCCATCAGCCCTATACAGGTAGCTGTATGACTTTTCTAGATTTCAAAATAAAACAAGTCTCTGCCTCTATGGGTGGTACCTCACACGTGGTGTTCACAGATCTTACAACCTATTGTTAATGATAAAGATATACAGGTCTTCAAATTCTAATCAAAAATGGTCATAAGCACATAGTAATATATCAATTTCTCAAGAAAACCCCCCTTGTTTGTTTCATTTATTCTCAGTTCTGCCACTAAATACCTGCCTCAGTATGAGGAAGAGATTTTAATAGATGTTTTATACGTAATATGTTATGATTCCTCTTTCTGGTTTTTGAATGGAGTTCTTGGAAGGTTGAGTTGGAGGTGGGTAGAGATAGAGATGGGGAGTATAGTTTCCTTTATATAGATATAAAGCAGGAAGCTGAGTAAATTGACCCATTTTATCTGACTCCTAATCCTAGAAAGCTTGCATCCCAGGTCTCTATTTCTTTGTGCTAAGGAGCTGGATGTCTTTCTAAAGAACAAACTTGTTCATCTCTACAACCAGCCAAAGGGTAGCTCTTACCATTGTTTTAGAATAAGGAATAGCAGGTTGCAGAAACATTAGAGGAATTTCTCCAACTCTCTATCTCATCTTGGCCTCTAGACAACAGTCCTGATGACAGGAATCAGGAAGTTATTCTCAGCAAGTGACTGTCCGCAGGGATGGCTCCCACGAAAGGAAGGCATGGTTCAAAGATGTGTAACTGACCACTGTACAAGCATACCAAATAAGAAAAATAAAGGAGTACAGATCCCACATATGTCTTCTTCCCAACATTTAGCTGTAGTATTAAGAAGGGGCTCCTGGACAAAATTCTTTGAGAGAGAAACAGAAGTCATTTAAGGGCTATGATTACTTGATTGCTTGGAAGATGTAATGGAGTAACTGGAAGAACTAAAATGGCACAGTACAGGAATGACTACATTATGAAATCTATTCTCTAGGGCCTCTTGAGGTCCAAGTGATTTTTTAAGGTTGTATCACCCAGGCAAACTGCAAGACTCCTGGGAGACAAAAATACCTCAGAATCTACGAACCCACATAAGGTATGTGACACATATGCACATGCGCTCATAAAAGGCTCTTCCTCACATCTCCTTTAACAGCCGACTTTCTGGCGTACATGTAAGAGGAACATCTATCTGGAACATTCTAAGTCCTAGTAGGTAACTCTGTGGCTATTTGGCTTTGGATTTTTAGTGACTGGTTAGAAAATAAAAGGAGGGCTGCCCATCAGTTGTGCACCCCCAACATTTTTAAAGTATACTATGGATATAGGGTCCCTTCCCAGAGGGTTTATGGTACAGCCTGATGCCAGAAGCAACTAGATAGTGATAAATTGGAAATACAAAGAGAAGACTCATTGGGCCCTCCATTACAAAGTCAAAGAGCAATTTGACAAAGCCCATGAGAAACTGAGTAAAAAAGTATATGTCACAGAAGAAAGAATTCTAGAAAGTAAGGCTTTCAAGCACAGCTCAAGTTGCTTCCTCTACCAGATGATGACTTCCTTCGAGGTCCAACTTGAGCATCCTCTCCTCTTGGGCTTCCCAGGCCTCTAAGGGCTGCATGACTCTTGGTTGGTGCCTGTGGAAAACACTTGGTAGTGAACTGAGTTCTTGGCGGACCCTGAGAGTCTCTGAGTCGGAATCCATTTCTTTTCTCATTTTTGCAATTTAGGCACCAGTACTGGGCCTGACTCACAGAAAACACTCAGCACAGGTTGAGTTAATAAGTGAAGGACAAGGGGAGAGGATGGCTGCCATTTCAGATTATTTCTGTCTTCCTCTCCAGTGCAGCTTGGAGTCAATCTCCCACCATGTTAGGCTAAAGCCACAGGAGATTTCTCCAACACCCAGCTGGTACCAGCTCCTTCCTGATGCTGCTAACTGGTTGGGGGTGGGGGAAGAGATGTTAGCATGATGTTTTACTCGGCAGGCACAGCGCCGAGGCGCATTTTTAATGATTTACCAGTTCTACTTGACTGAGCCTGCACCCTGTAAGTGGATCATATGATCAGCGATCACAAGTTAAACTGCTTTTGTTGCTCGCAAGGCATGCATGGTGGGCTGGCTGCAGGCACCAGCGACTCGCACGCAGCTGTGTGTAAGACAAGGAGAGGTTACGTACAACAGGCAGTTAATGGCTCATACCAGCAAGCCCTCAACTTCAGTCGGCACATGCGGCTGAATTTTAAAAAGGTAAATGACCTTGCAGCTGGGATCTTTAACTATGTGCTTTTACCTATTTGTACCTGGATAAGTAAACATTTGCAGCACGCCAAAAGGCCCTGAAAGCACTATTGTAGCCATAGGCTAATCCCTTTCTCTCTGGATGAAAGACTCCAAAACAAACCGGGGGAAAAATCATTTTCTGCCTCAAGTAGCACAAAGGTAAAGGGGGGCAATGGTGATAATGACTTCCATTTGTTATAACTTTCAGGAGTCACCAAGGCTCCAGTCCTAACCAGCTGCCCATAGTTAGGATTCCACTTTCCAGGAAGAATGACAGAAACAACAGGCCCCCAGACAAAAAGAAATGTTCTAGCCAGAGCCAGACAGAACTGCTTCCTTCTTGCCAGCGAATCTGACACAAGAAAGCTGGAATGATCATCTCCACACTTGTTCTACCATCCAAAGAGTTCTCCTCCCAACCGCTGTCATTCACAGCCAAAAGAGCAGGCTTGTCTTTGTTCTCTTCTGCTTTAACTGCAAATCTAAAGATGACTATTCAGTTGGTGGAGCCTAGGACTCCTGCACCCTGCTCTGAGTAATCTAAGAAACAACATATGACTCCTTCCTATAAAAGGCCCTTTGGATACCTCCAACTGCAACTGGGCCGCCAGAGCTATGTCTGAAATAGTGGCTAACCACCCTAAATGCTTTCCAAAGAGCAGAATATTTGTGATTTACAATCTGAGTGGGAACCTCGGTAATGCTGTTATTTTAAGAACTCGTCAATCAGTTGAGATTAAGATAACATTTATTGCAACATAAACTGAGATTGCCATGAGAATAGGCCGGAGGTATCTGTGGAATACTGGAGACATTTCACAGGCAATGAATCAATGGAGGGCAGCCCACTGGAGAGAGAAGAGCTCTGGGCTCATCAGTGCTTTGCCCCTCACCAGCTGCCAGGCTCTCAGCACACTGTGCCATACCTTTGCACCTGAGAGTGCCACCCCTCCTCTGATAACTCTACTGGAGTCCCTACTATGTGCCAGTAACCACACTAGGCACTGGAAATAAGCATAGTGGGTAAATGATGTCTAGATATCATTCATGTATGCATGCAAATGAATTAATAAGAAAACCTGCACTCTGATGCTAGCCACCATCTGTTGAACCAAAATAATCTTTAAATGACCAGAAACACTTTCTTTCCTGCGATTCAGTTAATACAGGTCAGCCTAATGGGGTTGGTTTATATCCATGAGAGAAAACAGCGCTCCTTGGTCCAATATACAGTTTTAATAAACTTTATTAAATTTCCATTGATCCATATGCAAAAATAATTTGTTTACAACTTGAACTCAGCCTACTAAATGGTGCCTAACTCAATTAAGGGGAGAGGCTGACAAACAACAGCTGTATGGCTATTAACACATTACACCACTAAAAACATTAAACAGTTGGGTTTAGTGAAGGAGTCAAAGTTAACCCCTTGAATATCTTTAAACTAGAGACCAATTTGACAAAACGCTTTGCATCAAAGGAAACCAGAGACTCAGAGAGGCATCTCTCAACCTTCTGAACGAATCTGTAAGGGCAGAACAAGAACTGATTACTGGCTTTGCTGCATAGTCTTCTAAGGATTTCCTCCAATGTGCCAGCTAAACTTCATGCAGCGATGACAAAGGGGTGGTCGGGTTTAGAAGGATGTCGTGATAATAAGTAAACTAGCTTGTTCAACATATTAATACGACTTGTTCGGGGGAGGGCGGACCTATACTTTTGGTACCTAAATAAATTGGTTTCGACCCTGTGGTAAGGAGGCAAGAATCAAGGTACAACAATCTTTTTTAGCCAGTTGATTCTATTTTGTGGTAACAGGTGTAATCCAATCAGGAAGTCACTAACAAGTATTCATTGAATACCAAGTAAGGCAAAGGCCCTAATCCCAAGTTAAATTCAATGGAGATAGGGAAATAAAATTAAGAGCCACAAAAACCTTAGAACAATTAAGCACTCTATAGCATGATTTGGAAAATGCACAGGGGCCTAAAGAAAAGTGATGGATGAAGCTTCAGAGAGGAGGTTAGGAAGGAGATAGGATTGCACTTAGCTTTGAAAGTCAAGTGCAAGGAGAAGACAAAGGGTCAAGAGAGCATCTGAAGGTAGGGCCTGAGAAGAATGGGGAGGTGGGGCATAGACAGCAGGAGCAAAGGGAGCAGAGTGGGAAATGATAAGGGTACCATCTTGATTATAAGAGCTATGAGGGGCCCCTGGGAGGAGAACTGGAGCTGACCAGTACAAACCTATCATACCGCTGTGAAAGGAGAGGAGAGGTCATGCCCACAGAGGTTGCAGGATCAGAGAAGTGGGGAAAAGCTTAACTCTTAAAAACTCAAATTTTGCTTGGTGTTCAAGTTAGTGACCATTGGTTTTCTCAAAAAAGGGAAGTCTGTGCGACAACCTGAAAATATGTGGGCAAACCTTGCCACTCTCAGCACCATGATGAATGTGAGTCAGAAAGCATCCTTGACCCCTAGGAGGCTGACTTGTCCAGTTTCCCATAAGGTTGTAGAGGTCTCTTTGACACCACCTTGCTAAAATGGTCCTCCAGCTCTTCCACTGCAGTAGGCATTCATGTCTGTGTGAAGCAGTACATCATCCTGTTTTGTAAGATCCCTTAATAAAATTTCCTTTTTCCATGTGACAAAACTTCCCTCCCTATACCATTATCCCACAGGCCTTACATTTGTCCTCAGAGTAACCCTACATGTCCTCACCCATATGATGCTGTTTCAACTATCAGAAAGAAGATTCTATGTGTCACCTTCATCTCTTCTATTCTAGGCCAAGTATTTACGTAACACTCAACAGCCCAGTCCCTCTCCATTAGTTTTTCTGTTTTTCTTAAAACATAAAACCCTGCACCGTACAATCCTCTAGATGATGTGTGCACTGGGCAGATCTCAAGAAGACATTACACCCAACTTGGCAAAACTTCTCTAAGCTATCTCCAACGGTGATGCACATCACATCACAAGAAAAACATCCCAATACTTTTGATGTTAAACACTGCCAGCCCACACCTTTTGAGCACATGCTTCTATACTTGATTTCTTAAATATAAATCTAGAACTTCGAACTTACAATTACAAAAGACAAATTTTGTCTGGTAGGTGTCAGGCAGTGTTTTAGCATGTTGAGACCACTTAGAACTATGATCTAAGACCTCTGGTATGTCTTGACCTCCTTGACCACGTATTTTAAAAGTTAATAAGCAAGGCCCCTTTTTAAAAGCTCCTTAAAAATTATTGGTAACATTGTTTTACCACATCAGGGACAAGGACAAACTCAAGTCTGAAGCTAAGATGCATGGATAAAGCCAATAGGAAAGGCGATACGACATTTTACAAATTCTTTGGGAAGGTAGATCCAAGAGGTGATCTCACTACTTTAAACGTAAATACTTAGATAAACAATGCTACTATTCTCCCCCCCACGCTGACAGCTGCGTGTACAAGGTCAGGAACAATTAGTAAACCCAAGAATTTCCAGTGTGAACTCTCTCAACTTAATCAAGAAATTTAAGAAGACCAAGTGAGGTCTATCCAAAATCGCCTATCCGTCTTGGAAAGATGCAACTTATACACAAAGAAACAGAGTTCACCTTGGTCACTAGCCCAATCACCTGATACAAAGTATTGAATGAGTTTTTCCCCAAGAGATTGCTACAGGGAATTATGAGCAAACTTCTGCACAAGTAACCCCCAAATACCCATGCTCATCACCCTCCTACCACTAAGGTGGTGTTTACTGTAGAAGTTACTAAGAACTTAAGCGAGAACAAGATCCAGAACAACTCCCAAGCATAGCCCTCTGGCTGAACAACGGCTGCTATGACTAATAATACAGAGCATGAAGGTTAGCTGTCTGATTATGAACGAGTGACATGAAGCCAAATACTATGACATTACAACAAAGCACATAGTATGTAGATTTACGGGTCCCAGGTTGTATCTCAGAGATAAATGCAAGGGATAGATGGCCACTTCAACATTTTTCACACCCCAGCTGGAATCATGTATCTGAGATACGGTAGCATGGGAACTTTACAATATTTGCAGAAATCATAGATGTCCCTGTCACATGTGGCCAATGGCTCATTAATTTGACTAATTATAAAGACCTCTTACCCTGTTATCACCTTCAGACTTGAACCAAACCACAGGTGTGGTGAAACTCAAGGAGGCTTATAAAAGCTAAAATATAATGCCACCATATGCCTTATCTATATACATATAATTACCTATATGACACCACTAAGGAGATACGGAGGAGTAGAAGTCAGAAATAACATCAATACAAAACATGAGACCCCATTTGTAAAATTCTTCACCTTTTTCTAAGTGTTCCAACAAAATTACCTTTTTTTGAAAAGTCACCTGACAATCCCACAAGCAATAGCAGGCAAGCGTTATGCTTTCATTTAAAATATGTGGGGCTAGAGACATATGAAAATACTTGCCTCAAGATACACAGTGATGGGGCACCTGGGTAGCTCAGTCGGTTAAGCATCTGACGTTTTGACTCAGCTCATGATCTCAGGGTGGTGAGATCAAGCCCCATGACGAGGTCCATGCTCAGCAGGGAGTCTGCTTGAGATTTTTCTCTCTCCCTTTCCTTTGCTCCCCACCCCCTGCAATGCTCTCTCTCAAATAAATAAATCTGGGGGGAAAAAAAAGATACACAGCGATAAAAACATAGCTTACTTTCCTTCTCGCAAATCTCCAAGCACAGCAGTCCCGATTCTTTGATTTCCAACATTTTAGAGTGGACTTTTGTTTGCTGAGGTGGCCTAACCATGTTTAGAAATGTCTGGGCCAGCTTGATGCCCTGTTGGGACAGAGAGCATGGAACCTGTCTATATTAACTGTGCAATGATGAATCCACAAGCCGACTATCATGTAGGGCTTTCTGATGTCTGTCAAAGCAGGAATATATGAGAAACATCAGCTGAATCTACCTACAACGCAGGAACAACAAAAGTGCGTGCATTAGGAGTCATAAAGTAACATCATGGGCGCTTGTCACCAGGAACACCATTAGTTGATAAAAATGGAAGTAGAGCCTATCATTACTTCATCAGTCTACTCAATCTTCATTGGAAACAAATATATACAGATTTTCCATTACATTCCCAGCTACAACATGAATAAAGACACTGCACATCCAGCAGCATTTCAAGCAAATGACTCATTATAAGGCAACAATTTGACCTGAAGCCACTCTGCCAGGACCCTTGGGACTGGAAGCATTATAGGGAAACAAGCCCATAGGATCCTGAAGATCTGGGTTCCAGGCTCTGCCCTGCTGCCTCTCCAGCCTGCAGACTTGGTTGGGCAAGTCATCTTAGGGCCCTGAGTTCTCCTTTTCTCCTCAGCAAAAACGTGGTTATTAATATCCCCTTTAATTCCTTCAGTGAGTGCTATGAAAGTGGGACACAGCACTTGAAGGCTGCATACATGTCGTACAAACAGGAGAAACTAAAATGCGGCCTTATCTCTGTGACTATTTAATGCAGGCTTCGGGGCAACCTTGTGTTGACCTCTCCTGGCCTGTGCCAGATAATTTAGTGCCACTGTCATCATTAGTAAACATCTACTGGGGGCCTGCTATGGACTTAATTACACATTGGTGCGTATGGTTCAGTGATGTTTTCATGTGGGTACCTCTGGTCTTCTTTAGCCAATTGTACACTCAGCCACAGGCAAGAACCTGTATGCATGCACGTATACATCTAAATATATATCTTAGCTCAGTAAAACAAAGAGTACATAATAAACTCCTAATAAAAAGATAACCTGCCAATCTTAGAAACCAATCAAAGATAGAAAAGTAGAAGGGTAGTAAAATAAATAGAAAAACATGGAGAAATAAAATGAAACTCTTCCTTGTGGGAAATCTTAAGATTTTTTTTTAAGGGATGGGCGCAATAGTAGCACTTCCCTCTGTAATCGCTTAAAGAAGGATGTTTAAATACAAAAAAAATACCTACCAAGGGTCTTAATCAAGCTACTCCACTTAAGAGCATTAATGCTAAGTATGCAAACGTTCACCTGACTGATCATTAAGGTATCAAGAACTAATTTTCCTCCTTTTAAGAGCTTATATGTCACATCCCACCCCTTGGGCCTTCCAGAAATGCATTTAAATGCCTAACTGGGAGAAAGAAAAAGCATTCCAGACAGCCAGGTGTTAGTGATTCAGCCATTAAAACTTCAGTTATAAAATATCCCCCACAATTGTAAAACATTTCACTCATTAGAAGATCATAAATAGATTAAGATGACATTTTAAATTATTATGACACCATGTGTATAAAACGTACATTGTTCATCACAATATCCCAGATGACTGTGAGTCTGATTATCTGAAGTTAAAGATAAAGTGCATGTGTTATTTACTTTGAGACCCAAAAGCAAAAGACAGGGAGAGAGGAAGGTAGAAAAAGCAGATAACCAAGTGGAAATGGTGAATGCCACGTCCCTCCTGAGGCAGAGAAAGACTTTAGGTTCATTTTGCAATAACACTCCATTGCTGCTCCTTGAGAAAAAAAAAATCCTCATTTTTAGAGGATCAGGCTGGAATATAAAAGAAAGTTACCCCCAAATCCATAATTTTGAAACCTCCCTAAAATGTCATGGTACTTGCTCTTCTTTGAGCTAAATGAAAGCTTATAATTAGAGTTCAATATTAATTTATGTCTGAAACTAGAAAAGGAGCTCATGACTCTTTGTCCATGTCACACATACATCTCTCATATTTGCACTACATACTAAATGTGCAAAGCATGTCTCTTCCTTGAAGGTATAGCTTCTCCTTTTCAGGGAGTGTGGCAGCTTGTGCTAAAGAAGAGAAGTCCATCTAACCACCATCATCAGAAGAGAGTACAGAGTCCCAGATGACCATTTCATATGGAAGGCAAAAAACCCCTAAATTTTATAATTACTTATGAAAGTCATAAAAATCAATAATATAAATATTTCAGTCTTGTTTGCAAACCTGTGCTTTGCAAGCAAGTCTTACCAAGGAACCAAATTCCTTTTAGGATTTAAGTTAAGTATTTTGGGAAATGTGTGCTAGGGCTCATGTACCTAACTTAAATGTCTACTAGCTGACTCACATGCAGGATTAGGCCCATTAACAAGATTATAATAGGTAGTCAGCAAGTTTGGGAGTATTCAGGACACTCTATAGTTATGTATGTGATTCTGCTACGTTCATCGGTAACACCTTCTCCCAAGTAGGCAGAGGTAGATATGTGTAGATGTGGATCTAAGCAGAGTTAACAATGGATACAATTTAGTATCATCCTAAGATTTTTTTTTTAATGTTATTAGGACAAGGAAAGTGAAAGTGGCAAGACATCAGAAAACCTGATATAAATATGCCCCTTCAAAATTTTTCTCTCAGAATCAGTCTACAAAATTTCTTCCATTCCTTTCTAGATTGTCCTGTTCTTTGGAATGATTGTTCTCATAGTATTCCAAACCTAAGACACGAGATCAATAATGTGGATCCATCAGATGCTCCAAAGGATCATGTTAATGAACATAATTAAAGGTCCATTCACTGGGACAATTTTTTATCTATTCCATCTTATCGGTCTGGGCATACTTTTGAAAAATAACCATCAGATGTTTGGTAGATTAAAGGAATTAGAAGACATCAGGTCCAACATTTTCTGAAAACTAGGCTGAATCTACTAAAACACCTTCTGTAATAAGGAGATGAGACACTGCATTCTATTAGGGAAGGAGTTGAAATCTACCTCCTTGTAACATCATGTGGGGTAAGGCAAATCAATTTCCATAGAGCCCTTTACATGTTTTCCTTATTATAAACATTAAAGAGGAGGAACTGAAAAAAGAGAAAAAAATACTTTCAAAATAGTCATAAAAGAGGGTGGCTTCACATTCTCCAAGGATGATTTTGCCCGTCTGATGATTTGGCTCAAATGACTTAGGCCATCACAAAGATACTATTTCCTGTCTCTATATCTTAAAGGTTTGGGAATGGAAAATGATTCAATAAAGCCTGTGTCCAGATTTTGTTTACTTTCTCCAAATTACCCCTTTATTGAGGAAGGCTGCAGAGACACCCACTTCCTTACTGCAGAGGCTGAGTTCTCCCCATTGTGGGGAAGGCTTCCACAATGGTCTCAAAGTTTGCAAAAGGCTTTCCAACCACTATACCTCTTTGCTCTAGCTTGGACAAACCATTAGTAAGTAATTCATTCTCAATAACTGAACACACCCTTGATGAATGTCCATCTTATTAAATATCTTTTATGTTTGTGTCGATAACTGCCTCCTTGTTGGAGAAAAATCTATGCTCATATGAGAGCCTAATGGGCAGAGAACATGGCTTCATCGGATTTTCATGGAGGATGGCCCAGCATCATGTTTCCTGATTGACTCTGGCTTTACACATCTCAAGTGTTTTTTTTTTTTTTTTTTCAAGAATGGCTTTTTATCTAATACATAGGGAATACATCTTTATTCAAAACAGAGATACCCTAGTAGCAGCAAGAGTATCTTATGTTGTAGTAATGGTTGGGGGTTGGGGTGGTAGCAAATCTGGTCATAGAAATTTAAAGGTTTATAAAGAGTTCTACTCAAATGAATGAACTGGAAATTATATCAGGGGGCTGAGCTCTTTGAACCTGTCTTGATTCAGGGCTTATTTTCTAGGTGTTTCTCCTTTTTCTAATACAAAACTAATCCTAAATCATTAATTCTGCCACAGCAAGGAAATTCAAATGGAATTAAAGTCCATATAGATCTGGCAGGCCTGGTTGTGTCTGGGGTTCCTCCAAAGGAGATTTGTTTATTTGCTGATCTTATTACAGAGCTCAGACAGCAGAATTTCGGTTTTAGCAAGGACATTTTCCTCCCTTGGAAATGAGTTAACAATGGTGTCACCAGAGAATGTTTATGAACACAATGTTAAAAAGCAGATCAAATAAAACACATTTTATTCCTGCTAACTAAGAATGTATTACCTTTCCTAACAGGGGCAGGCTGGCATGATACGATTTTAATAAATATTTTTGCTGTTATTGTTAAATGTTCATTACTTCAGAAGATACCGAAGAATGGCAGGATCTCTGTCCTTAGTCTATTGAGCATCTTAGATTAAGATAACTAAATCTATAATGCGTGGCACAATATGCCAGGTTCCATGAGGGGAGCATCTAACTAGGTTCTCAAGAAATTCCGAACAGGGGGGTGCCTGGCGTGCTCAGTCAGTTAAGCATTTGCCTTCAGCTCTGGTCGTGATCCCGGGGTCCTGGGATAGAGCCCCGCCTGGGGCTGGCTCCCTGCTCAGCGGGAAGCCTGCTTTTCCCTCTCCCTCTGCCTGCCGTTCTGCCTACTTGTGCTATCTCTGCCAAGTAAAAAAATTAAAAAAAAAAAAGAATTCAGAATAGGGTCTTTGTGGAATCTGGGGAATCTAGCAGCTGAGCAAGAGTTCCTATAAAGATGGAATTTGGTCTAAGCATTGAAAAAAGGATGAGTTTGGACAGAGATCAGGGAGACAAAATGAAAATCATATGAATGAAGTAAGTCTAAACACACCTGTGTGCTGGGGGTTCCTGCTCCTGAAGTAGCTACTCACTCTGAAGTAGGAGTGGGTGGCTAAGGGGCAGAAGCTCTTGGGAGCTGATCTCACCCTTTACTGCTGCTCACCCCACCCTCACTCTGGTCTCTCAGCAGAGATGCCAAGAAATTCAACATACTGGTACCTCTTAGAATGAGGCTGGAAATCTACTGCCAATGCTCTTATTTAAAAAAAATGTAGGGGAAAAAAATGTGGAAAAACTGAGGTCCAAACACAAGAAATGTCCAAGCCCAAGGTCACTGGGCTGGTTAATGGTCAGGCAGGGGTCAGACTCTAATCATCCAAATTCCAGCCCATGGTGCCCTCTCCTGCCCCACGTGGGCCTTTGTGACTCAGGCTGACAAATTAGGCATCTTAAATGGTATGATATGCATTTGATAAAGAATTGCCCGTGGGGAAATCTTCACTGTGTTTTCACCTTCCATATTGTGTCAAATATTGTTGTTTATAGAATGACAGAAGAACTGGCATTAGGAAACATAGGCTATGGCAACTCTTTGAATGCGGGCCAGAAAGACAATAAAAAGTGTAGGATGGCCTACCATACATCTACATTGCTTCCCCAATTAACTCCAACAGACTTTGTCTGGGATGAAATGATTTAGTCTCAATGCAAGGTCAGTCCCACATATCCAGAATAAAGATTGCCGAATATGCTTATTTGAGCTGAATTACATTTGGTAGTTTAATAATATGAATTTACTGCCTTTTCAAGAGGGACTCTAGCACTGGGGAGAACTTAAAAATGTATCACACTTAAAACATAAAATTAAATTCAATTAACTTTTATTGGGAGGCTAATACACTAGTACCCTAGAGGGAGAGACGAAGCTCTCAGCTTTCCCAAGATTTTCAAACCATGTCCCTGGAATCCCAGCCAAAGATACTGGCCTGGCTCACCCTCTCATAAAGAGCTTCATGGGTGAGTTTAACATCTGTCCTCAGTGGACAGGACCATGACTATAAGTCTACAGCTAAAAGACTCTCAGAGGCATAAAACCTAGAATAATAAACAGACAGAAAATACTACCTAACTATCAAATAAAAGACAAAAGCCAACATAGGGATGGAAGCACGAGAGGGTCCCAGAGACCATATGCTCTTCATTAAACTTTCCTATCTTTGTGCTATCAGGATAAAAGTTCCCCCAATTTTTTTTTTTTTAGTGTATTTGGCACAATTAACCATTCACTGTACTTACTAGAGATGAAGCCAAAACTGTCCCTATTGGCCCCCTTAATGCACAGATACAATCAGAGTTTATAGACAAAAAGACAATAATTCCTCTCTTTGTGAATGCATAGAGAATAAGTTATGATGTCAGCAGGCTGGGCTGTGGAAGAAACTGGATTCTGAACAGACTGAACACCTATATGCATGAAGACCTATAGAGCATGAAGTCAGCTCATTTGCCTGTTTTTAAGTACTTACCAGCTACTGTGCTAAGCACTGGGGATTCTCGGGTAAATAAAACCAATGATTATTGCCCTTGTGGTACAAAAAGAGAATGGGAAGAAAACAGAAAACAAAAAACCAAACAAAGAACATCCAGTATCTCATTAAAGTCAGGGTTAAATTCTCTATAGAGCTGGTTGGAATCTAAGACTGTATTCGTCTCCTTTTGCTGCTGTGACAAATAAGCACAAACTCAGTGTCTTCCACAACATGAGTCTATTGTCTCATACTTTTGGAGCTCAGAAGGCTGACATGAGTTCTACTATACGATAAAGCTGTCAGCAAGGCAGTTCCTTCTAGAGGCTCTGAAGAGACAATCCAGGTCTTGGCCTATTTCAGCTTCTCACGGCTGCCTTGTCTATGAGCTTTCTTCCTTGTCCTATGTTCCCTTCCTCCACCTTCCAAGTGCTTTACTCCAATCTCTGCTTCCTTATCACACCACTTCCTCCTTTGACCCTGACATCTACCTCCCAATTCCCTCTCATAGGGACTACTGTGGTTACCTTAGACCCACACATATAAGCCAGGGTAATCTCCATTTCACAAGATCCATAACTTGATCACATCTGCAAAGTCTTCTTTGCCACATAAGAAGGTAAAACTCACAGGTTCTGGGAATTGGGACATGGTCACATTTGGGTGAACACTTTTCAGCCAACCACAAAGACCAACTATAATACCCCAAATTGTAGGGAAGTGGAAATGATCTGAGCTCTTGGGACTATGACCAGCAAGCAGAGCAGTGGTATTCTCTGCTTAATAATATTCATATTCCTATGATACCTGGGTGGCTCAGTCACTTAAGCATCTGCCTTCAGTTAAGGCCATGATTCAGGGGTCCTGGGAGTGAGCCCTGTATCCAGCTCCCTGCTCAGCAAACAGTCTGCTTCTCCCTCTCTCTCTGTCCCTCCCCCTGCTCATGCTTGCACACACACACTCTCTAATAAATAAATTTAAAAGAAAATAATAATATTCATATTCCTTACCAGAAAGCAGTGAAAAACAGAGGTTAAGAACACGGGCTTTGGGGTAAAATACACTAAGCTTTCAGAATGCCTCAACTCAACACCTGGATGAATATAGAGTTACGTCAAGTTAACCTCTCTACACCTCACTTTCCTTATTCCCAAAATGGAGAGCCCAATAGTAGTCACTTTGCGGGTTTGTTATGAGGGTTAGTAAGATGATACATATAAAGCACTTACTGTGGCATGCCCTAAACATTCCATGAAAGTTACTATTGTGTTGTTATTACTTATTAAATCACTGACCACCCAGCCTGGACTTGAACCTGTGGCTGGGTATTTTGGAGGACTCTCAGCACAGGGAAGTGAAATTCTCAGGATGCTCTTTCCCTACTTGAAATCCAGTTTGTCCTGCAAGCCGTGGTTTTATATACCTTCTCTGTTTTCCAGCTGGGAGTACTGCCCCCCACCCCTTCCTTCTGACCTCCAGTAGTGTATCTACCACCCATTTAACAATATCACATTATGTCCTGCCACTCCTAGTTTGTTATTTTATCGGTAAGCACCATATGTAGATTGCAAACTACTTGAGGGCAGAGATTTGAAGGCAGGGAGTGCTATACTAATACTTAGCACAGAGGCATGTCCACAGTAGATAATCAATGAAATGGTTAAGTAAACTGATTACAGAGTTTATTCCTCACAGATCTACAGGGGAGACACAATTCCACATTTCACATTTAGAGGGGAGCCAGCTGTATGCCCCTGAGGTATTCTGCAACCTTGAAGTCAAGCTTCCTAAACCAGTTTAATCCTCACCCCTCCCCTTCGGCATTATGTAGTCAGAGTTGCCCCATATCCCAGGATGATGAAGGTTCCTCTTATTCCAGCTATATAGCAAGAGGTTCAAGCATCAGCTGCATACCAGTGGAAAACAGGAAACAGACTTCTCTTTGGACAAAGAATTGAACAAAGAGCACACACCAGTCAAAGCCAGTTTGAACCAGTCTGGGCTGCTCTGAAATCCTCCTAGCCTCTCTCCCAAGCTGGCACAAAGACAAGAAGAACATCATGGACTCCAATCTTTGGCCTTCTAACCAGGAAAGGACTTGTGAAGGTGAATGGTTTGCAGACGAAGGGGATATAAAAGAGACAAAACCAGGATAAAAATTAAATAAAAAGTAGCTGTCTTAAACTGTAATTGCAGTCCTCTGCTGAGCACGCTTGCAGATATATAAATGTGATTTACCATCAGCTTGCAACTACAAATCAGGTCTTGAGAAACACTTGTGCTATGAAATTGTTTAATCTCATCAAGCTCTGCTTTCACAGCAAGCCATAAATCACAAAGTCTTTGTTATCATAGACCTCCACCAGCGCCTCTCTGGCAGGCTATGGATCGTGGGTATATATAATCTTGACTGCACAAACACTGGGGTCGGCGCAAGCTGAAATACTTTCATAATAGCCACTGTGCAGCTGGTGGAACACAAGCCTATGATGGATATCTCATTTCCTACAGTCGGCATCTATTTCGAGCAAATTATTACCACATAAATTTTTTGTCAACAGAAACGGCCAATTAATTAAGTTAAAAATTTACTTGTGATCACATCTACAAACCAAATAGAACTGCAAGGCAATTTTCCAGTTACTGAATATACTGCAGGTCAGTTTAATGAATAATTTTTAACTTTGTCATAAACTCAAAGACAGGCTAATATCTCCAGAAACCTGAATGGAGACCAGCTGCCGACAGATTTACACAAAATATATTTATGTGGAATTTGATTGCTGACATCTGGGGACAGAAATAAACTTTCTATAATTACAGAGGCATCTTTGCCATATATATGAATTTCTTTCACCAAAAAATGCAAATCTGTCCCCAGGAAGTGTATTTACATTTTCAGAAAGGGCTGCAATGGTGTGGATGGCTCTTGGAAAAACCATTGCATTAAATTCTTATGCTAGTGAGGGGTTCTTTATCATGGGAGAAGACAATAACAAGCAAAGACCAGTTTACCACTGTCCCCCAACTTCCACACCCCCAAAATCAGGATGCTTTCTCTCTTTGTAAGTCATATAAGCCACTGAGCACATATCCCATAGTAGAGGTAGCGGTGGGGAGGATTTGAAGCTCTGTCAAGTGGGGCAGATTGACAAAGCTTCCTCTTAGGGTTTTATGCATATAAAACAGGTCTACATGGAAATGAGGCCAGCAGAGGGCCCTTCATAATTCCTCCTCTAACCCTAACTCTGAACTAAAGAAAATCCATGGTGTGGGTCATTCTCCAGGTAAGAATAAAGGATATGGATTTGGGAAATGCATGAGATATGACTGCTAACAGTGATTTACTCAACCAGCCACTCATTGATATAGGATTATGATTTCCTTTAGAGCTATCATCTATCCCAAATGCAAAGGACATTCAAGGTCCCTCCAATTACAGCCCTGGTCTATCTAAGAATTTCATTGCTCCTACTCCCAACCTGTCATTGCTAAACAATCAGGCTAGACCATTTGGTGTCACTAACACATGCCTTTTACTATTTTCTTCTGTGACTTCACTCCTACAGAGGATATTTAAGATGTTTGCCAAATACCTCCATGTACCCCATTTACATCTAAGATGATCAGCATCACCCTTCCTCAACCTAGAAAAGACCTTTGCTCCCCAATAGTACTTTCCCTCCTATACAAAACTTGACAGCAAATCACTCTATCCTAGGTAGAATGAGCTGTAATGAGTTCCCAGTCCCTGAAGTGCTCAAGAATCAGATAACCACTTGGTGGGGATGTTGTAATGGGGATCCCATGTGTGTTGGACTCAGTAACTGTCAAGGTTTCTCAGCACTGGGAGCCTCAATTCTAGGTCTATTATTTGTGTCCTTATCAGTAAGCTTCCTGAAGGCAGGGTTCATCCCATTCAATGTCACAGTTTCCTCAATACTTTAAAAAAGAAGGGGAGGGGGGAGTAGATCCTCCTAATAAAAAAGTTGTTATGGATGATTTCATGAAATTTTTCTCATACTTGCTACACTCAATTCCAGGTGGCATTCAACACATTACTGCACCATTATCATCAATATTAAAAACAATGATTGTGGCTTATTATATTAAGGTGCTTTATTTTCATTCTCAGAATTCCAGGAGGTAGAATATTTCTGTCCCAGATCAATTTTAATCAAGGAAAACAAGTCGCACAATGAGCTCCTAGTACACCCTAAATAAACAGGGCCAAACAAATGAATGACCAATGCACAAAATACAAAATAAGATAGAAAATAAATGTTAAATAAATGGAACGGATAATTTCTAATATCAGAGGGGCACTGCAAAAAGTTTTAAAAGTTTCTGAATTGGAAGTTTACAGGTAATCCCATATGGTTGTGCATTCTGACACTGTGGAAACCAAACCCTCTACTACCAAGGGTGAAATGGCTTACCCAAGGTCACCAAAGTAGAAGGCGGCCAAAAAGGAATGGTACCCTGCTATCCTAAATACCTGATTATCATTCTTTCCAGCACAACCCAGACCTATAGTCCACTGTACACCATAACCACTTTTCTTTTTTTCCTTCTTCCTTCTTCCTTCTTTCTTTTTCCTGGTTAATTCCATGTGCCTTGGATCAAATTACAGCATCCCGTGCCTGGGTCATGACTTGGCTCCCCATGTCTCTAGATTCTCTGACAAGAGAACATGTTTCAAAATAACCTTTTGATGATGATCTTAACTATGGGAGCATTGCCTAAACATCTAACATTGCCAATTATCTACTCTGGATCTCCCATATATGAAAGTATTTCTCCAGATACTATCTGTTTCCTCAGTATATCTCAGATACTATCCTGAGGAAACAAACGTACACACCCCCAAATAAGGGTTAAATGCACAAGTTGGCCATAGTGAAATCTTAGATCAATCATTTACTAGCTATGTGGCCTTGGGATGGTTAATTAACCTGCCAGTGCCTCAGTTTCCTTGTCTATAAATAGATCTAAAGTATCTAGATTTGTTTTAAAAGTGTTTTAAAAGTGTTACACAATTTCGTAGTATTGTTATGAGCATTGAATTAGATAACGCATGCAACACTTTTAAAACAATGTCCATAAGAAGTACTTATTAACTTTATAATCCTTAGCCTGTATCAATTTTTGGCATAGTAAATCTCATATTCTTATTGAAGCTCTACAAGCTTTGTATCTTTTCAAGTGTTCTGCATTTACTTTGCAGAAGTTTCATGGAAGTTTCATTATTAACAGTAAAACAATGATGAGGAGGAGGACAATGGTGATAGCAGATAACATTCTTTACCTATATTCTATTCTAGGCCCTGCTGTCAACACTTTACATTCATTATCAATAGCCTTAGGAGGCAAATACTTATTCTCTCCAAATTACAGAGGTGACCTACAAAGGTTAAATAACTGATCCAAGGTCATCCCGGTATAATTGGTCAAACTCTAGGTTCCTGCTCTTGCAATTTATGGTTACCTGTATTTGGTCAGCAACTCCTTACTACTGAATTTCTCCCATTTATAATATTATTGATATTGCTCATGCCCTCCTTTGTCCTCCATTTTTCTCAAACAATTTTAATGATTATTCCTTTCCTCAAGGACCTTACAGCTAAAACAAGGAAATAGGATAAATGCATACAAAAATCACATCCAAATAAAAAATCCAAACTTGTTCAAACCTGTCCAGTTCCATTATACCCACTTCTTTCCAGTTGGCCATAATAGTTTTTGAGAGCATATATAACCATAGCACCAAACCACTGTTTAAATATTTCAGGAAAAATAAAAGAATAGTCTAGGGAAAATCAATTAGCTTGTGAGTTCAAACTTGGAACACACAGTACTGAATTTTAGAAGAAGAAGGCAGGGCAGGGGACGTTCTGCAGAAGAGCTTTTGTGAAATCAGAGTTGGGATTTCTGTAAACGACAGTGTTTTATCATAGAAACAATGTACAAAATAATCAGAGAATTACCCATATGATGTCTGAATGCTATTAACAAAGGCGGGTAACAGATTATGGTGAATCACCGCTGAGTGTCAGATTATCTTGTTGAGGATTACCCTGCCAGAGTGTCAAGGTCAGGATAGGACAGTGGGACAAAGCAGTGGTGAAGAAAGCTCGTCCCCAAGCTGACCTGCTGACCATCAGTGGTACAGGTGACATGAGGATTATATCACAGTCTTCTATATGTAGAACACCTCATAGTTTATAAAGCACTTTCACAGTCACTATCTCATTGTGTTTTTAAGGAATTTCCTGTGGAAGATTCAGTAATGAACTAAACCTGCAGAGGAAAGCTTTACTTTCAGGAGCACATTTCCACAGTTTAAGAAAAGATACCTATTATGAGTTGAGAATCCCACATGAGAACAGATAAACGCAGGAGATGATGATTTATTAATTAAGTATGCATCTCAGATACTATCCTGAGGAAACAAATTAATACACAGTCTCTACATTCAAAGAGCCCTCAGGCTAGATGAGGGAAGAATGCACAATACATTGTAAAGATCACAACTACTACTAGCCATGGTACCAATGTGAGGCACAGTAATTGTTGCTGAATTCCATATGAGCAGAAATTATTCCTAGGTGGAACACTGAAGAACTGCACCACAAAAGATGGAGAACTTGAGCTGGGCCTCCAAGAATCCTTAGAATTTGAAGTCAGGAGGAAAAAAGTGAGGTTACATAGACAGCACACATAGAAACCTATGCATATTAATTTTCATACTTAAAAATTCTTGAATTTCTTAAATAAAAGTGTGCTATAGAAACTTCTCCCCTTTTACATAATAAAATAAAAAGAAACTGGTAAAAAAACATCAAAGCACATAAATGGAAACTAAATAAGGCCAGGGATATAAGCTAACACAGTAAGATTTAGAAACTGGCATTTCATGAAAGAGACAGAGATGCTTCAGCAGAAGCATACACACCTCGTTTCCACACAGCACCATTAGCCACCCATCATACAGGGAAAGCCACAAATCCACAAAATCCTATGACTTCTCATGAATGCTTCGAAGTCTAAAGGAAAGTAGACTTTATTCAGGCATTCTTATCTCATCTTTCTAAATAACGAATTAAATAACTACTAGGAAAAACAGGTGAAATACAGAAGACTAAGAGGTGAGCAGCCTCTTAAGGGTATGAAGATGACAAGTGAGCATGGTGAACTGGAGAATAATCCAAATTTCCAAAGAAAACCTTGATGGAGGATATCTCACAGAACACCGCAGAAGAGAACTGAGGCTGAGTTCTGACATAGGTCACATTGCCTCTTGGCAGACCTAGTCTTGTCCCAAGCCATTTCCCAAGTGATAAAACGTGGAACACTTCTCATGCTAAACTCTGAGGGTAAAAGAAACTGTTTTTTTCCCCAGTTTAGAGATAGTTAATTAAGATAATTAAGAAGCCATCCACGGCAGGGGTGTCTAGGTGGCTTAGTCAGTCAAGCGTCTGACTCTTGAAATCAGCTCAGGTCATGATCTCAAGGTCGTGAGACTCAGTACTGTGCTGGGCTCTGTGCTGAGTGTGGAGCCTGCTTAAGATTCTCCCCCTCTCTCCCTCCCCTCCCTTCAACAACCCCCTCTCATGCAAGTGCATATGCTATCTTTCACTCTCGAAAGAAGAAGAAGAAGAAGAAGAAGAAGAAGAAGAAGAAGAAGAAGAAGAAGAAGAAGAAGAAGAGGAAGAAGAAGCAACAGCTATCCATCGCATATTTTCAGGGCCAAACATTATCAGAAAGAAAAGAAATAGCACAGCAAACATACAGGCCTGCTAGAAAAGAACAACAAAACCAGGAAAGGGGAAGACAGAAGCATATCATGCAGAAGACAAAGAACCCAACATCTCAAGGACCAGGAAAAATATCATTATAGCTTTATGCTATAAAACAACTTAATGAGAACAAGATTTTAATAAAAGAGGGGCCCAACTGAATGCAATTCAACTGAATGACCATTCTGCCCAATATATTCTAACTCTTCCACTGATCACAATTAAGAGCTCTGCATGAAATACCTGATGATCTTGAGATGTAAACAAAAGCAGGCTTTATTGTGGAGAAGCCACCTACCAACAAGTGAATTTCCAGGTTTCTCTTTTTTTCTTGTGACTGTTTCTAGCTACAGGTTCCAATCACAGAGTCATGTGATCGAGCAGCAGTAGGGAAAGTTAAATCTCTGCTTCCTTTCTTCCTTCAGTTCCTGAGGTTAAGAACTGAGAAAGCAGGGTCCTTAAATATTAGAAGGCATGAAAGGAATTCCATGGTGGAGAGAGTATAGAAGGGAATCTTCCAACTCTGTATACAAAACCACACAAGTTTCTGGCTCACCTCTGAGTTCTGCATGTCAAGGGCATATCTAAAGCATTTTAGTAAAGCTCTAAGAAGTTAATTAAGACAGTAAACCACCACCCAAGTTCCATACTAGCTCCTGAGTGGTCCTTACACAAAATGAATCAAAGAAGGATGGCAAAGGCTTGGGCAAGTGAACTGAGATTGGAACCCATACAAGATGACGCACAATCTGTGCTCTGAAAATAATGAGGCTGATTCCCTGCTAAACAAAGAAAAATCAACATTGTTTTAGGGTTATAACACAGCCCAATATCAAAGAAATATAATGTTCACAATGTCCAAGATATAATCCAAAAGTCATTCAATATACAAAGAAGTAGGAAAATGTGACCAATACTGAAGGGAAAAGACAATCTGTAGATAGCAATTCAAAAATGATCTAGTTGTTAGAATGATCAAATAAAGACTTCCAACAAGCTGCTGTTAAAAATATGCTTCAAGAAGTTAAACATGACTACAATTAGTGGAAAAGTAGTTCTCAAAAGAGAAACAGAAAATATAAAAAATTTGGAAATTTTAGAACTGGGGAATGTACTTTGTGAAATAAAACATTCATTGGCTGGTATCAATAGCAGAATAGATATAATGGAGGAAAGATCCAGCAATCTTGAAGATAAATGAAAATAAATTATCTGCTGGGGCACCAGGGTTAATGCCTTTGGCTCAGGTCATGATCTCAGGCACCTGGCACCAAGCTCCACATCAGGCTCCCTGCTTAGTGGGGAGTCTGCTTCTCCTCCTTCTGCCCTTGCTCATGTGCTCTCTCTTGCCCACTCACTTACTCTCTCTCAAATAAATAAAATCCTTAAAAAAAGGAAAAAAAGAAAATAAATAAGTTCCAAGCTGGAAAACAGAAGCAAAACCGAAACAAAGCAAAAAGAATCTTAAGAACCTATGGGACAGTATCAAAAGGTCTAACATATGCATCACTGCCATAACATAAAGGAAGAAGAGATTGTGTAGAAAACATTTGGAGAAATGTGCAAAAACTTAACAAAATGAGTGAAAACAAAATTTAACATGTTCAAGAATCTCTGCCAACCCTCAGTAGGATAAACCCCAAAACAATTTTTTTTAATGGACTGAAAAAGAAAACTTAAGGAAATAAAACCGTATCATTCAGAACTAAAAAGTAATTTGGAAAGATGAAAGAATAGAAAGGTGACACTTAAAATCAAATTACTGAGAGGAAAAAAAATATCGAGGGAAAAAAGATTGAGATGATTACAGTAGATGCACATGAAAGGAGACAAATGAAAGGTCTCAGCTAATACTCACAGAAAATAAAGATGCTGGGGTGCATCAGTTGGTTAATGGCTCAGTTGGTTAAGCATCTGCCTTCAGCTCAGATTATGATCCTGGGATCCTGTGATGTAATCCCCCATCTGGCTCCCTGCTCAGTGAGGAGTCTGCTTCTACTTCTCCCTCTGTCCCTCCCCCTGCTCATTCTCTCTCTCTCTCTTGCAAATAAATAAAATGTTTTAAAAAATGCTGTGTGTATTCTTACCAAAAAATGGAACAGAAAGCATATTCAAATATATACTACATAAAAGGTCGCTAAAATAAAGAAAAAGAAACTGTAGATCAAGAGAACTCACCAGGTTTCATGAAAATAATACATAAAATGATCTACATTTAGATGAATCTTAAGGAAGCTACTGAAATTCAAGAAAAAAAGACTATACAGACAGCTAGGTAGACAGCCAGGTAGAAGAATCACCTATAGGGAAGAAAAGTCAGGCCAATTGCATTCTCACCCAGAATCACATTTAATGCCAGGAGAAAATGAAGAAATATCTATAAATTCTTTTTAAACAGTGTACATCCTAAAACTATTATACCCAACTCACATGTCATTCAAATATAACAGAAACACAGAACGTAAAGAATCCAGGAGATGTATGCCCTTTATGAAAAAGAAAGTGTCATGGGAAGAAAATCGAGCCAATTAGAGTTTAAATAACAATTGAGGAAGGAAACACTAAAAGCACAAAAACTGGTAATGAGTCTCAAGTTCACTTAAATGTAGGATCAATACTAAACAGATATGGAAAACACTGCTACAAATGATATTACAATTGTCATTGACAATATAAAGATAAGGTAACTAACAAAAATTGAGAGGTATGGGGAGTGGTAGGAGAAGCTGCAATCTTCATCCTTCAAAGCAGATAGTCAGTGATCTTGTCTAACATTGACACATATAGTTAAAGAAATAACTGCTCCAATTTCAAAACATGCATACTCTCTTTTCCTCCCAGTAGAGTACTTGTCAATCCTATCTTTATAAAAGTAGGAGTGTTCCATCATCCCCTCTTTCTTTCTGTACATAGCAAAGTTGCTCTCACAAAGATAAAATCTGTTCTACCTAAATGAGTACTATGGTGCTATGTTCTAACTAAACAAGGTAACTATCTAGAAAGAACAAACACATTGGAGTGTACAGTTTTCTACCTACTTTGCAAGGACACATGCAAACATGCACCAGCACATGCATGTGTGCACACACACGCACACACACACACATTTTATGTGTGGCTCTGCATTACCTATTCCCAAGAAGTGGTTGTACTCCTGTAGACCTGGTCACTTCTAAAATATCTCAACTGGCTTTCAAATGGATATATACAGATTATGCGCCAGGCCCGTGATAGCCAGATGATCTAATTGGATGTTAGAAATGCCATTTGTCAACTCGTTTCTTTAATTCTCTCAATTTATATGCAGTAAGTTTAGATAGGATTAACTAAAAAGAGGAAATATGTGCAAATGTATTTCTTTTCCTGGTGTGTTTCATTTTAAGATCTTCATAAAAGATGCATATAATGACTTATTCTAACACCTGAAACTTGTGATATTGAGACAGTTTATGATACACTATGAATGACTCAGATACCATTAAGAGAGTAGAGCTGGAATATCAAATAAGTGAAAAATGTCTTCAAATGTTCAGAAATGTATATCTTGCTTTATCTGAGAAAAGACAGTTTACATAAATCCATAAAAGAATATAAAAATACTAAAGATAATAAAAATCACAACAATGAAGTACTTGTTGGATGTACTGTTAAGAATCTAACATGGATCATCTCATTTCATCTTGAAATGTCCCCATTAGGGGCACCTGGGTGGCTCAGTTGGTTAAGCGACTGCCTTCGGCTCAGGTCATGATCCTGGAGACCCGGGATCGAGTCCCACATAGGGCTCCCTGCTCGGTGGGAAGCCTGCTTCTCCCTCTCTCACTCCCCCTGCTTGTGTTCCCTCTCTGGCTGTGTTTCTCTCTGTCAAATAAATAAAAAATCTTAAAAAAAAAAAAAAAGAAAAGAAAAGAAAGAAAGAAAACTCTTAAAAAAAAAAGAAATGTCCCCATTAGTTAATATCCTTTTCATTCACTTCATCCAGTGATATTGTATGGGAAAAATACTGGAGGCCATAGGACACGGGGCTCTGTGATTATCACTCAGGATTCCTGAGACTTTCATCTCAAGCAAAGTTAGGTGGGAATGATGGTATGCTATCTATTTGGGGAGGGGTCAGTATAAGGGAAAGCCAATAGTCCCTCCCTATTCCATTGTGGGTCCCTCAGGCTGGGATGGAGACTCTTAAGCATCTTAGTTTTTTTTCACTGGGTGATTCCAAAGGGAGGACACATGTAAGTTAGGGGTCCCTTCATTCCCCCTGAATCAAGGTTCACTCTTCTGCTCCTCTAGATTAAACTTCCACTTTGTACACTTTAAGTTGGGTCATGTGCTTACAGGATTAATTAGGCAAAAATAATTATAGTCCTTTAGGCAAAAGTACCTTTCAAGTTTCTGCTGACTCCACTTGGGTCTTCCTTTAGATTTTCCAGTATGCATGTGATTGTGTGTATATCCACAACTAAGCAATGTACAGGCCCTACTTTGTGTCTACTGAACCTACAATTCCAGTCAAAATGAGGTCACAGACTGACCAACAAGAAAACAATACAGAAGATCAATAAGGCTAAAGGAGAATATGTTTATTTAATCACTGACATTGAGAGCATTCTTTTGCCATCAAGCAAAGGATGGAAAGTTGAAAACTTCTGTTTCAGCTGGAAAGCATGGAAATTTTTATAAGGCAGGAATTCTTGGTTACATGTATATCTGCAGAGAGCTTGTTCTAGAAGTCACTCTTGACGTGGCCTGGATAGCTTCGTGTTTAGTATGTGAGCAAAGGAGAAGGGAGAAAGAGATGGCTATTCTTTCTTTTCTGATTATTTCCACTGCACTTATCAAATCAATAAAAAAATATATTATTATTGATGGAGGCCTTACCACTGGTTAACAGGCCAAGTTAATTGCTTCTGTGAGCTCACACAACTCCTAAGTGTATATCATGGCATCAGTAAAGAGCAGGCAACTGCCCCCCAGTTTTGTGGACAGGATGTGCAATGGCATTGATTTCATTAGAGCTTTTAGATTGCAACCTGCAGTCCTTCCTGAGCCATTCTCGGCTGGAGACTTCCTCTGTTCTTTTCTAATGCTGCTCTGAACTGGAACAAGGTGCTCAGTGAGAAGCATTGAGTTGCATCACAGAGGATTAAAATGCCCATTATGAGGTAAGGCTCGAGTCACAGCAAAAGGAAAAGACGACAGGCCATAAAAAAGTGAGTGGGGGGACTGTAGGCGATAAAATATTGATGGAGAGAAACTGAAAACACCACAACATCCAAAATCCTTGCCCTGCTCTGTACGATCTGAGCCCTGACAACCTTCTGACTTCGTAACATACCCTCTCTCCATGGCTAATAATGCTTCCAGCACACCAGTCTTCCTCCTGGCTTTCTCATACAAGACACTCACTTCCTGCCTGGTGTCTCTGCACCTGCCTTTCCTCTATGTGAAACCTATGGTACCCCCAAACTTATTTCCATCATTGAGGTCTCCTTTCTTCAGGGAGGTCTCTTCTAACCATTCTAGCCAAAGAAGCCCCTCTCCCATTTGGATGCTTTTCACTGCACTGTGCTAACGCATTTGCTTTGAGGCAAGGTTAGAAAGTATATGGTTTATTTATTTGCATGTTTGCCACCTATGTCTATAAAACCAGAGACCGTCTGGCCCAAGGTTAGAAAGTATATGGTTTATTTATTTGCATGTTTATCGCCTATGTTTACAAAACCAGAGACCGTTTGGCCTCCTCGCTACTATATCCCCAGTGTCCAGGACAGGGTCTACATATAGTAGATGCTCTGTAAATATGAACAGAAAAAAAAAAATGGGTAGCAGACTGAGTGCATGGGAAGTCAATATTTACCTCAAGGTTACTACTTCTGGCCCATTCCACATGGCAGTATTGGGTAGTGTTCAGAACATGCATCAAATAATAGGACCTTTAGGCCTAGCTCTGTCACTTTACTGGCTGTGTAACCTTGAGGAATTTCCTAACCTCTCTGGACCTCAGTTTCTACCTCTATAAATGGGTTTACAAAAGACCAACATTATAGGGCTAGAATTTGCATGCATATTACATGCAATTGTGTGCAAAGCATTTGAAATAATTCCACTTGTAGTAAAAGCTTAAGGAATGTTGCTGTTATTATTGTCCTTACTCTAATTAATTATTACTATATACCATAAAAAGTCCTGAGGTCCAGGGAATCCTGAAGGATATGCATCACTTTTTTTCCCCCAGATTTTTTTATTACATTATTTTATTTTTTCAGTGTTCCAAGATTCATTGTTTATGTCCCACATCCAGTGCTCCATATACATCACTTTTTTTAAAAGTCCTAATCTAACACGGTCTATTCATCCAAGATAACAGTGAGTATCTACACATGTTCTTTTCCATCTCAATATATCATGTAGTTGACAAGTTCAACAGCCGAGCAACCTCATCTTCTGGATAGACCAGTGAATTTGCACTGTCCGTATCTTCATAGCCCTGCCCCCTTTCTGGCATGCTCATGAGTGGCCCTTATGAATAATTTGGTTGGAGAAAGCAGTTTGCATTGTTGAAAGCTACGAAAGAGACTCTTAATTCAAACAGTATTAGGTTGGTGGATGAGGCAAATTGGAGCATGTAAAATTCATTGGACATCATAAAAAGGAAGTGGGGAGAGGGCCAAGGAGATGGAGGGGGGTTCAGTTACTGCTGAATTGCCAACATAATAACCTACAACACATCCCAGCGTGCCACCCAGGCTAGAAAGCCCTCTCCCTGATGATTGCTTTATGTCACCACTGATGCTACCAGCCCATCAACTATGACCCGAGGAACAGCAAACCCCATCATAAGAAAGGGAGAAATGTAAATTTCAAAATAGATATATAAATATTTGGTGGCCTAGTGTTCCATTAGTCATTTATATTCCTGACTTTGGAATGCAAAAATGTAAATCCAGGGCCCTTTCAAAGTCAGAAGGCACACAGGGTTCATATAATAATCTCTCTGACAAGGGCTAAGCTGTGGCTGGCAATAAAACCTCTGGGGCCAATAAGCTCACTAAACATACTGGGAGAAAACAGGCGGGATATACTCCCCATCTCCCATCATGTGGGGGGAGGGAGACTGACTACTCAAGCCCATCACACAACGTCAGAGATCTCCCTGGTGCAGCGGGGTCTAAGGCCAGAGCTGATTTACTCACCAAAAGGCTGACATCTCTGTAAGCAGAATGCTCCAAGGCTCATTCTCAAAGCTCTAAGGAGCACGGTATTTTTTTCTAATTTACTGCCATTTTATCATTGCTAGAAATGGACACAGTGCAGATGCCCACAGCTCTAAATGAAGGTAAGTGATGTCCTTGATGCAGGCTATCTTAATGTCCTCCTCAATAATGAAATTGTTAAGAGTTACACCAGACTGAGTTTGATCTAACATAATGGGGGTGAGGGGAAGCAAAAGGAGAAAGTGGAAATGCTACAAAGCCCAAGAAATTAAAATCCCTTCGGTATAGCCCCATGGAACAGAAGTACCAAAGCATGTGCTAAGCTCGTCACACTCCTGAACATAGAGAAGAAAGAAACAGAGTGCCTAAAAATGAGGGAACAGGAAGAAAGGAGATGATCTATGCCAACCTTCTTAAGACAGAGAGGAAACTAAGACACAGGGGACTATGTCAAGATCACAGAAGTGATTAAAGATAATTTTGGCCCAGAATCTGATTAACTCCTAGTCTAGACCCTGGGCTGTCACATTTCATATTTCATGGGGGAGGGGAGGAGGAGTATTCCACACTTATACTGCTACTTACAAAAAAAACCCGCCCTCCATATTTGGTGGTTAGACAAGTGTTGTACATCATAAACTAAGCTGAGATAAAGAAGATACTTTAGGAACTACATAGCCAAATACATATAAATCATTTCAATAGTAATATACAGTATTTGTGTCAATGGATTTCATTAATATTATTTAGGACAAGATATAATAAGTACCCAAAGTAATAAGAAAAAAAGTGAACTGACTTAAAGAAAAACATTAAGCAAATAACAGTACTCGTGACTATAGATTGGGAAGTACCATCCCAGAAATATCCTCAACAGGTTTTCCAAGTTGTGTCATATGAAACATTTGACACAAAACTGATTATTTCACTCACAAGAGCAACAGCAATGGATGGAACACAGGAATACTATGTGTATAATGGAATATTACTCAGCCATTCATTCAAGGAATGAAAGTCTAACACATAGTGTTAGATGAACTTCAAAAACATGATGCTAACTAAAATCATCTGGACATGAAAAGACAAATATCTTGTGATTCCACTCACATGAGGCAACCTAAGTAGGAAAACTCACAGAGATACAAAGAAAAATGGAGGTTACCAAGTGCTCAGGGGAAGGAGAATGAGAAGTTATTATTTAATAGGGATGGAGCTCCTGTTGGGGTGATGAAAAAGTTTTCTAAATAGTCAGTGATGATGGTTGCACAATGCTATGAATGCAATCGATGTCACTGAATGGTTAAAATGGCAAATTTTATGTTACTATATTTTATAATTTTAAAAAGAAATGAAATAAAACAGAAATAATTGTACTCTTTAAGTGGGTAAAATGTATGTCATGTGTATTGTATCTCAATAAAGCTGTTAGAAAACAAAGAATATGTATATAAAGTGAAGAGCATTCTTGCTAAGAGAGAGAAGACTGTATTTGGTGAGGTATGGAGATGGGATTTCTTTCTATATCAAACTATCTGTTTCATCATATCCCTGAATCATCCCTAAAGAACGAGGCATATGACCACCCTGGGTCCCTCTAAGATAGGTTACTTAAAATTTGAACTTACCAAAATTTTGGTAATATCATATGTCCCTCCCAGAGCTACCTGAGAACTCTCAGACTTTATATTCATTTGGATCATTACCCAGAGATTGAATGTTCCCTGGAATCCAAATAAATTGATCTCTTATCGTAGCTCTAGTTTTGAAATTCTAATGTGTTGAGTTTGGAAATGAAGGCTCCAATAATCATCCACTCCATTTTTATAAAGATACTAGGGTATTTCCCAAAACTTATCAAGAATGCCACATTGTACCAAAAAGAAAGTCAGTAATGTACCAACTGTACCAAACGGATGTTAGTATTTCAAGGCCCAATATACTAAGTCATAAGTGAAGGGGTAGCATAGACTAGTTCAGAAATATGGAATTTAATAAACAGACCTAAGTAGCTTTACTGTCTACTAATTTTAATTATTTCCCTGTACCTTCGATTCTTAATCAGGAAAATGGAAATTATATATCTTTCCTCAAACAGGTAGTATGAGAACTAAGTTAGGTAATATGGTGAAGAACACAATATTACTGGCAGTTAAATGATATATACATACTCATAACACAGACAAAACAATTTCAAATCTAGAGAAAGAATTGCTGGTGAATAAGAAATTGTTAGTGTGCCTCTAGCAGGGACCAGGTAATCCTGTCCCTGAAAGAAGTTCCCATGAAGAAGGAAGTATAATTCTCCAGATTCTATCATTATAGGATGAGATACCCTGAAAAAACATTCAGTTACTAGGGCACCTGTGTGGTTCAGTCAGTTAAGAATCTGTTTCTGGGGGCACCTGGGTGGCTCAGTGGGTTAAAGCCTCTGCCTTCAGCTCAGGTCATGATCTCAGGGTCCTGGGATTGAGCCCCACATCAGGCTCTCTGCTCAGCAGGGAGCCTGCTTCCCCCTCTCTCTCTGCCTGCCTCTCTGCCTACTTGTGATCTCTCGCTCTCTGTCAAATAAATAAATAAAATCTTAAAAAAAAAGAATCTGTTTTGGCTCAAGTCATGATCAAGTCCCATGTTGGGCTTCCTGCTTAGTGGGGAGTCAGCTTCTCCCTCTCTCTCTCTCTGACCCTCCCCACTCCCTGCTTATGCTCTTGCCCCCTCTCTCAAATAAATAAATGAAATCTGTAAGGAAAAAAATCCAATTACCTTTGCTTTAAAAGAAAAACAATTACTACTTCTACTAATATGAGTATTAACACTTATTGAATATTCTATTATGTGCCAAGCATTGATACACTTTTTGATTGTTTTTATCGCATCTTCCCAACAACTCTATGGAGTAAGTACTCTTAGGATTACATTCTACAGATCAGTTCATCAAGGCTTTAAGAAGGTAATAAGTGGCCTGAAAGCACATTGGGATTCAAGGTTAGTTCCAGGATTCAAAACACTGGCTATCTGCTCTATAACCTTAACAACTCTGTTTCATCCATGCTCACTTAAAATCTTGCAGATGATTAATGTACTTGAACAATTACACTGATACCGGAAAAATGGGGCCTTAGAAAACAGATGTGAACAATCTGGTAGCTCCCTGACCACCACCCCTCATTCAAATGCAAATAACACATTAGTCTTCCTGTTTGTTAGTTAGGTTCTGGATGAACCAATAAAGTCACCTCTCACATGTGAATGAACTAATAATAACATCAAACCAACACACATACAAAGCTGAAGATGGGACTCTTCACTCAGTAAAGTCCAGTCACCTGGAGCCCAAAAGAGCCTGATGAGTGTCCTCTGACCTCTGCTCATCACCTGTTTTTTCGTTTTGTTTTATTTTTATGTTATGTTAGTCACCACACAGTGCATCAAAGCCCAGACTCCACACCAGCCCTTCCAAGTAGTCACTATAGACACCCCAAGTTCCTGCTCTTATAAAAAGTGAGGAATACTTTCTGGTAATGGGCCCACAGTTGGAGAACAGCACACGTTCCAGAATGTTCCTGGGATAGAGGAAGCATACCCGGGCTGCTATGAGCACAGCAAAGGGGAAGCAATTTTGTTTACCGGGGGTCAGTGATGCTTGATGAAATCTCAGAGCCCAAGACTGATTTTGAAAGTTCTCACGCCTGAAGTCTGACAGATGATACTCTCAGTCCACATGAAGAGCAACAATAAACATTTTGTCCTTAAAGAAAGGACTCCATGCTATTCAACCTTTCTTTTGGAAATGTGAGGCTTCACCATAGAAACATGATTCAAGTACAGGGCAGAGCGAAGGGGTGAGGAAAGACATGAAGAGGACTGGATTGGCACTTTCCCTACTTCTGCCTCCTGTAAGACACCCACTCACAGTGCCTCTCTGCGGGTCCCAGAGGTCACAAGGATCAAATATAAATTTCGAAAGTTGAAAAGGGGGAATGCATTTCAAGTGACTTAAAGGATAACTGTCACTGGAATTAATACGGTTGGAATGTGTAAAATTGCCACAGGTTCCCTCACTTTTGAAAGGTGTCAGGTTCCTGTCTTCAAAGCTGAATGTCTGTCTGTGATACCACAATGAAGGTTTATGCTATCAGAGACTGCACTGGGCTAAAGAAAGCTTATTTAATTTACCAAACCCCACATAGAAATTGGCAAGGATGATTCCGGAAGGTTAGGCATGGGGCATGATTCTTATCTCCCATCATTATTATAGTGTCCAACATTATTACAGTGTCCCATTCATTTTCCTTTCTCATGTCTGAATCATGTCTGAAAATATGTTGCATGTTTTTCACTGTATCCCTTTTCTCTTCATGCCCCTCTCAAAGAATAAAAGCAAGCCAGATACAAAAATCTACACCTCTCTGATGGGGCAAAACTTCTGCAATTTAAGAATTTGAAGTGCTGAATTGCCACCTGAGAAGATATCATGAGAAGCAACCAAGATGATTCAAATCTTTATAGCTACATTCCCTCAACTAAAATAACCATCCCACCTGTAAATGAAATGAAATGAAAAACACATTTCAACAGGCTTCCCTCCAGCATTAAAGGTACATATCACTGCTAAAAGGAGGAACAAAGGATGAATGAACCAAATTCTCAGATTTCCTTTAGAGTACATTGGCCCTTTCCAAGAGGTGGTAAGAAGTTCAGCCCTTGCAAAATGACTTCTCAGCATGTTATGGTGAAAGCAAATCCATCATTATGATGAGAGATGAATCAGAGAGGGCTGAAGAGAGCTTTTTATTCTTTTTAAAGCTGTGGGACTTATCAGAGTCCATAGTGGTTTTGCCACTATAGCAAAGGAGGATCTCCCAGTTTACAAATGTTGACTATCTCAGGATCACATATTAATGAAATCCACCTACTTCCTTCTTCCAACATCTATGGCCTATGTGTTATTTTTCCATTTGAGCACACAACTGTGTGTATCACACAGGAAGCACGTACCACCCTAGCAGGTGCTGGGCTGGCTGCAGGGTCTTCAGGAACTGACAAAGCACAGTTGCTGCCTGGGATTCCAGTCTAGTAGGGGAGCAAACACTGTCCATATGTGAGACAAGTTACATGGAAACTTGAGTGATGTGTTATGAAAGAATGCATTACTAATGCCTAAAAGGCAAAAAGATAAAGTGACCATTACACGAACCTGGGGAAACAAGACCTCAGCAGAAGCAGTCCTGAATTCAAGTAACAAATAAACTCCATTCTTCAAACTGGAATGTTTTCATTTTGTGTTTTTCTCTGAATTTCACGGCACTTTTATTTGCTTTTATTTATTTTTTTAAGATTTTATTTATTTATCTGACAGAGAGAAACAGCTAGGTAGGGAACACAAGCAGGAGGAGTGAGAGAGGGAGAAGCAGGCTTCCCGCCAAGCAGGGAGCCTGATGTGGTACTCAATCCCAAGACTCTGTGATCATGACCTGAGCCAAAGGCAGATGCTTAACAACTGAGCCACTCCGGCACCCCACCCCATGCCACTTTTAAATGATGTTTTGCAAAAGCATAAACAAGAAAAAGACAGATAAATCAAGTGCCATGAAAAACTACTTTTTTTGGAAGTTCCCTTTTTAGTCCCAGATTATAATAAAACAAATTGAAACATTTATTAGAAACAAGTTTGCCTTGACATCAACTGCACAGACAGGGAAAGGTGACCTCAGAAATACACTCCAAGTCAAGACCAATCATTTGAAGTTTAAAAGGTACCCTTCAAAAGAATGACATGTGACTTTATTTTTGATCCTGAAAATGAGTTAAGAATCAACCACAAAGATTTCTCAAAATGCTAACTGTAACATTTTCATAAAACAACACAAAAAATGATCCTCCTTATTTATGAAGGATATTTTGTTAGGGCACCTTTATATATTCTGTAGAGAACATGGGTATCAGGGATTTAGGGAAGGACAAATGGTAGCAAGAGTGTCCCTGGTGAAGTAAGGCACAATCCAGGGCCAACTGTGACATAGGAGGGTCACAAATCTTACCGGGAGACACTATTTCTTCTAGCAAAGTTGCTACAAAGCATGAACTTGTCAAGGGGATTCTCCTTGGCGAGAAAACTAAGGGCCAGCCAAATTTAAGAACCCAAAGCCATGGATTTGGAAGCCTGGGAAAGTCTACAGAGATCGGTGCACATCCCCCAGCCAAGGGCTAAACATGTTCCACAGAGGACAGAAGAATGAACAAAAACCAATAAGAGAAGTTGTGGGGGCCAAAACACAGATGTCCCAGAAGAGTTCTTTGAGATGAATCATTCACTTGATAGATAAGGAATCTGAGGTCCAGAAAGGGGAAGGGATTTATCAATTCCCCTCAGTGGCAGAGCCAGAACCTAACCCCGAATATACGTAAGTGGGCTTTCCATCACCCCACTCCACCTCCTTCACTGAAAATCACCCACAAATGATCAAGCACATCAATAAGAAGCTGATGCAGGAGTGGAGCTCGCTGGGAGCATGAGGCTGGCACAAGTGAATACTAGTGATGGGGATTTCAATCACTGAGAACCCAAGCAATTCTTGACTAGAAGAAGCAGGCACCTGGAATTCACTTTCCAAGTCTATAGCCAAAATTTGTGTTCTCTAAAATTTGTTTTCCCCAATAACCCTCTAAATCTATGTGCACTGCTCAAATGTCATTCCAAATTTCTGGAGTTTTTTGTTTGTTTTGCATTACTTCTTTTTGGTCACATTTCTGCAGTTGTGCTCAAGTGGCACATCAGTACATTTACACCATGGGTTCATCATGCGAAGATGCTATTTGCCTTTGTAAATTTGTTAGAAGGAAATTTGTGCACATGACTTTGGAAAAACATGCAATACAAATATTTACATTTCACCTTATAGACCAATTACAGAAAGTATTTGCATTGCTTTTCAAGGCTTATGAGAAATGACTTTAAACAACCACAATAAACCTAAGTAGGCAAGCCAAATCTAATTCTCTTTGCAGCTGTGACTTGAGCACATCAATGTCATCAAAGGTTCTTAGTTTTGATTACACAGCATTAATTCATTTTTCTTCCGGTGACAACCATTAACACAAATTTTTTTGGAGAACCAGTACTTATTATCTTTCATTTCATGTGGTTCAGCTGGAGCTGACCCTGTCTCCTGATACAAGGTAAGGACCAGACCCTGGAATTGTTTCATGGACTGGAATGCAACTTAAATGGAGCCAATGAAAGTCAATCTTACAATTTTGTTTGAACCATTGGCAAAAAGCTTTATTTCCAGGGAAGTTGCTACTTTGGCCAGAATAATCCTTTAGCTGAAGTTGGCTATCTTACCAAAACTTTTTAAAAACAAACCAAAAAGGGAGGAGCAAGATGGTGTTGGAGTAGGAGACTTAGGTATCATCAGGTCCCAGGAGTTCAGCTAAATGGTTATCAAACCAGTCCGAACACCTACATACTCTATAGGAGATTGAAGAAGAGCAACAATTCCAGAACAGAAAAGTGACCACTTTCTGGAAAGTAGGATGCGTACAGAAGTGAATCAGAGGTAACATTTGGGAAGACAGACCACAGGGGTAGGGGCCGGCTCCCAGCCAGCGGTAGAGCAGCGGAGCACAAAATTGGAACATTTAGAAGTCTGTTCCACTGAGGGACGTCACCCCAGAGGCTAAGTGGGGGTGGGACGGTGGGGGTGGTGGAACCCTCGCTGGGACGGTGTGGTCTCAGGACCTGCCGGATCCCAGAAGGACTGGGGGTGCCTGAGTGAGCATGGCAGAGCTCCCAGGTATTGGAAAGGGGAAGCTGGCTGCAGAGTTGGAGCTGAGGGGGGCCTCTCAGCTCCCGCTTACCTTAAACCATGATCCGAAGCACAGTTGGGCCACTGCTCTTGGAGCAGGGACCCCACAGGTGGCAGATCCGGGGAGGCCCCCTCCTTCCTCCACCAGGTAGAGCAGCATAGAAGCACGCTGCAGGAATCTGCTGGGTTTGGAGACTTCAAACAGGGCCGAGCGCCAGAGATAGAAACAGTCAAGCACAGGCGAGGTGAGCACAGAGTGTGGCTGGAGACCAAGGAGATGGAAGTGATTGATGGCTTTTCTCTAGGGGCGCACTGAGGAGTGGAGCCCCCAGCTCTTGGCTCCTCCAGGCGAGACACTCGGAGGCCGCCATCTTCATTCTCCATCCTCCAAAGCTGTACGGAAAGCGTTCAGGGAACAAAAGCTCCTGAGATCCAACCTGCGCAGATTGCTTAGCCTGGCCCCTGGCAAGGGTGGGGCAGTTCTGCCTCAGGCAAAGACATTTGAGAATCACTGCAACAGGCGCCTCCCCCAGAAAATCTACAAGAACATCCTGCCGAGACCAAGTTCCCTGATTAGTGAGAACCGCAGAACTTCAGGGGAATGCAACATGTAGAATTCATGGTTTTTTCCCATAATTCTTTAGTCTTCCAAAGTTAATTTTTTTAATTTTATTTTTTCTTATTCTTTTTAAATTTTTCTTTCTCTTTCCTATTTTAACTTTTTAAACTATTTTATCTTACCAATACCATTTTTTAAATCTTTTAAAAATTTCATTATTTTAGTCATATTCTATCCCTTCATTGTATTTAAGCTTATTTTTTGTAAACATATAGGTTTTTCTTTTTTTAAAACATTGGGATACAGTTTCTCCTAATAGATAAAAATATACCCTAAATCTAGCATATGACTTTGTTCTAGTCTCCAGCCTCAACACATTCATTCCTCTTTTTTTTCTTTTTCAATCAACTTCTTAATAATTCCTTTTTTAGAATCTTTTTTAATTTTCATATTTACTGTCATATTCCATCCCTTCATCATATATACCCTTATCTCTGTACATATATAAATTTTCTTTCTTTAAAAATTTGGGAGGCAGTTTCGTCTAACAGAGCAAAATATGCCCCAAATCAGGTGTGTAGCTCTGTTCTATTCACCAGTCTAATCATATATACAGAGTGAGACAGATAGATATAGATAGATATACACAGAGATTTAGATTTTTTTTTTTCCTTTCTTCTCCACCCAGTTTTGGGTCTCTTCTGATTTGGTTAGTGTATATTTTTCTGGGGTCATTGCTACACTTTTAATATTTTGTTCTCTCATTCATCTATTCTTTTCTGGATAAAATGACAAGGCAGAAAAACTCACCTCAAAAGAAAAGAACGAGAAGCAGTGCTGACAGCTAGGGACCTAATCCATAGGGACATTAGTAAGATGTCAGAACTACAGTTTAGAATGATGATTATCAAGGTGCTAGCTGGGCTAAAAAAAAAAAAAGCATAAAAAATATTAGAGAATCCCTTTCTGGAGAAATAAAAGAACTAAAATGTAACCCAGTTGAAATAAAAAAAAAAACTATTAATGAGGTGCAATCAAAAATGGAGGTTCTTATTGCTGGGATAAATGAGGCAGAAGAGAGAATTAGTGATCTAGAAGACTAAATGCTGGAAAATGAAGAAGCTGAGAAAAAGAAAGACAAACAACTACTGGATTATGAGGGGAGAATTCGAGAGATAAGTGTGACAATAAAATGAAACAATATTAGAATAATTGGGATCCCAGAAGAAGAAAGAGAGACAGGGGCAGAAGGTAGATGGGAGAAAATTATAGCAGAAAATGTCCCTAATTTGGTGAAGAGAACAAGCATCAAAATCCAGGAGACACAGAAAACCCCCCTGAAAATCAATAAAAATATGTCTATACCCTGTCATCTAATAGTAAAACTTACAAGTCTCAGAGACAAAGAGAAAACCCTGAAAGCAGCTCAGGAGAAGAGGTCTGTAACATACAATGGCAGACATATTAAATTGGCAGCAGACCTATCCAGAGAGACCTGGCAGGCAAGAAAGGACTAGCCTGATATATTCAGAGCACTAAACTAGAAAAATATGCAGCCAAGAGTATTATATCCAGTTAGGCTGTCACTGAAAATAGAAGAAGAAATAAAAATCTTCCAGAAAAAAAGAAAACTAAAAGTACTTGCAAACATCAAACCAACCCTACAGGAAATATCGAAAGGGGTCCTCTAAGCAAAGAGAGAGCCTAAAAGTGACAGACCAGAAGGGAACAGAGACAATATAGAATAACAATCACCTTACAGGCAATACAATGGCACTAAATTCATATCTTTCAATAGTTACCCTGAACGTAAATGGGCTAAATGCCCCAATCAAAAGACACAGGGTATCATAATGGATGAAAAAACAAGACCCATCAATATGTTATCTGCAAGAAACTCATTTTAGACCCAAAGACACCACCAGATTTAAAGTGAGAGGGTGGAAAATGATTTACCATGCTAATGAACATCAAAAGAAAGCTAGGGTAGCAATCCTCTTATCAGACAAGATTTTAAGCCAATGACTATAATAAGGGATAAGGAAGGACACTATATCATACTTAAAGGGTCTGTCTAATAAGGAGACTTAACAATTGTAAATATCTTTGCTCCCAACATGGAGCAGCCAATTATATAAACCAATTAATAACTAAATCAAAGAAACACATCAACAATAATACAATAATAGTAGGAGACCTTAATACCCACCTCAGTGAAATGGACAGATCATCTGAGCAAAAGATCAACAAGGACATAAAGGCTTTAAATGACACACTGGATGAGATGGACATCACAGAAATATTCAGAATATTCCATCCCAAAGCTACAGAATACACATTCTTCTCTAGTGCACATGAAACATTCTCCAAAATAGATTACATCCTGGGTCACAAATCAGGTCTCACTGGTACCAAAAGATTGGGATCATTCCCTGCATATATTCAGACCACAATGCTTTGAAACTAGAACTTAACCACAAAGGAAAGTTGCAAAGAACTCAAATACATGGAGGCTAAAAAGTATCCTACTAAAGAATGAATGGATCACCCAGGGACTTAAAAAAGAATTTTTAAAAATTATGGAAACAAACAAAAATAAAAACACAACTGTTCAAAATCTTTGGGACACAGAAAAGGTGATCCTGAGAGGAAAGTACATAGCAATACAAGCCTTTCTCAAGAAACAAGTTCTCACATATACAACTTAACCCCACACCTAAAGGAGCTGAAGAAAGAACAGCAAAGACAGCCTAAACCCAGCAGGAGAAGAGAATAATAAAGATCAGAGCAGAAATCAATGAAAGAGAAACCAAAAGAACAGTAGAACAAATCAATGAAATTAGGAGCTGGTTCTTTGAAAGAATTAACAGGATTGATAAACCCCTGGCCAGACTTATCAAAAAGAAAAAGGACCCAAATTACCAAAATCATGAATGAAAGAGGAGAGATCACAACCAACATCAAAGAAATACAAACAATTATAAGAACATATTATGAGCATCCATCAAATTTGACAATCTGGAAGAAATGGATGTATTCCTAGAGATGTATAAACTACAAAAACTGAACCAGGAAGAAATAGACAACCTGAGCAGACCCATAACCGTAAGGAGATTGAAGCAGTCATCAAAAATCTCCCAACAAAGAGTCCAGGTCCAGACGGCTTCCTGGGTAAATTCTGCCAAACATTTAAAGAGGAATTAATACCTATTTTTCTGAAACTGTTCCAAAAAATAGAAATGCAATGAAAACTTTCAAACTCATTTTATGAGGACAGCATCACCTTGATCCCCAAACCAGACGAAGACCCCATCAAAAACGAGAATTACAGACCAATATTCTTGATGAACATGGATGCAAAAATTCTCATCAAAATACTAGGCAATAGGATCCAACAGTACATTAAAAGGATTATTTGCCACGACCAAGTGGGAATTATTCCTGGTCTGTAAGGTTGGTTCACCATCTGCAAATCAAACAGTGTGATACAGTACATCAATAAAAGAAAGAACAAGAACCATATGATACTCTCAACAGATGCTGAAAAAGAATTAGACAAAGTACAGCATCCTTTCTTGATCAAAACTCTTCAGAGTGTAGGGATGGAGGGTACATACCTCAATATCATAAAAGTCATCTATGAAAAACTCATAATGAATATCACTCTCAATGGGGAAAAACTGAGAACTTTTCCCCTAAGGTCAGGAACACAGCAGGGATGTCCACTATCACCACTGCTATTCAACATCGTACTAGAAATCCAAGCCTCAGCAATCAGACAACAAAAAGAAATAAAAGGCATCTAAATCAGCAAAGAAGAAGTCAAAACCTCACTCCTTGCAAATGATATGATACTTCATGTGCAAAAACTAAGAGACTCCACTCCAAAACTGTTAGAACTCATACAGGAATTCAGTAAAGTGTCAGGATATAAAATCAATGCACAGAAATCAGTTGCATTTCTATACACCAACAGCAAGACAGAAGAAAGAGAAATTAAGGAGTAGATTCCATTTATAACTGTACCCAAAACCACAGATATCTAGAAATAAATCTAACCAAAGAGGCAAAGAACCTGCACTCAGAAAACTATAAAGTACTCATGAAAGAAATTGAGGAAGACACAAAGAAATGGAAAAATATTCCATGCTTATGGATCGGAAGAACAAATATTATCAAAATGTCTATGCTACCTAAAGCAATCTACACATTTAATGCAATCCCTATCAAAATACCATCAGGTTTTTTTCAAAGAAATGGAATAAATAATCCTAAAATTTATATGGAACCACAAAAGATGCTAAATAGCCAGAGGAATGTTGAAAAAGAAAACCAAAGTTGGCAGCATCACAATTCCAGACTTCAAGTTCTATTACAAAGCTGTAATCATTAAGACAGCGTGGTACTGGCACAAAAACAGAGACAGAGATCAATGGAGCAGAATAGAGAGCCCCAAAATGGACCCCCAACTCTATGGTTAACTCATCTTTGACAAAGCAGGAAAAGCATGTCTAATGGAAAAAAGACAGTCTTTTCAACAAATGGTGTTGGGAAAATTGGACAAGCCACATGCAGAAGCATGAAACCGGACCACTTCCTTACACCACACACAAAAATAGACTCAAAATGGATGAAAGTCCTCAATGTGAGACAGGAATCCATCAAAATCCTTGAGGACAACACAGGCAGCAACCTTTTCGCACTTAGCCGTAGCAACTTCTTCCTAGAAGCATCGCCAAAGCCAAGGGAAGCAAGGAAGAAAATGAACTATTGGAACTTCATCGAGAGAAAAAGCTTTTGCACAGCAAAAGAAACAGTCAATAAAACCAAAAGACAACCAAGAGAATGGGAGAAGATATTTGCAAATGACACATCAGATAAAGGGCTAGTATCCAAAATCTAAAAAGAACTTATCAAACTCAACACCCAAGGAACAAATAATCCAATCAAGAAATGGGCAAAAGACATGAACAGAAAATTCTCCAAAGAAGACATCCAAATGGCCAAAAGATACATGAAAAAGTGCTCAGAATCCCTCAGCATTGGGGAAATAAAAATCAAAACGCCAGTGAGATACTACCTTACACCAGTCAGAATGGCTAAAATTAACAAGTCAGGAAATGACAGATGTTGGCAAGGATACAGGGAAACAGGAACCCTCCTACACTGCTGGTGGGAATGCAGCCACTTGGGAAAACAGGATGGAGATTCCTCAAAACGTTGAAAATAGAGCTGCCCTAAGATCTGGCAATCACACTACTGGGTATTAATACTAAAGACACAAATGTAGTAACCAAAGGGGCAAGTGCACCCAAATGTTTATAGCAGCAATGTCCACAATAGCCAAACTACGGAAAAAACCTAGATGTCCATCAACAGATGAATGGATAAAGAAGAGTGGTATATATATGCAATGGAATACTATGCAGCCATCAAAATGAATGAAATTCTGCCACTTGCAACAATGTGGATGGAACTGAGAGTATTATGCTGAGTGAAATAAGTAAATCAGAAAAGGACAATTATCATATGATCCCTATGATATGAGGAATTTGAGAGGCAGGGCAGTGGTTCATGGAAGGAAGGAAAAAATGAAACAAGATGGGACCAGGGAGGGAGAAAAACCATAAGAGATTCTTAATCTCAGGGAATAAACTGAGGGTTGCTGGGGAGGAGGGAGAACACGGTGTCTGGGTTATGGAAAAAAAAAACTAGCTGAATTACATAGGAAAGTAGAAATGAGATGCAGAGAGAGAAATTACTGACATAGTTATCTGAACCTGAACCTAGCACAACCTTGTGGGTATGTGGTAGATAATTCATAAAAACGACTACAATAGTTCCTTTAATCCCTGCATATATTCCACTTTACAAAATGACTTTGCAACTCCTCCAGGAGGTAGAATCTATTTCTCCTCTCTGGAATATGAGTTTGGTCATGCAACTTGTTTAGAAAATGAGTCAATAACAAATGTAATACAAGTAAATGCTTGAAGATATTTGAGCATTGTAGTTTGTGTTTTCCTGTTAGGGGAAACTTTCCACCACCAGTGAAAGAGCCCAGGCTAGCTTCCTAGAATGAAGACCATTTGGAGAGCAATTCAAGCCATCAGCTAAAGCTCCAGACAGTGCGGTCATCCATCTTGGCAAAGGGAGCCCAGAAAGAACCACTTGGCCAATCCAAGGATTGGGACTTGGTAAATAACTTTCATTTTAAGCCTTTCAGTTTTATGTTGCTTTATTACTAAGCAAAAGCTAATTGAAAGAGCATTAAATTGCATAATTTCTTTTCCTTCAACATTACGAATTCAGTTTTTATCACTTATAACCAAAAAAACACCAGTACCCAGTGCCACACCTAGCATGCATAACATGAGGAGATCATGGTTAAGCCTCTTTCCTTTAAAAAAAATTATTTTCAGTTATAATCCCACAATAATCAATAATAATTTTTCTTTGTTTTTTTGTCTTAAAGTAAATAGCAATTAAAAAGAAAAACAAATTATAATTTTAAAAATATAATTCAAATGCATTAAAAATTTCATGAATGAAGAAAAATAATGCATCTCATGGTTTACCCTCTATTTTGGTGTTTTCCATATTAAATACATATAAGATGCTCTAAATGGTCTCGTAGAAAGACAGAATTGAAATAATTCAAGACCTATTTCTTTCTTTCACTTTCAATCGCTGAACTATGACTATTTCCAATCCATTGTTTAAATGCAGGGAAATGTATTACCAGGGTTTTGAAGATATTGGCCACTCAAAATAATCTCCAATAATACCAAACCACTATGAACTTATTCTCAGATATGCGTAGCTGAGTTCACAGATACTAAGGCTGCCTGTGCAACTGGGAGTTCTCCAACTAGAATATAATATGTATTAAAAGATAATTTTTATTAATTTAAAGTGTATGCATATATTATTAAAATAAAACAGAACTCACAGCAATTATTTAAAAGTTACACTGAGGGGCGCCGGGGTGGCTCAGTTGGTTAAGTGATTGCTTTCGGCTCAGGTCATGATCCCAGGATCCTGGGATCGAGCCCCACATCAGGCTTCCTGCTCGGTGGGAAGCCTGCTTCTCTCTCTCCCATTCCCTCTGCTTATGTTCCCTCTCTAGCTGTGTTTCCTCTCTGTCAAATAAATAAATAAAATCTTAAAAAAAAAAGTTATACTGAAAAAATATTTTTTAAAATTTTTTCCAGAAGGGCATATTTTATCACTCATTGCTTAGACTGCTGGTACATGGTAATGATAAAATGTAGAATAAGTTTTAGTAGGTTTAACGCTCTCTAAAGACAACACTCACTGCCCTACCCTTTATACTCCACTGCAAAGAGCACTGTTAATAAACTTCATTCATGTTGAGAATTATATAAAATAAAAATTCTCGGGGTGCCTGGGTGGCACAATCAGTTAAGTGCCTGCCTTCATTTTGGGTTATGATCCCAGGGTCCTGGGATCAAACCCAGCATCAGACTCCCTGCTGAACAGGGGAGTCTGCTTCTCCCTCTCCCTCTGCCTTTACTTGTGCTCTCTCTCTCTCTCTCTCTCTCTCTCTCTCTCTCACTCTCTCAAATAAATGAATAAAATCTTTAAAAAAATAAAAAAATAATAATTCTCTAAAGGACCCTGAGTGAACTATACCAGAAGTATTGAGTGAATATGCTTATATGCAGGAGGAAATTCCCAGGGACAGACCTAATGACTTCAGTATTGACCTAAAGTTTCCAAATTTTCTAGAAAAAGAAATGAAGATAATTGATGGCCCTGAGCCTTGTAGCACAGTGATGAGATAGAACAAAATTTTCATTGGAAGAAAAGGTAATTCAATAGCTCACATGGTGATACTCTATTTAAGTTTGTAGTAAAATACCCTTCTAATTCCAGAAAATCATTAAGGCTCCCTGGACTGAGATGAGCCAACAAACAATATCCCATATCTAATTAATTTCCAATTAATCAAATACCAACTTTAAGGTGAGTTTCCTCTATCAGAAATCAGGTAAAGCTCCAGATTTTCTTGGAAATCTAAAGAAATAACACAATGAGTAATATTACTGTAAAGAGTAAACTGTTCACATGATGCCTTTGATCTATATTAACCTATTCTCATTGACTGTACATCTGACTTGGCTACATATTTTATTGATTTGCTTTTAGCTGGTCAGCTGTATCTTAGTAAACACAACACCCTTTAAACGGAAACATTTTATTCTCTCCAATATGTGCCTTTCTGCTACATTTTATTCTGTTTGGTATACTTCCTAATCAATTCCTTCCTTGATGAGCTTCATTTCTTTTGGCACCATGTATCCATTGTTAGGATTTATTGCTTTCAGAATGACTTAAATCTGTTTTGCCTGGTGCTGGCTTCAAGCTACTGTATGCCCCATCCATTTCCTCACCAATCCCATCCACTGGGCCATGTGATCTGTGATCTGGTTCATACTCCATCTTCTTGGTTGAGAAGACATGGACTTTCCTAGCTCAGTCTAATGTGAAATATTGCTTGCTTTTTATCTATCCTGGCAATGGCTGTGGACTGAATAATGAGAGTGATGTGTAGCGATGTGTAGAAATATCAGTATGTTTCGGGTACTCAGTGCTGAGACGGGTGACCACAGTCTCCTGATGTCCTCAGTGTCCTGAAGTCGTCTTTCTGAATCAATGCTTCTGAAATTCTAGGTATTACTGCCAATAGATATAAACCAGTAGCACAAGAATCAAGCTCTCTCTAGTTAATCCTTGATTATTTAAAGAACAGCTGAAACTGCCTTCTTTGGTAGTATTAATTAGGAGTCACTTTTAATTTGGGTTGGCCCTAGACTGTATGTCCTAAGACTTCAAAAGTTCTTTTTTTTTTTTTTTTTTAAGATTTTACTTATTTATTTGACAGAGAGAAACACAGCTAGAGAGGGAACACAAGTAGGGGGCATGAGAGAAGGAGAAGCAGGCTTCCCACTGAGCAGGAAGCCCAATGAGGGGCTCGATCCCCGGTCTCTGGGATCATGACTGGAGCCAAAGGCAGTTGTTTAACCAACTGAGCCACCCAGGCACCCCTCAAAAGTTCATTTTGCACAAATTATTTTATTATTCATAGAGAAAAAAAAACAAAAAGCAATGAAAGACATGACATTTTAATGACCTCTTTGGTGTTTGTCCTCTAACTAAAATGACGAGAAAGGGTCTAAGGGAGAAGCTTCTAGAAGGTAAGGCTGCAAACATCCATGGTTAAGAGGACCTGGGAAGCCTGGTTAAGAAGGGTTTGTGGCCATATCCCAGATGCAAGAAGAAGTCCCAGAAAGTTTCCAAAGAGAGGTGTTGACAGGACAGATGTATATTGTTCCTACTAAAAAAAAAAAAAAAGTTGTAACTTCCGGAAATAAAATGAACTTGAAATAAATTCATGAGGGCAGGTGATCATGTATGCCCAGAATGTGACAATGCTAGAGCATACCTTGTTCAAAAGGAAGGTATTTCCAACTGAAAGGAAGGGGAATACAAGATGGAGGAGGACAAGGAAGTCTTCTCTGGAAACCAGGAAAATTTCACAGGAATTCACTTAGTGAACTTATTAAAAGGCAATAACATTATAGAAAATAACTTAGAGAGCATAACAGATGCTAGTAAGGACCAAACACACAGTATAAAAAGACTGGTCTTATGGAATATATGGAGAAAGTGACCATGCCTACTTGGACTTAATGATGGAGAAATTGGGGAACATAAACATATAAATACCTTCCACTTGATTAGCACTTTTTTTTATCAGAGAAAATAAAAATAGTATTTCCATATTGACTCTAATAGGGCATGAAACTCAAGAAGGAAAGATGCCACTAAAAATAAAACTCTGGGTATGTAATTAATGAAAATTGACAACAAAGAAGGTTGGAGAAGCAAGAAGAATGGGGACATAGCCAAAGAAATCAAAACAATATGACTGTGTTGGGAGACATCCTGAAGAACTCAGATTTTAAGAAGTCACTTACAAATGCAACGCTCAAAGGAAGAAAGCAAGTTTACTGTTGGGAAAGCAGACTAAAACAAAACAAAACAAAAAAGCCCTCAAATGCCAGGGAGAAGGCAGAATTAATAAGGTCTTGTTTTATTATTTTCTCCATCATGAAATTTTATCTTCCAGTTGGAAAGCTGAGTAAGGAAATAAAAAAAAAAAAGATAAAGAAAAGATGGAAGTCCTTAGAGAGCTTATGAGAAACATAAAAAGCTAGGTCTGTAGACCCAGACAAAAAGTATTTTATTTTATAACAGCAACAACAACAAAAAAATCTTATAGATCTGGTTGTGGAAATCTTTATAACATTTCAAAAATCATGGGGCGGGGGAAGCAGATTCAGGCAAATCTCTTTTTTTCAGGAGGAAGGGGAAAGTTACATTCTTCTCAAAAATGTAAAAGACTTTATTAAATGTAGGATATGCAAGTGTTTTGAAAGGACAGTAACTCCTTTTCGCCTAGGATGACCCAGGCCACATCAGCCTCTCCCCAGCCCCCTGGCCCACCCGTCTTTCTTTCTCCCTTGTCTTTTAGAAACAGCCATTAAACAGGCAGATCAGTAAGAACACCGACATAATATATTGATTTCAACAAAACATCTCACAAAAACTCTCATGATAAGGCTCTGCAAAAGAAAATTAATTAAAAAAAAGAAAGAAAAAAAGAGATTCCAGTCCATTTACAGAAGATCAACTACATATACCAAAACACACACACAAACAAAAACAAAAAAACTGCTGTTTCTTTGAATCAATGCCCTTGAGAACAGAGTTCTTTCCAGCCTTTCTACTGTATTCCATCCCTGCCTCCAGATTGTTGAATAAAACCTAGAAATCTATGTTCTAATGACAGGCTAAAACGGAGGACCAATCAAACAAGAGACAAAGCAGATGCGGCCATTTAGGTCCGAGAACTCAGCTTCCCAAATACTAGACGGGAGAGTTTTTCTGGGCAGTAGCTCACGCCAGAATAAAAGCCCAGCGGGCCCTGGGTGACTCTGAGCTCTATTGTCCTAACGCACAGCAGATGCTCGGAAAGCCTGGAAGGCCTCCAGGCAACGGCACACAGCTTTCTGCATATCCTAGGTGGGATGTGGGACAAAACGTTTTTTTCCAACCCTAAGATGCCATGACTCTGATATGAATATGAATCTCTGCCCAGCATCCTGTATGAGTGTTCTTCAATTACTGCGACGGAGGAAGTCGCACAAAAACAAGGTGATTAGGATGTTTTCTAAAGGCACTGCTTTTATACGAGCCACATACAAAAGTCATTCTGATATTTGTTCTAATACCAGAACGCACAGGCCCTCCAACGGCTCGCGGCAGGGACAAACATCCCGCTGACCAGACCATGGGTTTAAGACAGGCAGAAAAACCCAACGTCTCCCTCCCATGACAAAAGCAACTAGAACTGCCAAATCCGATATACAAAACCTTTAATTTATAACAGTTAAAACCTGGCCTCTAACCAAGTCCAAAAGAACTATGTCTTATTTCCCTTGCTCTTGAATATGTCTCTTTCAGAGATAAATGACTCTGCTCTTTGCCAGTTCTCTCCTCTGTTTGGTGTTTTGTTTAGCTGGGCTTGTGACAAGCCAAGATCTGATGTATCTGCTTGAATGTGTAATTTACCTCTCTGGTCAACTTAGCTTTTTTTTTCCTTGACAATATTATGTCAAACAATCACATCACAACTGGCTCTGATCTCTTTGTTGTTAGCTAATAAATTAGAGAGTATTTATTATCTGCAATCCTTTTTTCCTCTTTTAATGGTGACACATTTGTGGTGAATTACAGGGCAGCTTTATAAACTAGGCTCTGGGCCAGTCTCAGGCCCTGCGTCCATGTGAACGTTCCCTCTCCCTGCTGGCCTCCCGGACTGGTGGTAAATCAAGGCAGCTGTGACAGTACACTAAGTTAGTGTGCGTCATTGGGGAGAGCAGGAAGCGTTGGGGGTATAATTCTGTCCATCAAACTAATATGTTGTATCAGTAGCTTTGTAATCTTCTGCCATAACTTATGGGAAGTGACACCTAAGAATTCACTTTGAAGGCAGTGTGTTCTTCAGAGTTTAAGCCAAAACAGACCCGATCCACAGCAACTGTTCCCTCTGTTTACATGAGTGGGTTTGTAGCGCTGAAGAGTCAGGTCCCTGTCTCTGCGGCAGTATTTTACACATTCCACCACCGGCTGAACTCTGTTTACAACCCTCGTGGCAGGATTTGTAAACTTTTCAAACAGGATTTCTTTTTTTCTTTTTGTTATCCTTGCCTTAACCTCCAGTAGCCGGATAGATAAATATGCTCCCTGAATGTTATCATGAGAGCGTGAATCTCTGACAGACAGGAACGAATGGGTGACGCGTTTCCTCGTCCGTTCCCCTTCAACCTTCGCCTTGACAGATGCGGGAACTCGCTGCAGAAGACAAAGGAGACTACTCACAATTCAGGAGGGCAGCGCCTGCCTCTGCGACTGTTTTTGCAAATGTCCACCGGATCTTTACAGAAGCGAGGGTAGATGACCTTACATAGACAGTGTACTTTCCAAGGCATGACATCGGAGTGACCAGACTCACATGATGTGCCCTTTCATGAGGATGCCTTATTTTCTAGGATTCGCTATTGGACTGTCCCTGGCTGTACTCTCAGCAGGCCAATGAGAGAGGACCTTTGGGGAAGATTAAGTAGTTCTGTGAGCTGCCATCTGATGGAAAAGAAATCTACAAGAGCTGTTCAAAGGAGCTCTTCCTCCCCCAGGCACAATGCTAAATATGCACAGTAAAGAAATTTGAAAAATGCCTGTCCTTGCCATCCCCAATACCCCTTTGATTGATAGCAGAGAGGGCTTGCCATGATAATTTTACTTTGACAGGTCCCAGACATAAATCCCATAGAGTTGTTGCTCTAGTTTGACAACCTTCTGAGGGTTCCAGTTAGGAACAGGAAACAGGCCTCTATTTTTCACCCTCAATGCTCCTTCAGGTGCAAAGAAAAGACCGTATGGAAAAAATAAATCCTTATCTGAGGAGGAAACCAAATTCAAAGGAGTTTTAATACTTATTCATCAGAAAGAATGTCCAACAGGGGAAGATGTGACCTTGGTCTTACTTCTTCAAACTTACATTTAAATCTTCCAAACAAGAGATCTGAAACCTACTCGTGAGGAGAAATTGATACTCCTTTCCCATTCACATTTTGGTTTTACAAAGTTGTGTTAGTATTTTACTTCAAGGTCAGCCTAGAAGCCTATCATAATATTTCATAAAAATCATTGCTTAAAAGTAAAAACACATTCATGTAGTAACATCCAGGATTTATTACCATTTTCTGAGAGCTTACAATGGGCCAGACTTTGTAGCTCTTCATGTCCTCTTAATCGTCACAACCACCCCTCAGTTAATAGGAATGCAATTTAAAAAAGAGTCAAAGCTGTGGATTTTTTTTTTCTAGCATTCATCTTTTAGGCATGCTTCATGAAATGTCAGGAGTATTTGAGGATCAGTGCATCATCATCCAGCCATCTCCTCTACCAAGGATCTGGGAAGGATGAGTCAGCACTGAGAACCCTAGTCACAGAAATTATATTTAACTGAATTGAATCAAGAAGAATCTGTGGCATGTTAACTATACTGGAATTTAAAGTAAAATTAAAATAACTTTAACTTAAAAAAATACAAAGAAGAATCATCTGTGGCTTCCTCTAAGTTAACTAGGAAATTAAATTAACTGGGACCCATTCCCCAGGCATTTTAGTTGATCCTGTCTAGAAATACATTACTGTGGTCTATTAAAATTATTAAAGGGTCAAACCCATGCAGGTATCTAAAAAGAAGGAACATTTCCATCTCCTTAAAACTTTCAGAAGTTGAAGATTTCCCTTCCAATTGTCTACCCCTTACGGATGTGAGAAACAGTTTTCTCTTGTCTCTAGAGTGTGGTCTAGCCCTGAGAAGATGCACATGGCTGTAATGTCCCAAGAGGCTGTAATGTCAATCCGACCACCCTGCCAGACCTTGGCTAACTGGGTACCATCCAAGTTTTACAGAAAGTCTGTACTATTGAGAGGTGCCACCAATAGGGAAAGAAGGATCCAGTCTTGGTACCCATTGTAAAAACTAAGTTTTTAATTTAATAAGACTCTAACACATGAACTTTACCCCAGGCCACAGAATTAAGCCCTTTTTTCCCCTGGGGTCAATATTTTATGACTATACCCATTTCATGGAGGAACTAACCACTGTCCAAGGAGTTCTAATAAGTGGTACATGGGTCAGCCACAAAAAAATCAGTGGGGAAAATAAGAACAGAAAAGAGCAAGCTGCTCATAAAAGCGAAAGGAATTTATGAGTTTTTTAAGTCATAAAACAGCTTGAACAAATCTCAAGAAAAAGAAACTTATTAAATAATTATCTCTCATTCCATTGCCCCTCTAAATACCAAACAGGATGCACTTCCTTGTAAATGTCTATAAATTTGGGGGGGAGAAAAACAGATCTGATCTTGTGTACAAGAACTCTAGGCTGCAAAGAACATGGTTGGAGTTCTGTTTCCCTTAGAGGAAGATGCCAGAACAGCATTTTCCCATCAAGTGTTGATAAGAAAGGCATTTAGCATCTCATTTGATGGGCCTATTGTGAGTGGGTGGTATGACATGATAAATTATGGCCAGTGTCATATTAAAATTTATAGGCCCATCTGCACATGCTCACTCTTCTCCTAAACTAATGATATGCTATCCTGTGCAAAGCCTTCAGCTGTGGCAGATGTTGGAATGATGTCCCTCTCCCAGGACAGCTTTAGAAAACAGAATTCCCAAAGGTTTAAAGAAGTGATAGCCATCTTTCTAGCCCATAAGCAAAAACTAAACCAAACCCCTACTTTCTAAAAATTTGTTCTTGTTTAGGTCTGATTCCCACCTTGATTCAGGTCCTTCTCTGAAGGATTTTATCTACTTCTCTACAATTGGCATAAGAAATTGAGTCAGAAAGCCATTTTAAAAAAATGCGGAAACAATCTCCTCTGCTTAAAACCAAAGAGGTACCTCTTAGAGCATAAAGAGACATTTTTCAAGACTCTGGAAGGAGATGACGTGGGGTTAGGACAAAGTATTGCCACATATACAAAGGAAGTCTGAAAAAAAAACTGACATGAAATCAGCAGTTCCTACACCAGAGGTATTTCAGACTTTGCACTATTAATATTTTAGAGCAGACCGTTCTTTGTTATGAGGTTGTCCTGTGCATGACAGAGTGGTTAGCAGAATCCTTAGTCTATGCCCACCCACTGGATGCCCAGACCACACATCTATCCTAGGAGTAAAAATAAAAAATGTCTTTGCATACAAATAAATGATTCCAGGGCATCAAAAGTGCCTTAGTTGAGAACCAGCATTTTAAGTATTTGGGAAAGGCCATGCCACGGAGTCTTTGTGGAACATATGTTTTCCAATAAGGAGGGCTGGATTCACTAGCACTCACTGTCACATACGCCTTTTTCTTATTATTTCAGACACATGATAGAACTGGATATAGCAACACCCTTCAACTCTTAGCCAAAATTAAGGTGCACTTTCCTGTAAGGTTAAAGTTAATCTCTGTAGGTGAAAAGAAAATAGTATCTCCCTTAAGTATTTCTCCATAAGGTGAGTTTTGTTACATTCTTCACTCTTTCCATTCTAGAGACCTTGTATCCTATCATAAGAGTCAGAAATTAGTCAAGAGGAAAAAAAAAATCCCAGGAGAGGCCATTCAAAAATAGAAAATGCAATATGATGTATTAACTCAAAGGTATTAGAGGAGATGAAATAACAAGCAAGAGAAGAGAAGGCTACCCTGAGAACAGAGCTTCAGGAAGCTGCCACCATCTCTATACTGAAAGGTTAAAGGGAAGGTCACTGGAATCTGGGAGTCAAAGTGTCCTGGCAGAAGCTGGACTCAGGGTGGCACAGTCAGTGGGGGCTGGGACCCTGATGAAAGGGCTCTCCACAGGAGGCAGAGCCACAGAAGGGATCCAGCCACTGCCAGAAATGACCATCTGAGGCAGAGAGACCAGGAAAGAAAGACCTTGGCTTCTTCTCTCTTCTGTCCACCTGCAATTTCTCACCAATGCCTGACACTGGTTGAACCTGGTTTGACTCCAGGGGACAAGGGAGCTTGGGAAACAGTTTATGAGGATAAGTCCCTGTGACACATACAGAGCAGAGCAGGGTTTGAGAATGGATTTGAAGGCAAACAGAAAAATGGCCAACGTAATTATCAAATTCAACTGTATGGACACCTGAATGCAGTTCCGACTTGAGTCAGGAAGAGGAAGGCAATTGGATGAGTCTGAGAAATAAATTAGGCTGAGGGAAAAGTTTCTCAAACCAACCAACCAACCAACCAACCAACCAACCAACCAACCAACCAACCAAAACTCTTTAAAAAGTTCCCTCCACTTGCTCCTTCTCCTCCTATCCCACACCAAGCTAAACCTGAGGGATAAAAGTCTAGATTGGGCTTGTTATTGGATAACTCTTGTGAAACTGAGTTAATGTCTAAGAAGACAGTTGCTAGAAATGCTAAGCATATCCATTATCTATTGTTGTAACAGAACTACACCGACTTAATGACTTAAAGCAACAACCACTATATTTGTTCATGATTTTTTTGGTCAGAAATGTGGGCAGGGCTCAGCTGGATGGTCCTTGTTTCTCATCTGAGATCATTCATGTCACTACAGTCAGGTGGCAGATTAGCTCCAGGTTGGTTGACCCGAGGGGTCTCCTCTGGGATGGCTTCTTTCTGTTCTAGTTTATTTCAGCCTCCAGTAAACAAACCGACCTGTGTGCATGGCCGTCTCAGGGGGTTCAGCAAGAAGGTAAGTCCCAAAGCACAAATACTTCCTATGATTCTGCTACATTGTACTTGGCAATGCCCACTGATCAAAACAAATTACAAGGTCAAGTCTAGATTTGAGGGATGGATAGAGTAACTTCACCGTTGATGGGAGAGATAGTCACAGTGCAAAATGGCATGAACATAGGGATAGGAAATGATGTAACCATTTAATTATCACACTAGGTGAATGGATTTCCTAGCAATTGTTTTTCTAGAAGGAGTATTCCAGTTTTATCCACACCTGAACATTTCAAAAGGATACATATTCGTTTTCCAAACAGTAAACATATTTGGTTGTCACAGAGGCACTGAACTCTAAAACAGTTCCCCAAACCTCTTTGACCAAACTCACTTCATAAGGTTTTCACAGTTCATAGCCAACCAGCTCATCCTAATTTAAGGTTGTTGCCTTAAATTCAAATCCAAGGTCAGAGAAGTCTCAAGATTCCCTTATTTTTCTCTGTGCCTTAAAGAGAAATCCAGATTTCAGTACACCATTACAAGGAAACCAACTGCTCAAACTAGGAGTCAGAAACTGTGGTTTCATATTCTGGAACCAATCAACTATGTAAGCCACTTGGGTGAGTCTCCTATCTCCAAGTCACAATCGTCTGATTTGTGAAATCAGAAAGTTAAACTACTCCAGGATAGCTGAAGCAAGAGTGAGAGATAAAGGAGGAAAGAGGGTGAGGTGAATCAGTGAAGCAGGTTGGTGGAAAAAAAACACAGTGTGAGGGTTGTGGGTACTTGGAGGGTATTAACCTGTCCGTGGCAGTAAATTCATTGTTTTCCTCCCTAAAACATGCTGGCACCTGATCTGACTGCTGTCTACTATAAGATCAGCTCCAAGAACTCACCTGGCTCTGTTTGCTGCCTCTCCCGATCTGGGTCTCCACGTGCCTCAGTTGTACCTAGCTCTGCATGCAGTTATCAAGTCCCCCTGGTCTTCAGGATGGGGGTACTTGCTCACAGTGCAAAAAAGAGTGGCACAGATAGGGGTCTCTTCTTTAAACATCTTGTTGCAATTCTACACACCCCTAAAAGTGGGATTGCAACCAACAAGGCTCTTGCTTTCACAAAAGAAATGCCATGTGGACTGATCCAGGCCCATAATTCTGCTGCACTCACTCCTATCGGGGCTTCTGGAAAAACTGCAGGACCTGACACTCCAAGATCCTATCATGGCCCACAGTTAGCCATGGATTAGTGTAACTTTGCCTGGGCCCCTGGTTCTAAGCACTGGTTCCCCCAGGGGAAACATGTTTCCAAAATATCTGATTTCTACCCCCTTCACTTCAGAGGGAAATCTCAGGTTAGAACTCAAAAGAAAATAGGTTGTTTTCTCTGAAATATGAGATTGGAGAAGTTGGAGAAGCCCAGTCACCACTGCAAGGTCCCATTCGGGGCCGGTAGCAAACTGCATCATTATAAATGTACTCTTGGACACGACATAAGGTGATTTCCAAATAGGCCTTGTGAGTACCACTTCCTCCATAAAGCCCACCAGGATGACCTCACACCAAACTCTCCTATCTTACCAGTGAGCCTTAAGTAGGCCTTCGTTTCCCTTATTTGGTGAGGAACAATATAAGCAGTGGAGCATGGAGGCTCGGCGGCCTGGATTTGAATCCTGACTCCATCACTGGAAATGAAATGCTGGGGACCTTAGTCAAGTTTCTCTTTCTCTCGGTGCCTCTGCTTCCTCAGCTAGAAAAAACTGACAGAAGGTTGTAGAAATGAACAAGTGACAAAGTACTTGTAGAGGCTCTCGCACATGGTGTATAGTAACTGCAGTAGTGTTAGCGGCTGTCGTCATGTCTCTATTATATTGCTGATAAAAGTGTTAACGTGTCTTATGTATCTCCTTTATGGTACTTGTATTTATCTAATTAGATAATAAGTTCAAGAGCAAAGATGACAAATATTTTTCATATTTCTTTACCCACATTCTCTTCCACCCGCATGACTACTCCCCTCCATCCAGTGCCTGGTGTCCAATACACACCCAGAGAGGGGAGCTGGTAGGTGGGGCCTGACCTCATGGTGTAAGGGTAGGGTGCCATGAAGTTCAGGCTCTAAGAGAGACATGGGTTACTGAAGACAGCTCTTAATAATTAGCAACTTGCTCAACTTACCAAGTATCTCCTTGCCTCGGGTTTATAAAGTCTAAAATGGTCATAAAGTTTTTGCCTCAGAAGGCAGCTGTGATGACAGATGCTTCACAGCGTAAGGTTCACGTAGGCACTCAAAAAATGCTTATTTCCTTCCCCTTCCTTCCCCCTCACCATTAATGAATTGGTTAGATCAGTACTGGCAGACATGGAGAAGTCTAGAAAGCAGCCTCTAGCAGAGAAGGCAAAGTGAGGGATTCAACGTCCCCAAAGCAATACCGCTGACCTCGTCAGAGGGGCCCATCCCCATGAACGCTCCTGCCCACTGAGCACCCAAGCAGTGGGTTCGCAATGCCATTTAGAGATGGTGAAATTGTCATCAACATATCGTCCATCTCAAGAGAACGAAGGAGTGGAGGTTTCGGGTTTTTAGGAAATCCCTCATTCTCCCCAAGATGACTGCTAGGCTCTGGATGGAATATATAAGACAACACCCTACATTTTCCTCCAAAATTTTCTTTCCTATTCTTGCCTTCTGGCAATTCTACTAACCCCAGGAAGCATGCCAGACAAAAATATGTGGGCTAGATGGATCTACAACCCGGCCTTATGGGTGCCAACTTGAGTTTTCATGGAACCCCAGAACATTACTGCTGAGATGAGCTGCTCCAATAATCTCACCAGAAAGATGAAGCCACAAAGAAGTTAAGCAGTTGGCCCAAGGTTATGCAGCTGATCAAGGACAGAAATGAAAGGTAGACCTGTGCTCTCTTTAATTTCTCATCTTTCTGGCACCTCAGAAGAACACGGGCTTTTAAAAACATTTATTCAAGTAAGACATGTTCTAAATTCCAACAATGACTTCCCCAGCCTGTATTGGGTGGGATGTAATCAGTCATGACTTTCTAGATCTAAAATCAGGGAACTGAACACATCCAGCAAAAGCTATTTGTATCAGCTTCTTTCTGCAGCTCAGAGAATTATGTGTGCTCCTGTGTGCTTTCTGTGCTGCAGGCCTGAGACCCCCTCACGTGAAGGAAACAGACCCCAGCTGGCCAGCCACACTGGGGCTTCAATATGGACTTCAGCTTCTCCACTATAGGCTTGGGTTCAGTGAACTGCATTTTTAAAAAATGTTAATATCTCCATGGCTTTCACCCAACAGCCTTAAGAATACCAGCTGTACCGTGCTTTCGCCTCTACTTTGACAGCCTTAAGAACAGCTCCCAAAGAATAGAACATTCTTTAGGGGAGGGCTGTTGGTTTTGCAGACATTTTAGGAGGAAGAGAAGATGAAAGAGATTTCAAATTGAAATGTCATATATGGAAAGGGATGGGACAGGACAGAAGAGGAAATCTGGTATGCTTCCAATGCCTTTCATGTACCAAGCACTGGGTTGGGCCAATACTCATGCCTGTTGCACTTGGTCCTCACAATGCTGAGATGAGCATACTAACCACAGTTTTATAGATGAGAAAACTGAAGCTTAGAAAGATTAAGAGACTTGCCCAAAGTCAAACAAGGAATTTGTTGCATAGCTGCTAGTTTCCAACGGCTGTTGGCTGTTATAACAAATTACCACGAACTTGGTAGCTTAAAACAACAGAAATGTATTCTCTCACAGTTCTGTAGGACAGAAGTCTGAAATCAAGGCATTGGCAGGGATGAGCTCTCTCCAGAGGCTCTAGAGAGGAATCCTTCCTTGCATCTCCCAGCTTCCAGTGGTGCCAGGCATCCCTTAGCTTGTGCTGCCTAACTCTGCCTCTGTCTTCCCACAGACTTCTCCATTCATCTCTCCTCTGGATGTCTCCTAGAAGGATACTTCTCACTGGATTTAGGGCCCACATGGTTAATTTAGGATCATCTCACATTATAGGCTCCTTGGGTCAACCTCTTTTGGGGGAGGGGATCCACTGCTCAACCCACTACAGCTGGGTTTGTAACTCCAGCCTGTCTTACTTATAGCCCATTTTCTCAGCACGCTGTCAGGTTATTCCATGACCTTTCCTCTATCTGTTTTCTCAAGGATAGCTTTGGCCAAGATAAAGATCCTAAGGTAGCTACAGACACAGTATAGAGAGATCACAGCTCTTGGACTGCCCAGAGTTATCCAGAACGTTAGTGACGGTGCTGAAATCTAAGACTCTCTCAATCCTACTATTGTTCTAAGAATCAAGAAGGAGAACTGACTCCTGAGAGACACCTTGCCATTGCCTCTAAACATCAAAACAGTTGACTCCTTCCAAAGTTCTGCCCTCCTTTTGCAAGAGTAAAAGCTATCGGGTGTCTGCTTAACCTATAGCCACCCCATAATAAGTTTAAGATAAAAGGCCAATACTTTCAAATAAGATTCAGACACAATGTAATAGCACTTGTTACCAAGCACCATCTAATTATATCAATCTTTCATTGCCAGACCCACAAGTGCAAAGAACTCTATTATAATCTCTCTTTATAATGATCTCCTCACTATGTGACTCCTCCAACTCTGCAATAAATTAATCATCTGCTCACAATCATGAGTAAACATCAACTCAATTAAGAATTGATAAATAAACAGTTCACTCCAAGGCTTGTCCTGCTATGGCCGAGAGTATCACTGGGAGCCCGCAAGGCCAAAGCTTTCCTGGAGTTTTGAAACGTGGATGGCTCTCTAAGGCTGTGTTTCTTCTGCTGCTGTTTACAGGAAGTGTTCTGGCTGTTATCTTCTGCTCCCACTGTGTGTATGCAGTTGGAGAACTATTCCCTTGTCCTCTCTGGATCTAAATGTGGAAAAATTGCCCATTTACCCTTATACTGCACTACACAGCACCACATATCTGAAAGAAAACCAGTAGGAAGGCAGTGAAACACAAGAAATGTGAACTCTGCCATATCAAACAGTAAAGTAGAAGGAACCCTTTCATATGTAAAGATGCAAAACATCATACTGAGTAGTCACATAATTATGAGGGGTTATATTTTGTCCCTCCAAAAAGATATGCTGAAGCCCTAAACTCCAGTACCTTACAACGTGAATTCCTTAAGAAAGAGGTTCATTGCAGATGCAGTTAATTTAGATGAGGTCACGGTGGAGTAGGGTGAGCCCTTAATCCAGTGAGACTGGTGTCTCTCTATAAGATGATGTGAAGACACAGAGGGAATACCATGTGAAGAGATACACAGGGAGAAGACAATCATGTAGTGACTGAAGCAGGGATTGTATAATGCATCTAAAGGGAAGTAAAACCAAGAATTACCAGCCACCTCCAGAAGTTAGGAAGAGGCAAAGAAGGATTCTACCCAGCACCACAGAGGAAGCATGGCCCTACTGACTGATATTGATTTCACACCTCTGGCCTCTAGAAGTGTAAGAGAGTAAATTCCTATTGTTTCACACCATCCACTTTGTGACACTTTGCTAAGTAGAAAACCAATATAGTGGTTGATTATAATAAGAATAATCAAGCTACCATTTTTGAGCACTGTAATACAGCAGGCACTATATTGAGCATTTCATAAGCATTAAGAACATGGAATCATCACAATCATCATATGAAGTTGTAACTGAACACTCATTCATTCAGTTTCCAAGTTAGGACTCCTATTCCCACTTCACAAATAAGGAAAGAAGGTGGAGGCTAACAGCCCCAAGTCATAGAGCGGGTGAAGGGCAAGCCTCTGCAGTCCTGGGGACACTGGCTTCATTCCCCAAAATGACACAATGTAACATAAACGTGATGAGGACAGCACACCCCCCCAACTGTGCTGCCCAGAGCCCAGGGGTTCCTCTGCCACAGGTATAGAGGTTGAAGGAAAGCCAGTGACCACAGGGCTACCGGTATTTCACTTCCACTTCATCTGGCACCCTCCACATTTATGTTCCATAGCTTCAGTTCTCATATGAGATATATTTAAACCAACTTTTCTGCTGCTAGAAGAAAAGTTTAGTATCATTGCTAAATAGAGGAGAATTCTTCTCCACAGAAGAATTCCAGGTAGTATCTGCAGAAGGGATGACAGAATTAGAAAATTATCATTCTGGAACTGGCAATGAAATGACAGACCTAGGTCACCATCCTCAAAAGGTGCTCCTTCACCAGGTGCCAAGTTGGTTGGGAACTTAAAAAAATCACCATCTGAATTTACTGATTAGATATTAATTATATGTCTGGTGAACATGATGCAAAAGGAAGCATAAAGCACCACATGCAAAAGAATGAACTTGGATCTAAGCACACTCCTGACTTAAACCAGATTAAAGGAAGTATACATGATAGAAGAACAGGGTAAATGACACAGAAAGGAAGCAACTAGCCAAAATCAGAAACTGGCTCTTTTCCAAGAAAAATGACCATATTCCTCCAAAAAATTCAATGTGTAATGACAGAAATAAAGAGAGAGAGAGAGAGAGAGAGAGAGAGAGAGAGGATGAAAAAGAAGAGAAAAGGAACTATGACAGAATAAAAGAGGTGAAAGAGATAGAGCAAACAAATGAAATATATGGACCTAGTTTGAATCCTGATTCAAACAAACTCAATGCAAAAGATGTTTCTGAGACAAGTGGGGAAATTAAAATATGTTCTGGATGTAAGAGAATGCTATGTAATTATTAATTTTTTTCTAAGTGGGCTTCATACCCAACATGGGGCTTGAACTCACAACCCTGAGATCAAGAGTTGCATGTTGCATGCTCTACAGAGCCAGCCAGGTGCCCCGTTAATTTTTTTTTTTTTTTAGTCGAGATAATGGCTTGGTGAAAATCTGTTAAAGAAGGTTAGTGAAGTATATAGGACACTATAATCTGTTATCTAGGCTGAGATAGGAGGAGGGAAAAAAAAATCATGGCCTCTACCCTGAATCTCAAGTAAGCAGCTGCGTTGTTGAAAGCTGGGTGCCCCAAATCATGCAAAGTGACTGTCTAGGGGGTAAACCGCATTCCCTTTCCTCAGACTATATAGTTTTAAGAATTGTTTAGAGGGGCGCCTGGGTGGCTCAGTTGGTTGGGCGACTGCCTTCGGCTCAGGTCATAATCCCGGAGACCGGGATCGAGTCCCACATCGGGCTCCCTGCTGGGCAGGAAGCCTGCTTCTCCCTCTCTCACTCCCCCTGCTTGTGTTCCCTCTCTGGCTGTGTTTCTCTCTGTCAAATAAATAAAAAAAATATTAAAAAAAAAAAAGAATTGTTTAGAGTTTCTAAAAATTCTGTATCAGCAAAGTAATGTGTGCTGAAGGAGAACTTGCCTATGGAGGCCCCTGAAGAGTTAGCCTGATTGGGGGATCTCACCCTTCCTCTGCCATCATAACTATGTGCTCTATTCATGATCAAAGCTACCACAAACATTATTACCAAATCAATAAGGAAAACATCTATCTCCGTGTTTCCATATTTGTGGTATGTGGGGCCCACTGCAAGAGTGGTGTTGCCACCATACATACTTCCTACTGGAACGTATGATCAAATGAAATAACTTCTGGAACATGCTTAAAATATCATGCCTTCAATAAGTGTTAGCCATGATCATCTTCATCATGATTACTATTATTACATTGTTGGTATTGTACATGTTTGTCACTGAACATTTTCTGTGTGTTCCTTTTGTGTAGCTTTATTTGTCCACTTAGGAGAGTTGAAACCGTAAGCCCAAGGATAAGGGTATCCTTACATATTTCTCTCTTATCCTCCACTCTTCCCTCCTCCATGTCTACCTGGGAGGGGACAGTGTTATATGCATAACAGTTTTGCAGTAAACAGCTGCTTAAAAGTGTCTGGGTAAGGAGGACTGGTGGTGATTATCCCTTCAATATAAGGGTTATGGGATCTGGAAACAAAAATCGGCAGTAGAGGGAGCAAAACTGAGCAAAATTTCTGGCTCTGTTGCTTAGTGAGTAGACAGCTTGGGCACTTACTGAACATTTTTGAGCTTCAGTTTCCTAATAAATAAAGTGGGTACCCAAGGTACCTGCCACAAAAGGCTGTGAGGACACAGCTGGATTCCATCTTGGCTGCTTGCTCACCACAAGCGCCACTCTTCCTCTCCAAAATGAGGAGAGAGATGCTTATCTAGGCCTCTTGAAGTATTAACTGTAAGAGGATATACAAAGTTCATGCATAGGAAAGATTTTGCTATGAACTGAATGTGTGTGTCCCCTCCCCCAAATTCATTTGTCAAAATCTGAACCCTGGTGTGATGGTATTTGGAGGAGGGGTGCTTGGGAGGGGGTTAGGACATGAAGGTGAAGCCCTCATGCATGGGATTCATGTTCTTAGAAGAAAAGACCAGAGAGCTTGCTTCTCTTTCTGTTGTGTGAGGAAACCAGGGAAGAGGTCTTCACTAGAAGCCAACCATGCTGGCACCCTGATCTCAGGCTATCAGTCTCCAGAGCTGTAAGAAAGAAATCTGTCCTTCAAGCCACTCAGTCTAAGTAAGGTATCTTGTTATAACAATCTGAACTGACAAAAACGTATGTATAATAAATACGCATTTTTTTTAAGACTGTATTTATTTATTTGAGAGAGAGAGGCAGAGATAGAGAGGAGGAGGAGCAGGGGAAGCAAGCTTCTTCTGAGCAGGAAGCCTGACACGGGGAATCGATGCCAGGACTCTGGGATCATGACCTGAGCCAAAGGCAGACGCTTAACGGCTGAGCCACCCAGGTGCCCAATAAATACGCATTCTTGTCCCCCTAACTAGCAAGTTCTCAAATTTTAGTTGGCATCACAGACCATCTCCCTGGGGTCCCCAGTGGCTATAGTCCCCTGTGTCCTGTACTCTTTGGTTTCTATCCAGCACTGCCCACATGCAGCAGCACCAGTCACTCAAAAAAGGCCCAAGAGGAAGGCAGGAATTGTCAATAGATGACTAAAGGGTTAAGGCAATTGTTTGGTGCTCCCACTTTGAAAATCAAAATTTTGGAAAGACAAAAAGAAGGGTCTAGGGCTCTCTAAGAGAAAGTCAGCAAAAGCTACCAAAGTCCTAGGAGAGGGAGAAGGAAAATCAACATACACAATTTTAAGTTTCCTTTAATTCCCTAAGTGTGATCTACAAGTTGTGATCTACATCTTGTGGTTAATTACTAATAATCTTAGGCGATTGATTCTCTTCCCTGGACCTCAGTTTCCTCCTGTACAAAATCACAAGTGTTCTTAAACATGAGCCTTGCACACCTCTAGAACTCAGGGGTCTGAGAATTTTGATGAAAAAGAAGTTAAATGGTTATATATAAAAATGTGTACTTATACACGTACTTCTATAATACATAATTTATATAAAAATATAAAAGGATATTTTTATTTTCACTAACTTCTAAGGGCAATTTAATATTTTCTTTGATTATAAATGTAGGCAACAAAATATCATCAATAAAAATTACAGATATATTCAAGTCACATGATTGTAGAAATCAGAAATACTATTTACATTTACGACTACTTTGTAATTACAGTGGATGTTAGACCTACTTTTAGATCTTGGTAATTTGTGTTAAGAAGCACATAAAGTATTAAGTCATGAGCTTGACTTTCAAATTTTTTGACAATAGTATTTCAATATACTTAATTTGCCTTGTAATCCTATATATTTGATTTTGCGCATTTGAAAATCATTAGCCTGAGAAGGGGTCTATGGGTTTTGTAGAACTCTCAAAGGCATCCAGTCACCAAAAGTTGAGTGTGGCGTGTGCCAGGGTGGGGGGATCGCTTAGAGTCCTTCTAACTAGGACTTCACAGCTGGTTATTCACAATCCACAGGGCTGGCACCTGTTAATCCATTCTCTGGCTTCAGCCTAGTTCATTGGGTGGGTAGGCCTGTAGCCTCTGGAACCCGCTTCCTAAGTTCACACCAGCCTCTGTCCTTGATTGGCTGTGGGACTTTGAGCAGTTTATTTGGCTTTTCTTTTTTCTTTCTTTCTTTTTTTTTTATTTAAAGATTTTATTTATTTGACAGAGAGAAACATAGCCAGAGGGGGAACACAAGCAGGGGGAACGAGAAAGGGAGAAGCAGTCTTCCCGCCGAGCACGGAGCCCGATGTGGGGCTCCATCCCGCGTCCCTGCGACCATGACCAGTCACTTAACCAACTGAGCCACTGAGGCGCCCCAGTGTTTTCTTTTTTAAAGTGGAGCTCATTCTACCAACTTCTCTGGAGTCATCGTGAGAGGTTAGTACAGTACTTAAAACAAGAAAAAAAAAACCCAGTAAATATTATTAATGCTATTCCTGTTAGATTTGTATCACGGAAGGGTAGATGAATTTGTCAACCCAAAATGTGTCTCTTTGGCCCAAGGATTATTTTAGGCTGATTAATTTTAAGAAACTGCAGACACAGGAGAAGTACTAAAAACCAAGAAAAAGTTTCCATTTGTAAATCGTTTACATTTTTAAAAGAAAATCTCCAAGTATAAGGATGTCTCCCACTCTGTACCAGAATGAGGCAGATGATTCAATCTCTAGAAATTCTTATCAATGGGGAAGCCAGGTCTTAAGTCTGCATAACTTATCGCCTTTACTGTGCTTTTCCTAGTAACCTCCCATGACCCCTTTGTCCTTTTTTATCTTTAGCTGAAAATGGTATTTAAGGTGGGGTTTGTCTTCCCGGGTATCTCCCCAGTGCTCAGGAAGTATACATGTTATTAAACTTTTGTCTTTCTCCTCTTAATCTGTTTTTATTTTTGCTCTTTTTTATGCTTTTTTGTTGGTTTGTTTGCTTCTCTTTTTTTTTTTTTTTTAAGGTTTTATTTATTTGACAGAGAGAAATAGAGCCAGAGAGAGAACACAAGCGGGGGAGTGAGAGAGGGAGAAGCAGGCTTCCCGCCAAGCAGGGAGCCCGATGTGGGACTCGATCCCAAGTCTCTGGGATCATGACCTGAGCCGAAGGCAGCCGCTTAATCAACTGAGCCACCCAGGCGCCCCTGTTTCTTCTCTTATTAGGGAAGTGTCTCAACCAAAACCTAGAAGGGGAACGATAGAGGAAAAGTTCTTTTCCTCCCCCACAATACTTTGGCGTGTGGTTATTATAAACCATACTGCTTAAAGGGGCAAATGTCCCGCAAAACCGACTCTACTATTATTCAGACCCACTGAAAAATGTATTCAATATTTCAAAGCACAGAGAAGAGATACAGCAATAGAATAATGGAAATAATTAGAAATCACTGGGTTTCACCTCTACTCACTCTGAACTGTTATGGAAGAAATCACCAAGAACGTGATACTTGAAAGAAGCCCAGAGTGAGTTCATTTTTCTAGAATTCCTTTTAGAATCCTCTTTGCTCTGGGATCATATATACTTTCTCCTCACTTAATTTTCCCCCTGCAGTTTGTATATAAAAACTGATAGGTCCTAATCTCAGACTAATGGTGTGTGAGATTTTGTGGATATGTCCTTAATGTAAATAATCCAATCTCTCCCCACAACAAACTGTTTCTGTCATAAGGCTATTTGTGATAACTACAGCGGCCACTTAGAGACTTTTGTTCTTCATTACATGGTTTTATTGCTTTGCATAAACTTCTGTAGCTTAAAAGGAGCAGTAGTAAAGTTAGTTCAAGGACCTTTATGACTTCTTTTGTTCTTCGAAGTTGGGGAGGAAAAACATCAGTGAGGTATGAAAGGGCTGTTTGTTTACAATCAGTACGCAGATCCTCGCCGCCTTTTTCATAAAAGGAAAGGAAACCGGCGGGAGAATCACAATACCCAGCACCTCCCTGGGTCTTTCTGTATTCTCCACACTTGTGTATTAAGCAGCTAGGCAGCTGTTGAGCAAGTACTATCAACAAAGCAATCTTCTAGCCCTTTGATTCAGGCTATTCATATCTTCTGCCCTGAAATAAAATGACTTTCACAATTAAAACACTGAAATCAATGCAGTATCTATTGTCATGTCTGCAGGAGAAAAGCTTTAATTACAGCCATAGTTAGATAACACAATCATTACACCTCCTTAATCTCAAATATAAAACCAGCACCCTCTGAGTGCTTTGCCACCCTTTCTTTGATTTTTTTCCTTTTCTTTTTTTTTTTTCCTCTTTCTTTTTTTCCCCCCAACATGAATGGCTTTTTATCTAAGCACTTCAATTTGCATGCCTTTGCTCGGAGGCAGCTCCCCATGATATGTTAATTGCAGATTGCTTTAAGTACTAAAAGATTAACATAAAACCCTTTGCAAACAAGCTAATAGTTTATGATAATTTTTGCATGGCCTTTGTCTGTCTATCACTGGATTGCCTCTAGCTGTAATTTTATAAAGAAGCTGTAAAATATCATTTAAACAAGTTCATTTACACATAATTATTACCAGAATCACATTATTCAATTTAGATACTCCAGCCTATTAACAATCCATGAACTAAAATGTAATTAAACTATTTTCCTTTTATGAACCTATTCATTACAATGTGTGGGAGATGGATCTCTCAGTTTCACTGCAAATTTCAGCACTTTGTTGTTGAAATTGACAAGTCTGGCACTCATTATGTGCTTTTAATTATATTAAAAGTATTGCAAGACAGCTCAGATAAAGAATATATTTAGAAAAGAATGCCTGGAAATGCCAAGATGGTGTCATCCCCAAATATATATTTATTTTACTCATGCATTTTTTTTCTACCCTCTTAACAGTGAAAAATAAAATCAGGCTGGTTGTTTTAATTGAGATTTTCATAGCTTCACTTAGTAATTTTTCTAATTTAAACCAAGGATAAATATCTCATTTAATTAATGGTGTTTACTCATTTTCCCAGATTTCTATCTACTTTTTTCAAAAACTATAGTTGGATTTATAACCAAATAAGTACATTCTCCCAGAATTTACATACAGACACACAATTACCTCACATATGAAGGATGCCATATTTAGGACTTGATTAAAAAACTGTTGAACAGCTTAATTTCTGATACAAGCTTTAATCTGTGTGGGAGCAACAGCATTAATGGGAAACATTTCATCTGTTTTGAAAGGGGTAAGTTCCCTGCTTCTGCTCAGTGTCGCTTGCTTTCTGAGGTGACTCAAACTCGTTCAGTTAGTGCAGACTCAGAACAAACCTGAAACTGGGAGTTGTAAGACTGGCCACTGATAGACATCTAAGTCTATATTGATGACACAGGCATCCCGGTCTGGGTACTGCTAGAGCAGCTATCAGAGTCCAGACTGAACACCCCACCTTTACCCTAATGACATCCTTACCATGTGACTGTCCAAAGCTTTGTTTTCCATTGCCCATCTCCATCCTCCTTAGAATGTTCAACACCCCCCTCCAAATAAAATCTGGATTGTATTTACCCTTCATGTATTAAATCATGACCAGCATTTTCCATGAAGAACCTTTCATCCTCAGGGACTGCACTGGAGTACTGGTAGCCTGCACCACTCACTTGGTATTCAACATCATATTCTTATAAGGTAGCTATGTGCTTTGTGGTTGGTTATTTCTTGTCCAGTCAACTACATGGTAACATTCTCTTTTTATGCCTCTACATTCCTCTTATAGCCTAATGGTATCTTATACTTGGCCAATATTTAACCAAAATACTATAGGTGCTGATTAGATATTAAAGTCGGCTACTCTATTAGCCACTATTGGCTCATACTCTGGAAGACTGGAAGATGTACTAATAATTCCTTGGCCAGAACCCCACTTCAGCCATTCTTCCTCAGGGAGCTCAAAGAAGAAATTCAGATGATTACAAGGATAGTTTGTAAGTTGGCCAAGAACTTCTTGAGAAACACAATCACCGTAAAACCTTCTGGGCCTTCAGCAATTCACTAATGCCTACCCTGCCTTCCAAAGACTGAAGATCTACAATGGAAGTAATATCCCTACTTCCTTTTTCTTTTTTTTTTAAAGATTTTATTTATTTATTTGACAGAGAGAAACACAGCTAGAGGGGGAACACAAGCAGGGGGAGTGAGAGAGGGAGAAGTAGGCTTCCCACTGAGCAGGGAGCCCAATGCGGGGCTTGATCCTGGATTCCCAGGATCATGACCTGAGCCAAAGGCAGTTGCTTAACCCAGGTGCCCCTGAACTGAAGACAGATTCTTAACTGACTGAGATAACCAGGCACCCCAGTAATACCCCTACTTAAGGGAAAATAACCATTGGTACAGTATGCCCTTGGTTGGGAGCCAGTTGTCAATCACTCTGGAGGAGTAGGGGGAGGGCAAGGAAACACAGATATTATGTACTTCACTCTAAGACTCTTGCCTAAGAATAGATTTAGAGTGATCATTTAAAATCATTAAATAAAGAAAGAAAGAAATCAAAAAGTTCCATGGCTAGGGGGTTCAGTAATTTGTTGGGTTTTTTTAAAAGTTTATTTATTAGAGAGAGTGAGAACACCAGTGGAGACAAGAAGCAGAGGGAGAGGGAGAAGCAGGCTCCCCACCGAGCTGGGAGCCCAGCAAGAGGATTGATCTCAGGACTCTCAGATCATGACCTGAGCCGAAAGCAGTGGCTTAACTGACTGAGCCACCCAGGTGCCCCAGTTTCAACAGAGTTGACTGTTAAAAACAAGATAATAGGCCCCAAACAGAGTCATTTATGCTAAGCCCCATATCACCAAAATGAAACTTAACTTATAATTTCGGCTCTCCCCAAAATGGATTCTTACACTAGCAATCAGGAATCATCTGATCAATATTAGTTACGTAGTCTTCCTGATAGACCCTTGCCATCCCCTAAAGGAAAATATCCTTGCAGTATTAAATCCTGTGTTTGGCTTAGTATTACTGTCTTGTTTCTGCTCCCTTCTAACTGTAAAGTTTTTAAGTATTTCTCTTATGTTGAATGTCACAACTTTGTTGTATTCATCAGTGTACATTAAAGTCTGGCACAGTCCCTGGCACATAGAGACAACACAATAAATGTGTTTAAAGTTAAATTAATTGGTGGATACCCAATGAGCTAGTTGGGTCTTTACGCCATGATAGAGTCTTCAGAACCAGATACGTCAAATGCTAGTGCATTTCAAAGAAACATAGATTTAAGTCTTAGGATTACGTTAAGAAAAAGTATGCAAAACTTGGAAATAATGGGCGGGGGGGGGTCTAAAAAGGGCACAATAGCCTTTCAGTGGCATATGTTGGTGTTATAGGATAGGTCCTCCAAAGGATTATTCAATTATTAAGGAGATTATCCTTATGTTTGACTTCATTGCTCACTACTTGATTACAGCCCAGACACAGTGAAGTCACATATTAAATTGCAGGTTTTTGTGTAGTTAAGAAGCAGAAGAAGGAGAAGGAGGAGGAAGAGGAGGAGGAGGAGGAGAAGATGAAGAAGAAGAAGAAGAAGAAGAAGAAGAAGAAGAAGAACAACAACAACAACAACAACAACAACAACAACAACAACAGAAAATGTCCCCAGAGGTTATGATTTAGTTGCTCTTAAAGACATTGGTCAGTTTTGTATCTAATTTAGTAATCTTGGTCTTACATCCTTTTTTTAAGTGCCTATAAATACCCAGTTCCTCAAAAGGAACCAGCTCTATAATATTACTAGTACCCTCATTTGTGACTTAAGTATATTAATAACTTAAAATAATGATACATGTGTTGATATAGCATTTGTGTGAACCAGATTTTTCACTATTTTGAATATTATACTTGACAATATCATAGGACAGGTCTCGGTAATGCCAAGGGAAGGCCCTACTACTGTACAGATCACATCTTCTAAACTCTGACTTACATACACATAAAGGATATTTAGGGACAGGCACATAAAAGAACGGAATAGTTGGTATGTAGCTGATCCCTCTACCACTACCAAATTTTCAATATCTGGCAGGCAGAAGCATGACACTGAGGTCAAGGAATGGATCAAGAAGAAAGAAAATTCTGTTGCATGGGAGGGGTAGATTAGAGAGTGTACAAGTGAACCCAGAAAAGGCTGAAGGGATATGTACAGTACAGGGTGGTGGAAGGGGCCTCAGGGGACACTGGCTTGATATTTATGCTTCAGGAGAAAGAAATTTCTTATCCTTATAAGAAGTGGTAAGAATAAATAATTCTGAAGGTCTAGTGCAACTCGATTATCAAATATCTGAATGGTTCCATGATGCCATTTTTTTTTTCAGAAGACTCTACTTCTACTTCCCTGTGCCCTTACACACTGACAAAGGGCTTTCTCACCTGGTTCCTCCCAACATTCCTGGTATGGACCACTTTGACTTTGGTTTCGACCTGCTCCCAGGAGCTGCATAGTTCCTGTCATCTCTTTGGCCAGGGACTGACTGCCCTGGGACACACTGTGTCCCCTTCCATCATCATACCAGCAGCTCCCATGGGCCTATGTTTGATACCAACTCTCAAAGAAAGAAACTCTCTTCCTACCAGTGCCAGAAATAATACTCTGCAGAGCTAGTGGATTTCCCTGCTGTTTTTATTTTGTTTTGTTTTGCGTTTTTTTTTTTTTTGCACTACGCCCTGTAGTTCTCCTTGCCTATAATTCTCGGACCCCAGGGCAGGCCATCTGAGCACCCACACACTCCCAGTAGGGCTGGAACCCACCTGGATGATCAAAGAGGAGACTTCAATTGCACATTTTACTTCCCAGGTTTCTGGCATACTTGCCTGGCTCAGAAACGTACTGCCTCTTGGATATCTGTAAGTTGTAGGCAGCTAACTACATTGCCCTCCATGCCTGGGGGAGAGTTTCAACCTCAAACAACTTTATTTAAACAATTTCTTACTTAACATGTTTTTCTCAGTGCTTCAAATCCAATCACTCCCTGCATTGCAGGGAAGAACTGCTACAGGACAAAAAGAAACACACAACCTGTTTTTATTTTAATATCTTCCGGGTCTCTCGGCACCGCCATCATTTGGGCTGTCAGTCCTTCACCGCCCGAGGTGGCTTCCCGCTCTCTGCAGACAGTCTGCCTCCCCACTAATGGCACTGTTTGAGCGAGGGGGAAATGCAATTTTCCACTCCATTACAAGCACTGTGTAAAAGGACCTCTTTTCCTCACTGCACACAGATAAGGACCTAATGAAATTCCATTCACTAAGTATTACAATAGCCAACTCCACTCCAAATACAAGCATTTTCGGTGCCTGCCAGGGCCCCCACTCCAGAAGCGGTTGCCACTGAATGTCCCTGGATTGGATCCCGTCAGGATGAAAAACTACAGGCTAAGCAGGGAGAGACCCTGGAGGAAGGGAAGGTAACAAAGATGGCAGCACATCCATGTCTTTTGCTCTTCCTTCCAAACATTAGGCCTGGAGAATTTTTTAAGAACTCTGGTAGAAGCTCTGAAATTCTTGTGTTTGGTAATAGCGATCTTGGGAGAGTCAGAGTACCCCTAAGAGGTCTGGACACCGCATATCCAACAGAAATGGGTAACAAAAGTGAGAGAAGAGGGGCCATGCATGGTCTGCATTCTAAAATGGAAATTAAGAACATATAACATTCCTAATGATCACGTGAATCTCATGAAAGCCTACTGAAAAGATAAAACCACTCCTTCTTATTTTCCCATCTTTCTATCCTCATCTCTTGTCCACCCAAATCTCTTTTCCAGTCTATGTGCCCTTGATCCATGGTAAAGCAATACAAAAAGTTTCAGAAAATAAAGTTTCCTTCTTCCTTCCCCATTCAGAGAGCCAATGTCCTAGAGGCTCTCTAGGGTCATGGTGGGCGGGAGGCGGGGGAGTTTTGGGCATGGCCTCCATGTCACCAACGCTCTCCCTCTACACGATCTTCACTCTCATCACTCTCATACTCATGTTTGATTCTGTCACCAAATAACCCATGCTGTCAGAGAGGACCTGATGAAGGTCTAATTTGATAGCAAATCGACAGGCTGCTCCTGGCGACACAATGCTCTGGCTTCAAGGAATTAAGTGTGAACACTGAATTTGAAGATAGTTTCTATGTATAAGGGATGCAATTTTGGGCCATGCAGACTTTTTGTGAAATCTCTTCTATCATATTACCAAAGTATTCCTATATCTCAACTGAAACATACAAGCCAGAAAAATAGTCTTATAATATATGTATAAATAATACATACCTTATATATTAAAATGCTATATATTATATATTTACATATATATAAATATACACTAAAAAATTTCTTTCTATCCTCATTTCCCATTCTCATTTCTTTCCTCAAGGGCAATGATTCTAATTCATTGAATGAAGTCTTGCAAAAAAGTACTTTTTCATAAGAATTCTTTAAAAAAAGTATTTTTTACCTTATACCATACTGCAAGATATACCCATGTTATTATGCATCACTTTATTTGTTTTGGCAGCTGCATAATATTCCATTAAAATACATATGATTATTTCAGATTTTTGCTATTAGAAATAGTAATCCTCGGGGCGTCTAGGTGGCTCAGTCATTAAGTGTCTGCCTTCAGCTCAGATCATAATTCTGGAGTCCAGGGATCGAGCCCTGCGTCGGGCTCCCTGCTTGGCGGGAAGCGTCCTTCTCCCTCTCTCACTCCCCCTGCTTGTGTTCCCTCTCTAGCTGTGTTTCCTTCCATCAAATAAATAAATAAAATCTTTAAAAATAATAGTAATCCCAAGGACTTTCTTTACATGTCCCCTATTGTACATATGTCACCAAAAAAGTGCTGGGTCATGGGGTCATTAACATTCAAATTTAGATAATTAATTTTCCAAAGTATAGCATCATTTGGTACTCCTGTCAGCAGTGTATAAGAAAACAACACTTGCCAGTCATGTATGTGAAAAAAAACTTACTGTGTTTTCTTTGTAATACCCTAATCATTAATAATGCTGAACATAGTTCTTCCCGTGTTACCTGGCTATGAATATGTCCTCCTCTACAAAATGTCTCTATCTTTTTGTCTAATTTTCCAAGGTATTGTTTGTAGTCCTCTTATTTGGCTTAGAAGAGTTCTTTATATACTTTCTATACTGATCCATTATCATCTGTGCATATTGACAGTACCTTTTCCTAGTTCTAACTTATCTTTCCACTCTATCAGGTATTTTTTGATTAACAAGTTTCTTCATTTTAGTAAACCAAAATTCAACAGTCTTTTCTTCTATAGCCAACTCACACTTTTTATGTCTTTTTAAAGAAATCTTACTGTTGTTTTGTGCTCAAGTATTTTTAATTTATATGAGTCGTATTGTTATATGTGTCATCTTTCTTTTTTTCACTCAAGTTGTATACTTCTATGATTCATTGTATTGTGATATGTACATGGGATATACCTGCCCCATATTTTATCTACTACTTTCACGTGGACCCATTAATACATCAGGCAATTTACAATGTGATCAATTCACAAAACTTTCCTTCCAATTTTCCTTTTCTAAAGCACATAGTAGTTAAGTAGAATTGGAATATGGCTAACTCCTGAGGCAGAAGAAAAATGATTACTGTGTACCTTCATAAAGTCCTTTTGCGCACTTTAAAAAGGCTTTGAATTATCCAAAAATGTGACAGATGCAGCATTTTTTAAAAAAGAATCTACTACTTAGCCCACATCTTGACAAATAGATTTCATCTCCTGTGCCAACACCTATCATTTGATAATGGCCATCTAGAGAGTGCTACTCAAAGGATGCCGAAGCTGTCTGAGTTCAGTTAGAGAGTTGTGATCAATTAACAACTGCTGGGGATTTGGGAATGGCAGCATGCATTCCTTGCATTTGTCGTCTCAGGTAGTGCAAGGCACACCTTCTCCCATCCTTCAAGACAAAATTTGCTATTTCCTAGGGGCACAAGAAGAGCCAAAACCTTGTGAGCTCAGCCTACTGCCAAAAACAAAGTCTTTTGCTTATGTGCATTGTAGCTCATGTTCAAATGCATAAAATAGCACATGGATGAGAGAAAGAGCTCAAGCCCATGTCTTTGAGTCCTGGCTGATGTCCCCCCACCCACAACCACTATCACCTTGTGTACACCATTCTCATCCAAGTGCTTCTGGTTTACCATTTTAATTGGCTGTGAGATGATATTTTAGAATTAGATTTCTGAAGAAGAGAAACAGGCAGGTTCTAAGAACAGCTGCATAGAAAATGGTTTTCTTTCTAAGCTCTGGCCCCATTAGTTATGCAGCAGGTGGTTCTGTTTAATACAGGCAGCATTTACTGGGAACTCTGGTGTTCTCAAGGCTGCACTTGAATCTAATAGCAGAAAATCAAAGCTACAAAATCACCAACTAAGCTCCTGGCACATTGTGAGTGCCCAAGAGGGTGTTAGTTTTCTTTGCCTTCTACTTTTCTTGCTTTACTCAGAAAGATTTCAGTCCAAATGAGCAAATGAACCTTGTTCCATGCCACAACCACCCAAATAAATAATTCTTTGGAAATTTAGGTATTAACACCAGCTTAAACAAAAACCGAGAAAAAGATATTCTAAGGAGACAGCAATGATCTTTGGATGGTATAAGTCATATGGAGTTAATGGTTTACATAAAACATACTTCATATGTGTTTGGTACAAGGGACACCTTACAGCAAAACTACAAAATGTTAAAGTTAGAATAGATAAGGGGGATTATTTAAACCAACCCCTTCACTATACAGATGAGGGCATTCTTTCTTTTCCTTTTTCTTCATGTTATGTGACTTCTGGGACTGGAACTCCATTTTCCCAACCTCCAGTCTAGTAGTCTTTCTGCTATGTTATGCTGCATTTTATGGCCAAGCTGAAAGTCTCAGGAGAATTATGCTGGAAACATTTAGGTCAAATTCAACCAGGGACATACCTGTCCTCCTCACCTCCACAGGGCCATGATGTAACATGTAACCTAGGCAACTGGAATCCAGGCCATGATCCAGGCAAATCTGTAGTGCACCTAACTCTGCATGACCTCCAAAACAATCCCCCTAGCTACAGTTTTAATTTTTAAAAATTGCTCTGCTTAGAGTATCTCTAAATTTTAAAAGCATTGCCATTAACAGGTTACTTCAAATTGTCCCTGTCAGCTGGAGCTGGGGAAGCTCCAATGATGTTCCCCCAGTGAATAATAATTTGTTTCAAATTTTAAAGGACAAAACTTATTCTTGGCAACCTCCTGTAGAGAGAAGAACTATTTCCAATGCTCTTTAATACATCTTGAAATAATTTATGAAACTTTACGAATATATTATTTCAGGAATGTGCATTTGCAGTCAAACAAAGAATAATTATTCACTGCTAGAAGAGCCCTTTGAAGGGACATTATCTTTCCTTTCATAGGTGATGGCTGAAAGAAACGATGTTTCAAAGCCACTTTCAGGTTAAAAACCTCTACTTAGGAAATGAAAGCTAATTTGATTAGAAAAGATGTTTAATTAACCACCGAGTCTATAACTTTGCCATTGAGGAGAAATCCTGATGTCATGTGTTTGAATTTGATGAGATAACAACTAACAGAGATAATTACTTATCCTTTTCAAATGAAACATGGTCTAATTTTATTAAGAAGATACAACCAATGTCGGGTAAAATCACAAAGGCAGTATCTTCCACTCACAGCTCAATGTAGTCAAGGTGCACTCCAAAACCCTTATTACTGTGTGGATAACCACTGACAGAAGGATACACCTGTGGTAATGGATGGTAGCATAAACGCCAATGCAAAATAGGTCTTCAAATTACCAATGACATTCTCAAAATCACTTTTTTTATTTTTCTTAAAGCCATGGCTTAACTAAAGACATTAAAGGGATGGAAACTTCTTGAATAGTGCTGAAGACCACATCTACTAAGACTAGAGCACATTTTTGGAGTGAGATGCCAAACAATACAACTCAGAAAATGATGGTTCACCTTGGTTCATTCATGCAGGAAGTATGAGCTCACAACATTGGGAAGGAAAGGAAGTCAGATTGTTGGCCCTAGAACAGTTCAGTGATGGGCACAGAAGGGACTGAACTGATGGACATTGCTGCTCCCCAACCTGACCCAAAGCTAGACAAAGTCCTAGTTATTGCAAGGTTTATGCCACTTTCCTTTGCATTGATCTTGATCTTCCACCATATCAACTTCTACCATGGTTATGAGCATACTCCTTTTGTGTAAGATCCCCAAGGTGGATTGTAGATGCCAAAAAATTTAGTAAAGAGGCTTTCTCAAAGCTAATCTTAGTCTCTAAAGATGTCTAATCAATCATACATTCACTTATAATGAGATACAAAGGCTAACGAAACCATGAAGCTTTTTTGCTTTCTGGCTGAAATTATCATTAGTTCAGTGGGGACATTCTGGCTGTCTCTCTCTCTTTTTTCTTAGAAGGGTGAATTGGTGGAAGTATTCATATTTTTAGTGGGGTGTGAATGAATTTTTGATTAGCCAATGTTCTTTGTCAGACACTTAATCCCCAAATCACAGAGGCCTATGAGTACCTGCTGTAATAAAAAGAATCTTTGTGAAAAAAATTGGACCTAACAGCTTCATCGTTTCTCATCTTCCTTCCTTAATTCTTCTAGTACTTGGGAACCAAGTTAGCACTTGATCATTCTTTTATATTATTCTACATTTTTTGTGTTCATAATTCTGTGCCATATGGAAAGTCTGTAGGGCAGAAACTGCATCATATGTTACTTCCGTATTCTCTATTCTAACAAACACAAAGTTGACTTGAAATGATGAAATCTGTAATTTTTTGATTAATGGACTTGGGCTATGTTTCCTTTTGATAATCCATGAGGTCATATGATGCTAAGAACCTTCTCCTGCTAGTTTGGGACCAAGACACCAGTAATATGGTAGGGGTTTGTTTGTTTGTTTGTTTTTAACATTAACTCCTACACCAATGACCTGTGTGATTCACAATTAAGAAATGATAAGATATCAACTGAAGTTGGCTACCAAGACCTCCATGGAGAGGCCCAGTGCCAATTCTGTGCTCTGGGAAAATGTATAGTGGCAATCATCAGAGAATATGAGAATAACAGGTGTGGCTCTGAAGATACTCAGCTTGGCCCACCTGGGAAAGAGGGTTGGTTACAGAGCAGTTCTCATCAAGAACAAAAGTAAAGAATTGCTTTCTGAAATAAACACCATGTTTCTATTTTAGAATTACCCATCTCCAAGGTCGTCTCTGGTGATGTTAAAAAGATACCTCAAAAAACTGATGATTCTGTACATACCAGCCTCCCAAAGCCCAAAAACCTATCTTGTACAAGTCACTCAGATGACATTTTTGTTTCAGTTCAGCAAAATATAAAGTTGAAAGCCTTGAGTATAGTTATTGATTTGTGTTGAATGGGCAACTGAATTCTCTCTAGCTAGATGATCACTTGATTTTATATGTTTAACTCCTTTCAAATACTTTTTAGATATATAAGATAAATAGAACTTCTTGAAGAATCATCTGTTATGCCCACTCTGAGGCAAAGTGGAAGGAAAATCAAAAAAGAACACTGAATGTTTCCTTGTTCAGGAAAGTGATAATCAGGAAGATAAGACTGACACATATGGGGGAGGTGGGGAAGAAGGAGAAGTTGGGGAGAAATGTGTGTGAGAGACTGAGAGGTGGAGGAATTCAGAAAGAGAAAGCACCATTGATTACTGCTGTCTGGAGAAGCTTCCCAGAGGAGGTAACTCTGACCAGGCTTAGTGAAATATAATGCCCGTTCAGAGAGGGAGGAAGAGCATTTTGGACAGGTTGCCCAAGATGAGCAAAGGCATGGGAGATGAGATGTAAAAATCACATGGGGACTAGAAAGGCAGGTGAGCCAAGAGAACCAATATTCCCAGGATGAAGGGCAAAGTAGGTAGGGGGTTGGATCAATGGTGAAAGATCCCTAACACAGGCAGGGTGTGGGAAGTTATGAGTGGGTGGGCTGGAGCTGAAAAGGCCATTACAGCTGGGAGTTCTCAAACTACTTTTAGCAAATTTCATAAAGAAAACCTTAGATATGTAATATATAAAATACAAAAATAAAAGCAGAGTTGTCCCACCGCCCCCCAGCCCCCTCCCCCCCAACACACACATACACAGTGCAGTCCCTCATATTCCTTTAAGGAATTCAAGAGAACAGAGTTGGAAAACCTATTAAGGTCCAATCTCCTCCTCTCTATTTGTCAGAGATGGGGGGGGGGGCGGGGGAAGAAGTCCGGAGAACAGAAAGAAGCAATGCTGAACCTCTGTATAAGTGGTCATTTTTCTGATCCCATCTCTCTTCCTCCCACCCCCATCCCTTCACCATCACCACCATCCTGCAAAAAACTGACAACAGTAATTTTGGTCACTGTCACCTTAAAATAGATCCCAGGTATCTGCTCACTTCCTTTTACCTCTATTGATACAATGTCACCATCCTTAGTTCTAGATTAATTCATAGATGTTTACTGAGCACTTACTACGTACACTGCGCTCAGAAAATGAGTCAGACTTGGGCTCATCCCCCAGGAACACTACCAGTCATTATGGAGGAAAGCAGTGTGTAGAGGGTGGGTAAACTGCTGAATTATGTATTTGTGATTCTTTGCTACTTTGCATTCCATTCATACTTTTAATTCAAATGCACTCATTACTTAGCTGTATTGCTCAGAGGACTGCCTCTTCCCCCACCTCCACCCCCTGCTTGTTGTAGTAGCAGGGCTTGAAACCGTGGTATAATTAACATAATTAAAGTATTAATAAAGATTGAAGGGGTTGGACACTGTGTGAAATGCTTAATTTTGTGTATCTTTAACTGATTGAATGTTTAGGTTTGCATTTCAGCTGTCACCCAAATTATGTGTAATTAAGCCAAAGCTCAGATCTGCCTGTCTCATACCCAGTGCGGATGGCAGACAGATTTGATTCTGGGGAGAAGGTGGTAAATCTGCCCACTCATTTGTAGCTGTGCGCTTTCACACTTTTTATGCATCTCTTGCCTTTTCCCAGTGCATTCATCGATCAAATTATCCCATTAGCAGGGAAAGAAGAACAGATAGCTACAGTGGAAAAAAATCGAATGTTTTCCATATATTTCCTGACTACTATTCTCCACATTCAGCACTCTGCCAGTTCTTCCTGGGTGGTGGCCACTTGTGCTTCAGGAACATTCTCACTCAGAGGGGACCCAAGGTGATGCTCATAAATTTTTGCAGATGACATGTCAGCCTCGGAAATAGCCATGGTACCCAAAGTGCTAAGCTTCATGTCGAGGGAGAAGCTCACCTCAGGAACACAAAATGGGTTCCCAAGGGATAGACTTACCTTCTGTACCAAAACCATTTAAAGAAGCCATTTAAAAGACACTTTAAGAAGATATCAGATCATTGTCTTAATATTGAAGGAGTAACCACTCAGATGCAAGGGCCCCCAAAATTAACTGGTATCTGCAAAAAAGCTCTGTGGACATTCATATAGAATATGTGGCTCTTTCAGGTTAAATCCAATTACTCAAGGAAGCCTACGATCATGTAGGATGGGCTGGCCACAAAGAGGACACAAAACACATCAGCGTGCATGCACATGTTCCCTGCTTATTAGAAAGCTTGCCATCAATTTGAGAGAAAAGAACAGAAGCAAGATCCAGCACTACCAGACAAAACAAAGCGTGACTGGACAACACAGAAAGTGAGTCCTCTGAAGGCTGCAGTGGTGATCAAAGAAAATTAAATGACCCGCACCTCTGTCAGGATGGGCCTCGAAAGACAAGTCAAACTTAACGCAGACAGCTGAGAGGCCAAGAACATGATGAGGGCCGAAGGTTGGTCTGGAGGTAAGTGGTGAAAAGTGGCCTGAGCCAGCACAGGTACAAAGAGCCAAAATTGCCCGGCAGATGAATGTGTAATAAAGAAGGTTTCGGGAAAAGTGAGCACGGGGCCCCAATACCAATGGGAATAAAGTTAATGGTTGCGGTATGTTCCAGTACAGCTTAGCGTTCCGGTAACGCCGTAGAGATTCACCATGGACTTAGGGGCTTCAAACAAGACAAACCCATTATCTCATAGTTCCTCAGCTCAACAGTCCAATGGGCTCAGATGATTTCTCTGCTTCTAGTCTCCCATGGCCAAATTCAAGGTGTTGGCTGGGCTGGGCTTTCTTCTGGAGGTTCCAGTGGAGAATCTGTTCCCAGGCTTGGTCAGGTTATTGGCAGAATCAAGTCCCATTGGACCCTAAGACTCAAGTCCCTGTTTTCCTGCCAGTAGGCTTCTGATTACAGTCCAACTTCATCTTTCTTGACCCACAATATTTATAGCTTAAAGACCCTTGAAAGGCAAACTGAACTCCTTTAGAACTTTTTAGCTCTCCTGCCCACCCGCAGAGATTTTGCTAATTTTTTTTCATTAAGTAACGTGTTCCTTATGAACTCCAAAGCACTTAAGTTGGTGTTCATAAAATAGCTCTTTTTGAATGATGCCCACAACTCATGGATTCATATATTATTCAATAAAACTACATTTATAAATACTGTTTGAGAATAACTGACATAAACAAGTGTGGACATGGATATTTCTGCATCTCGGTGAGAGCAGAAATGTATGGACATAGAAAAGGGAAGTGGCCTCCTCCCTGGAGTATGGACACCAGTCAGTGTATCTTATGGAGAGAATGGAGATAACGGAGATGGTGAGATAGTAAAATAGGTCATATAGGAGGGAGTGGATCAAGAGAGTTTCCACTAAACATGAAATAACTTCTAAGTCCATGTGAAGGAGTAACACACACTCTTGGCATTGCTTTAAATGATCACCCCATTTCCCAACCAAAACTAAATACATAAATCAATAAGGATGTGGCATGGTTCTCAATGAATAGGACAAAGTTAAAGGCAAAATGGCAGCCCTTTGCAGGACTTCAGAGAGCTAGCTCAGTCTGGTGGCAGCAGCCCTTAATCTTAGAAACGAAGTGCCCTAAAGACTGGTCTGAGCTTCAGAAAGTTAAAATCGACCAGATAAAGGAATGTACTGTGGTCACTTGTAATTATTCTCTTTCCTCTGGTAAAGTGTATCTAAAACAGTGCACCATTCAGAGCAAGTGTTTTGATCAATTATATACATTGGTAGGTTAACACCTTCATGGGTTTCTCCAGCTGATTCATTACCCCTGTTGTGGCACAGAGCAGCATTTCAAAGTACCAATTAGTAAGTCAGACAGGCTTGGGTCTGAATCCCAGCTCTGCCTGACACCTTACTATGAGCAAGTTATTTAACCACCATGAGCTATAGTTTCCTCAAAATGAAATCGAAATGATAGAATCTATGTTGACAGAGTTGTGGTGGAAACTAAATATCCTCATGTACTTAGACTATTTGGCACAAGTAAGCCCTCAAGAAATGGTAGCTGAGACTTTAAGGAGATAGGTAGATTCCGATTTGGGAGGAGTGGAAATTGGCAATATGGGTTATTGTCCTAGCCTTACTACAGGGGTTAAATGAGAGTCTGGGGCAATCAGGGGACATCATAAGGGTGCTGGGTGTAAGAGGAAAAAGCAGGTGCTGGGAGAACCTAGAACAATTTGAGGCCACTTGACAATTTTGCTCAGTGCTGAGCCAGTCTACAACTCAGGAGCTTCAGTGATCCAGACACTTGCTACAAAAGGAACCCAAGTCACTGCCTGGAAGAATGAGAAATTTCCAGAATACCCTAAGAGGATATTCCCAGCCAGATCACCTGTATTTTTAGTCAGCTGAGCAACAAGTACAGATTAAATAGTGTTCTGTATCAGGTGCCAAGGACATAGAGGAGATAATAAAGAATTCAAGATTCTCAGGAGTTCATGGTCAAGAAGGGGAAACAGACATTTATACTTTCTAATTTTACTGTAATTTAGCAGGGGAATAATTAAACAAAAAAATAGGCTCTCTAATCATACATGGGAAAAATGCAGAACATCCCCCAGAAAAGATGACATGCAAACAAGGTCAAGAAAAAGGACAGGAGTTTGATGATTGAGAAAAGAGGAAAAAAGCATTCCAGGCAGTGGGTAGATCACATGAAATGCACAGAGGTGTGAAAGTTTCTAAAATGGTCAGGCAGCTGTAAGGAAGTCAGGGTGGCTGGAATGATTGGTAAGGCTGAAGGGGCAGGCTGCGGTATCCCACTGTTGGGTTCAGTTCCTGGGGATTCAAATTACTTTCTCCTAAACTAACATCAACAAAATCAAGAACCCAATCCAGATATTTATGTTCCAATCAACTGGAATCTTGGAAGGATATATGCCTTGCATCATCTCAATGAATTTATTATCCAGGCCAGTGTTTCTCAAACTTTAATGTGCATACAAGCTACCTGGAGGTCTTGTGAAAAGGTGATTTCTGATTCAGCAGGTCTGGGATGGGTGTCCCTAGGACTCCACATTTCTAACTAAATCCCAAGTGATACCAAATCTGCTGGTCCAGGAAGCTTGTTTTAAGTAACAAATATCTGGATACCCTGCTATCAATCAATTTCCGCCAAAGATCACTTGGTGACAGTGAGGATCAGCATCTCCATATGTGTATAATCTACCTACAGGCATCGTTAAAATAAAGCACCTGTACAAAGCCTTCTAGAGCATACTGACAATGTCTTCATTGCCACCCCCTTCTCCAAAGTAATTTGTGGAAAAATAATCCTGTTTCTAACCTTTTTAGTAGCATTATGATTCAGACAATTCTTCAAACTTTCCCACTCTTTATCAGTTTGGAATGTGAATGAAGCATCTGACCCCAATTTCCCAATTTCCTGTAGCTGAGCCACAAGGTAAAAGCCTGAACATTTTAACTGAGCAACTCTTTGGATTTCCAGCTTCAGACAGAAAAACATGATTCTCTTTCATTTTAAGCCATTAAAGTCTGGGAAACTTTCCTTCACATTACTGAACTTGGGATCAAACAAAACTGCCTGGGGTGGATAATGGTGTTTGTTTAAAGAATTGAATCTACCTCAAAACCCAGGATGTATCTTTATCTAAAGAGAGACAAGAGAGGCACCCCCTCTGGTCTACATTCTTAAGCCAAGATCTATATGAAATATGCTCTTCTATGTTAAACGATTTCTTTTCTAAACGTCAATAGAGGGACACCACAACTTTCCAGAGAAACTTCCCCAGGAGGAGGTGTTTTTCCTTCTCTTTTGTAAGTGTTCTCTCGGGTGCTAAGGTCAATTGGCAGTCAGAGGATGTTGAGTTGCTATGGGCCTCTCTCTCTTTTCTTAAGTCCTACAGAAACTGCTACTTATTATGTGGGACCCTCATTCATCCAATCACCTTCATGGGCTTCTATAACACATTAGACTCTAAAATACTTTAGCCAATAAATTGCAAAAGATAGGGACTTTCCCAATTTTTCTGGAAAAATTCCCCCATAAGGTTCATCACTCTTTTAGACACAGAGTGTTCAGAAATATCCATCATATTGATTCGGCTTGGAGGATGGCAGTTCAAATAACATTTTTCTAGAAGGAAGGGGCTTTTTCTCTTTTTTCATGAACTATTGATCCCTAGAAACAGCCATACGCTAACCCAATCTTAGGAAAGAGATGCCAGGCTCTAGATTTTCCAGCACTTTGAGAATGACAAAATAGTAGTACATAATAAGGAAAAGCCCTTTGGCCTGGAGTTGGGGATTAGTTCTTATTTGCTCCATACCATATGAGTGATGTCAGGTATGTAATATAGCATTTCTTGCCCAACTTTCCTACTCTGTTAAATATTTGAAAATTGTGTCTTATTTCCTCACAAGGGCTAGAAAAATCAAAAAAGGTAAGTACAAAGAACTTTAACACTAATGTCTAGAACCAGTGAAGAAAACAAGAGAGTGGTAGATAGCTGGGTGGTCATACATTTGAGTACATGGCTGGATGGGCACCTGGACAGATGGGCGGGATGGGCACCTGGAAAGGTAGATGGGTACATGAACAGATGGGTGGCACAATCACTACCAGAACCAGGATTTGTTTTGCTTTGTTTTACGGTGTCTCCTGACATCAATCCAGTATTTCACAAGGCCTTCTCTGAGCCACTCATCCCAAACTTAGAATAAAACAACAATTGTCTATCTTCCTAAATTATAGGCTTTTTTGACAGGAATGAAAACTTTGGGATCATTTGCTCACTTCTCATTTTACCAGTGAAGGAACTGAGGCCAGACGGGGAGGGATTTGTTCAAGTTGATAAGCTCTTAAGTTTAGTGCTGGTGAGATTCTACTAAGATGGGAAAGCCTGTCAGTCACTTTCCAATGTCTTATGGCCTCCAAGATAAATAAATAAGGATAGATAGATTGATCGATAATAGATAGATAACCCATGCTCTCTGGCATTTAAAAAAATATTTTATTTATTTATTTATTTGACAGAGAGAGAGAGATCACAAGCAGGCACAGAGGCGGGCAGAGAGAGAGGAGGAAGAAGGCTCCCTGCTGAGCAGAGAGCCCAATGCGGGCCTCGATCCCAGGACCCTGAGAGAATGACCTGAGCCGAAAGCAGAGGCTTTAACCCACTGAGCCACCCAGACACCCAATGCTTTCTGGCATTTGAAATCATTTTCATTCCCTTCTGACCAAGACCCCAGCACGGGGCTGAGTTTTTAGAAAAGTGCACCACTGAATACCATTCACCAAAGTTCTTTCTCATAGACAAGAAAATAGAGAGATGTGTTTCCAATTAGTCAGGGAAAGAACTCAACCACAAATGCCTTGCCATTTAGTGTTGCTAAGCTGGTGATTTCTCCCCAAAGCAGGGAACCGGTATAACTGTCATCATCCTTTCTGTTATTTGCATCCAAAGAAGTCACATGTGTCTCAGCAATGTGAAATATTCTCTTTCATCTGCTTGGGAATTATCATCTAGTGTCCGCTCCTTCCTTCAGATTGCACATCATTAAGTTCCCCTTCCATGAGGCAAACTCCTTGACACAAACTTTCATGCAACGTATTATGTTTTAAAAAGAGAAAAATCATTAGAGAAGGGTTTAGCTTTCCTTCATTCTGCAGTCCTTTTTCTAAAGGAGCTCCTGACTGCTAGATAGCTTTCTCCTGGCACAAAGACTCCTCTTCATTTTGGTTAACACACCTGATAAAGCTTCATTAAAATTCTTTCCTAAACAGAAAACTCCAGCAACCGGATTCAAAATAAACGTATGCATTTCTAAAAGGAAAACTGACAAGGAGAAGTTACATGCACACCATTAAAAAGTCAGAAAAGCCCTGACTAAGAACAATCTTTCAATTCATTAATGCCAAGCCATCCCATGAGAGGGAGGCAGGACAGCACCACTGAAAGAATCCAGGGCTTTGTAAAAGGCCAAGTTTACTGAGTTGACAGACTTTTGCAGGAATAACAATAAGAAAACATCGCAGTGAAGAGAAACGACCTCCTAATTTTTCAGGGCATTATTACTTCACTCAAAAAGTTTGGGAAAGAAAAGTTGATATGACAATATGGTAGAATGTCACCAGGTAATTTTTTTTCTTACGGACTCGGGGCTCAGCCATACATTGACAAGTAAGATGGTAACAAGTAAGATGCAAGCAGAGATTCGAAAAGTGCTCAAGCATTAGAGCTTGCCCGTTTGCTGCTGTTGGTACTCTCGAACTGCCATGTGAAACAGATGGGGACTAGCCTGCTGAAGGACACAAGGCCACGTGAAAAGAGGCCCAGCCATGCCACCCATCCCAGCCTTCTGCTGAGAGACCAGTGAGGGAGACTAGCCACAGCGAGTTGAGACCACTCTGGATCCAGAGGACTATCCACGTGAGCCCAGCCCATGTGGCCTATCTGCACGCTGGGAAGTACATCCTTGTTTTTGGAGCCACTAATTTTGGGGGATGGTTTGTTACCCAGCAAAAGCTGGTGGATACAACAGTTCTGAATCTCCCAGTGAGAAGAAACCCACCAGTGTGGACTACCATCTCATTTCCAAGACTTAAGAGGCTTCTTCCCTCATGGGATATTTGATACAAGGTCCACTAGCATCCTTGCAATCATGAGAAATGCATCCAACAAACAAGAGGTGTGTAGTAGTAGGTGCTGAGTCCCCCTCAGAGAACATCTAGGGAGTTATGGCATGTGGCTCCCAGGGACTCAGATATACAAAGTTGGTCAGTGGATTTGGAGGGTGAGCAGTTTGGTTGGAGGCTTAGCTCTGGTTTTTACAAGTCCTGTGACCTTTGACAATTCATTTCACCTCTCTGTTTCTGTCTTGTGAATAATAAAGTGGGGCCACTAAGAATTACCACACAAAAGTCTTTAAATAAATGAAAAACACACACGCAAAAGTGATTTATACATAGAGTGTTACTCAATATCAAGTGTAATCTTTATGACAAAGCTGATTAGTAATAGGGCTGTTGCTACTGCCTAAACTCAGAAAACAAAGTTTTAAAGACCATGGTGTTTCCATATGCCTATATACCCATGTGATCATCCCAACCTAGTCCTCTCTTGTGTGAGGAACAAAAACTCATACATCTTGATCAATGGATGCCATCAGAATCAGAGTTTTTGTGTCTATGAACCATATTATAAACTGGCAAAAAGAATAGAAATGGAAAGCACTTGCTATTGTAAGAAACCCTACTGTGAATTATTTAGCAATTAGAATAATCACTTCCTACTGTATCTATCATTAGTTCCATTAAATACACACAAATTTACATGCATGCACTCCGCATTTTAAAAAGCAGGATCTTATTCCACCTATCTTCACAAGGTATTTTTAATTGATCAGTGTGCCACACTGACCTTGTAAAGTCAGAAAGAAAGAGGGGTCAGTGTGTGTCTTATCTTGCGGACTCAAGCTATTTCAAAGCATGTGGGAAAATAAGCAGGGGAGGATTGATACACAAACTCAGTCTCAGCAGAAACCCAGGTTGTGTGTTTCTTGGGCTCCTGGATTCTAACTCAGTAATGGAGTCATTTCCCCAGTTTGTGGGGGGGAAAAAAGGGCATGGGAAAGAATAGAATTTCTTCACTTTTATGATTGTCCTCTAGTCACTTTTCTTCTATCCTTACTATTCTTTTACTGTTGTCTGAGAGAGAACATATCATAAGACAGCATTTCTGATTGGCAGAAAGTGATACGTTTAGCTGTGTTAAGTCTGGAGTGATACTAATAATAGTTTCTGAATAGCAAATGCTCACCATGTGCCTGTCATGGGTCCAAATACCTATGGTTCTAATCCTCATAACTATTCCATGAGATAGATGCTATTATTCCTAGTTTAAAGTAAAGTACAGAGAGATGAACTAACATGTACAAGGTCACACAGCCAGTCAGTGGAAGAACTGGGATTTTCTCTAGATTCTGTGCTCTTAGTTCAAACCATAAGAAATCCAGGGTATTCCTCAAGAAGTACCATAATTTCCAAATATTCTGCTCCCTGAAGGTGTCTGAGAAGCCCCGAGTTAATGACCTGGTAAAACAAAACCATTACCATAGAACTTGATACAATTCTGTTTTCCTGAATCTCAAGCCCCAACACAAAGAATATTAGAACTATGCTAATGACTTTTACGTATCTTCACACACATGCACACATATGCACACACATGCACATACACATACACATCACACACTCTACACCCTCGTCCGTTTACTGGATAACCTGCTTAGATTTATTTTATTTTGTCTGTGAATGAAGATATTCCTCTTCCAATTCAATAAAAAAGCACAACAGAGCCGTAAATATAGAGATGAATGTAAGAATTCAACCGTTTGATTGCATTAATTCAAAGAACTGATTAAAGAGTCTTGATACAATTGTGGAAATCGGTTTGATTTATTAAGCTACATCATCCATGAAATCCACACAGAGTGGGGAAAAAAATTAAACCTGTCACTTTAAAGAAATACACTCTACAATAAAGGGAATGAGGAAAAGGAACTCCTAGGATAATTTATAAACATATGCATATCCGGAGAAACCAACTCACAACTGGATATTACATTCCTCGAAGTCTGTGATTGGGAGAAGTTCCCCCCTCACTCCTACCTGCAGCTCTCAGTTTAGAAGAGGAATATTGCTTTGCTATTGTTTCTCCTCAGCAAGGATCTGTAAGTTATAAATACTTCCTGGCAATTAGCAGACCATTAGTCCTTGCATTGTAGCCTCACATACTTGGTTAGCTCTATCCTGCCACGTGGCCAGGGCCAAGTGTGATAGCCGAAGGTTCCCAGCCTCAAACACTTGTACTCTGGCTCAAGGGACCAGAAGAAGCCCTTGCCCAAATAATGCCAATAGGAAACTTGCTAAGAGTCTTACTTCTCCAAGTGTGGTCCACTGGCCCTCTGCATCAGCATTACCTGGGATCTTGTTAGAACAGCAGAGCTTCAGCCCACCCCAGACCTCCTGAGTTAGAGCCTGACTTTAACAAAATCTCTGGATGATTTCTACACACAGTATAGTTTCAGAACCCCTGTTCTGGGTTTCAGATGTCAACCAAAGCACTATTCATTGCTGTAAACAGTACTCCAGTTGCAAGGTGGTAGGTGACTAGCAGGTTAAGATACTGGAAGTCTTAGAAACTGTTGACAGCAGGCCTGGGAAGGTTTCATCTGGAGAGGAGAGGTCTTACTGAGTCACAAAGATTTAAGAGGCCTCACATAGCAGAAGATCAAGGTCTGTTCCGTGAGGCGCCAAGGAGAAGGACTGGAAGTTCAGATCAGTTTCTCAACAGCAGAAATACTGACATTTGAACCTGACCATTCTTTTTGTGGAAAACTCTGTTACATCATAGGATTTCAGCAGCATTCCTGGCTTCTGCCAAGGAGGTCAGTATCACTACCCACTGCAAATAATGAAAATCAGTAAGGTCTCCAGTCACCACCAACTATCCCCAGGGAGACAAAATCATGCCCAGTTGAAAACCACTGGTTTAGATGACCAGTAGCTCTTATGAATCAACTCAGTGACTTGATGGCTAAAAGTAAAATATAATAAAATAAAGAACAGCACAATCTTTAATTATCAGAATACTGTAAATAGAAATTCAGATGACTGGAGGCAATGTTCAGGCCTTATTCGGCTCTGATCATTCCTTCTTATAATAAATACTATGTTAGACTTTGCCCCCATACTTAACAAGAACAACAACAATCCTGGCTAAATTAATTATGTTGAGGGGTGCACGGGTGGCTCAATTGGTGAAATGTCTGCCTTCAGCTCGGGTCATGGTCCCAGATCCTGGGATCAAGTCCCATACCCAGCTCCCTGCTCAGTGGAGACACTGATTTCCCCTCTCCCCCTGTTGCTCCCCCTGCTTGTGCTCTCTTTCTCACTTGCTCTCAAATAAATACAATCTTTAAAAAAATAAATTAACTATGTTGAGATGAAAGCATCCAGTATGGCGATACATTGGGGAACTGAATCACAAGAGAATAACTAACTGAGAGAGCTGTTATGTTAAATCTGGAGATGAGAAATATATACCAGATATCTTGCAATACATGAAGGACCATGTGAAAGAAGAAGCATATCTATTTTGTATGGAGATAGAGCCAGGGAAGTTAGAGTGGATGGAGGATTATGCCCACAGAGAGACGGGTTACACTATAAGACAGTGAGGACCCCATCCACCAGGAAACATTATAAGACCTAGCTGGATAGTCACACGTCACAGAGGAGGCAGAATGTACCCTAGCCTGGGCTAGAATATGACAAGATCACTCATTCATTCAATCATTTAGGCATTCAACAGGTATTGACTACATATCTGGTGTAATACAATTACATGCATATAAGAGAAAACAAAATTACAGGTCCTAAGATGCAATAGAATTAGTTTTGGCTTTTAAGGTGTTCAGATAGAAAGAGGATGACTGCATGATTCACAGTGGCCAGGACACAGTGAGTGAGACAGGAGGGATTCCTGACCCAGCATTCTACTCTGTTCCAGTCACTTGATAAAACTTGCTGAATGGTTGGTACCGGGTAAAGCAAATTAAGGAAGTACCATGTGGAGATATCTAGAGAAAAAGAAGGTTTGGACACTTGTCCTGACCCTTAGCAGCTTTGGGCCATGAACAAGTTTCAGATGGGCAAGAAGACCTCTGGTTCAGACTTTAAGACAAAAAGAGATTTCAGTGACAGTATTAGAGGGTCCCTGCCCTCTTAGATCTTCTCATTATGTAATAAACAGTCCAGACCCTAAAAGAGTAAGCATTCAACATTTGCTGAAGAAATGAGATAATGAGCATCCATCATGCAAAGAGGACTCAATGTGAAACCTTTCCGCTACAGTGGATAATTATATCCTACATCATGGAGACACTATAATATTTCACTTCCTGTTAATTCATTTTCCTAGTTGGCAAAACAGACAGAGCTGTGCAGTGACTTAAAAGAAAACAGCTACCACTAGTACACTTTTTTTTGTAACTCACGCCTTGCTTCGCCTTGGGCTAACAATGCCAAGGTCCTCTTAGCTAAACACTAATTATCTTCACATGGACACAATTAACTATCATTTTCATGCAAATAATGGATCTAAACCAAATTCAAATGGTGGTATTTAAAAAAAAATAGCACAATGCTGACAAGGAGACCAAAGTAAATGTCTCCATGTGTCTTTAATAATAACCTTAAAGGAAGACATATTTTATCCTAAAAGAAGTGGGTCAGTCATATGACCCTACTGAGCAAGTATTAAAACAGCTGTTCTATGCATAGAATAACATTCTTTTCATTTACTGTGTTTGCTTTTAAGACCCTATTTTGTTTTTCCATTTTGAAGAACTAAATGCCCCAGATGCATCAGTCAACAATATGTTGGCTGCTTTCACATTCAGCCTTCTGCTGTTTTATAATAGTGCCCTGATCTTATTTCAAGAAAAGAATGACAAACTTATAGCTGCAAATGCTAAATTTATGAGGTTCTTTGTGGCAGGCATTACTGAGAACAGGGCTGAGGAAATAGGTAAGATGTAGTAGAAAGAAGAAACCTCCATAAATACAAGGCCAGGCCTTGATTTTCATCCGAGCCCTGCAATCCAAGCACCAAAGCTTCACATACTTAAGATTTTTTTTAAAGATGCGTGGGGCAGTCAAAGGTGCTGAGTGCTAATTAGATGAACAAATGAATGGTCACCCTCAAAAGGCACATGCAATGGATATGCATATCCATTATGCCTAGTCACAACTCTTCTGAATGCCCTGGTTGCTGCTTAAATAGTTCTGTGACTTTTAATGGTACAAGGTCATGAAGAGTTGCGTTTTGTTGGTACCTTGCCAACAGAACCCATGCTGCTCACCAACGTCCGGAGCTGTGTCCTCTGCAAAAGTGGCCAGTTAGGATGAGAGGAATGCAGCCCTTACTAGTTCCCTATCATGATGTCAGATAATTAGTAGGATGCATGTTTTGTGCCTGCTGAATGGACTGGTCCTCACCTCCCTCTTCATTGGACAGAGTAGGTAGAACTTTTTTGTTTGTTTTTTTAAGATTTTATTTATTTATTTGACACACAGAGAGAGATTACAAATAGGCAGAGAGAGAGGAGGAAGCAGGCTCCCTGCCGAGCAGAGAGCCCAATGCAGGCCTCAATCCCAGGACCCTGAGACCACGACCTGAGCCAAAGGCAGAGGCTTAACCCACTGAGCCACCCAGGGATCCCAGAGTAGGTAGAACTTTAAAAAAAAACAAATTCCACTCGATGTACAATTAGGAAACCTGTATGTTTACCCAAAGAGCATTCTAGAGAACACTAGTTTCACATAAGTACTTGTAAAAAAAAAAAAAAAGTTTTCACCAACAAATAATTTTAGGAAATGAGGCTGCATTCCATCATCCTCCTGAACATTCAGACTGTACTCTAGCATGTTAAAGGCCTAGGATGCCCAACAGATAGAAAGCCTGCTTGACTTCCCTAAAACCTTTTGCTAAGGAGCTCCTTTTCCATATAATACCATCAGAGATCTAGAGTTTAATTATCTGAATGATGAAGCACCTACTAGACTTTTTATTCAGGTTTTTATTTAGGTGTTTCACTCACCCTGATCTGCAGGATGACTTGGTCGCTGGATCACCTCCTGTGAATAACTTCAGCTTTCGAGACATTAAGGTCTGCCTCGTAAGGTAAGGAACTAAGTCTTGTGGACTCAGCATGAGACCTTGCACCTTTCAGAATCACTGTGTCCCTTCAAGTACTGCCAAACACTTGAAGCAACATGTCAGGACATGGAAGATTGAGTCTATGTGAAAGTCGAGCTCATACTCTTATTCAGCGGTAATCCCGCCCCCCTCCTTATAAATGATGCTCCAGCAATACTGTACACTGTCACTTTCTGACATGCCACATTCTCTCAAGTCTCTGTACCTTGGAACAGGTTCTATCCTCTGTCTGACTGACCATCTTCATTTCTCTTCCACCAAAATATCAAGAATGGTTGATGCAAGTTATAGCTCTCAAGCTAAACAACAGATTCAAAGATTCTTCCTCTTTGTTTGAGAGACACTGTTTCTTCTGAAAGCCACACTTAGAATTTAAACCCTCCTCCTTTTTTTAAAAGATTTTATTCATTTAAGAGAGAGAGTGGGGGGGAGGACAGCATGTGTGAGAGAGAACCCCAAACAAACTCTATGATGAGCATGGAGTCCGACATGGGGCTTTATTCCATGACATTGAGATTGTGACCTGAGCCGAAATCAAGAGTTGGCTGCTTAACCAACTGAGCCACCCAGGCACACCAGCTCCTCCTTCCTTAGGTCTCTTCTTATACATGCATTGTATCACGTTTTACTGTAATTGTCTATTTATACTTCTAATTCCCTAGGGCCACATTTTATTCACTTCTGAGGCCTAATGCTTACCTCAATGCCCAGAATACTGTAAGTCTGAACACATTTTTGTTCAAAGATTACATATCCCCCTGAAGTTCCATGGTCATATGCTCTATCCATTGCCACTGAAGATTGTGCAGCTACTGAAAGTACATAAAACATATGGTACATTCATCTTAGCTCTCTCTCTTCCCAGAGAAAAAGTGCAGTTGGTAATATTTGCGATTAAAAACAACAAAATAAAACTCAATATTCTGAAAGGGTCAAAGAATTCCCTGTTGAATTTCTGTGGAAATTCTTGGTCACATGAAATCAACTGATTTGTTGACCTCATAGCTACTGACCAAATAAGTGCTTCTCCTGTAAACACAGAACGTTTCCCGTCATGAACTTTTAAAACAACCTTAAAAGAGACTGATTGGAGCAGGGTAACTAATTATTCTTTAAAATGACAACCAAAAACAAACTGCAATCAAAGACTTGCTTCGCTTTGTTAAGAACAGAACCAACCCGTGATAATTTAATCCAGTGTTAGCCCTGGCAATGGCAAGCATGCATTTCTATCTAGGTCCATGGTTTCCTTTATCTCCGACTACCCTGTTAGTAGGCCATTCTTTGTAGGAACAGCTATGGAAATTCTGACATGTGTACAATTTCAAGAAACACACTCATATCTATAACTAAATATTTATGCAACTTAGCCCCAGTTCAGTGATGACCACTTTCCAAAACATTTTATAGGGCATATATAGAAGCCACATATTTAAAAAGAGGAGGAGGGTGCTTTAATAAAAGATTTTATAAACTTTTTCATTTGCTCTTAGATATGCTACAGGCATCAAGGGTCATCAAGTTCATAAAGTGATCTGACATCTATACTTATATTTTCAGGCCTTAAATGTAACCCCACAAATACTGTGTTTGAGGCAGTGCAAGCTTGAGCTCTATCTACTTAACTAAATCAGGGATTTATAAATTAGGGAGGGGACACCATTTCTTATCTCCTAGGAGGAATGAGTATAAAGAATTCCAAGTCAATCCTACTCTTTTTAGCGACTGCTGGCAAAAATACTTAAAATTTCCCTCTGTAATAGGATGTCTTAACTCAATTTATGACAGTTTACATAAATACTGCTTTGTTGCTTCAATTGTATACAGCCAATGAAATTTTTACTAGTACCAAGAAATAAAAATTTTCCAGATATCACCTATTTGAATCATTTCTCAGATTTTCTAAGATAATCAGGAGGCCTTGCATTCAATAGCTACCATACCTTAAGATGACTGGTATTGAAATACCTATAGCTTATGGTGACAAAAATTACTTAAACCCAAGGAATTCCACATATGATCTGCCTGTGGACTAGTCACAGGCAGTTCAGAAGGCTCTTCCTGTCAAATGGAACAGTTGTAGATTCTCCTACTGGCCCTTTGTCTTATCATTTGTTAAACAAGGAAATTGGAAGCTGGGGACAAAATGCAACATCACCTTGGAACTCATTTAAAAAAAAAGTGAATGTTCTTCAAGCTCCGTGACATATCTAGGTTGACAGACTTTCCAGGAGTGGTTCTGAGAAATCTGAATATTTAACGAGCACCCTCGATGACTCTAACAGGGCACACAAGAACCCACAAATCAACAAAACAAGTAATTGCTGGGTATTTCCCAGTTCTAATATTATGGGTATCAGTCATGGCTCTGGCAAGAACATCAACCTACTTAAGTCCTGTAGGCTTTTCCCGTGCATAGGACTAGACTGTCCCCATCTTTACATTCTTTCACTAAAGGGCACACAATATGAAAGAAACACTTCCGGTGCACAGGTTGATAATTCCAACACCTTGGCCAATTTGCTTCCAATATGTTCTTGCAAGTTTTGACTCTGGTGCCACTTCAGGAGGAGGTCCTGTACCCATGCTTCGCTCAGGACTCATGTGGGAGACGGCTCTTGTCAGCCTTTGTGACTGGGAACTAAGGTGGATAAAGAACCTAAAAAAAAAAAATCTCTTGCCCTTTGAAAGGTAATCAGAAGAGTCATGTTGGCATTTCCTTAACTGGCCACCAGATTCCCTTCATGGGATTTAAGAACCCAAATTTAAATCAGTCTGTCACTAGACAGCTGCTTTCGCTGCCTTCCTAAAAGGGCCTCACAAGGTGGTCTCCATGCCTCAGAAATCTGACATTTGGAAGCAAACACCTGCCTTCCCCCCACTCCCCAACTCACCAGCCACATTCCCTAAGTTGCTTAGCCATTAGCTCAAATACAGCTCACTGAGTTCGCTTGATGTAATCTAAGGCAGTCCCTGGAATCAGGCTCTTATCAGGGGCTGAGGGTGTTTGAGGAAAGGTTAGAAGGAATGAAGTGACAAAGGGTTCAAATATCCTACAGTTGGAGTTGAATAAATGGCCACTCATTTTAAAGCTTCAGATATCAAAAGAAAACAGCTTAGGGCTAGAGAGGAAAATGGGGAGGGGACACCCAACACCAACCAGGATATATGTATTCTGTCTGATTTATTTAAATAGAAAGAGACATAAGTGCATTTATAAGAATTGCTTCAGCTTTTGTATTTATCAGTCTCCTCCATCTTACCTCCGTTACAGCTCTGACAGAATCATTAATTTCAGTCAATCAATCATTTAACAAAAACTTGCAGGTGACCTCAACATGCCATATAAGCCACAGAGAACTAGTCACAACAGCAGTCTTCAAATTCCCTTGGAAAGGAAAATTAAGTCTGCTATGTGTGCTTGGGCAACCTAAGCCGTAAATCTCTCTTTTCTGATCTCTTCATAGGATGAAAGAGCAAAGCCGCTCTGGGTTACATACAACAATTATGTGTTCACCAAACTCGGGGAATCGTCTTTCAGACAGCCCTAATCATTACCAATTAACCACGTCTGCTGACATCCTGGAAGAAGTGCCCTCGTGCTGCTGAATACCCGGCCTTCCCTTCAGGCAGCCAGGGGCTTACATTACAGCATATGTGTTCTAGAAGGCCTATTAATGTTTGTTGACAATTCCAAATAGAGGTCACCTGTTGTCATGGTGCAAAATACCCTCTTTCCCTCTCTGAATGCCAGGCAGGGAGGGCAGCTTTGTTAGAAACACTTCAATGCATTTCTATATTGCCACCAACATTCAGATCTGATGAAAAGAGATTTAGGGTCTCTCAACTCCTCGGTGGCAATTCCCCCCTGCTACCACACACCCATTTGGGGCTGAAAGGAGTTTCTCCCTTGGATAATAAACATGACAGAATGTGTTCAGGCCCTAGGCCTCCGCAGAAAGATGTCCAGTTATGGGCTGGCAAATTTTAACGTGAAGATTTACCATCATCAGAAATGTACATGTGGAAAGAGAATTTCATTCCACTGGGTGCAAAGTGGCCTTTTTTCATTTAAATGATCCTCACTTGAGGATGAGTCTCTAACCCCTCAGAACAGAGAGCTTGCATTTAGGCATTCTGTTGCCAGTTTGCACAGAAATCCTCTTCTGTGCTTCCAGCATGTTCTTGTTGGGTTTGAAAATGGTGCCATTTCAGTAAGATCCAAGTGGAGATTGGGAAGAAAAAAAAAACAACCTTTATTGATTAATTAAATTCAATAATTATTTAATTCAATATAATTCCTCTATATTGTGCCAAGGGAAGAAACAACATTAGCCTGCAAAATCTTAAATATGAATTGTGAGCATGTGGACCTAGAATCTTGAGCTGGCGAGAGTCCTAACAAACAAGATTGCATCCTTTCCTTGAGGGTGAAGTTAAGCTGTTAAAAGAGAAAAGCCCCACCCTCAGAGCTTGTTGGAGCTGGCTGCTAAGAAGGAATTTCATGCAGGGTTATTAGTTGTGAAGCGTGAGTTCACTTCTGGAATCCTAAAACCCATGTGCTGCCCGTGAAGTGAAATTCAGGCACCATCCCTTTACAATGGGTCAGACGTCAGATTAGAAGTCCTTACAAGGGAAGTCTACTGAGCAAGCCCTGCTTCCCTCTCTCCCGGCTGCAAGTTCCTTGAGAGCACCTTGTGCCCAAGGCCCTGTCTCCCAACCTGTGGGCTGAGCACCCCCCCCCCCAACATCACTGCAGCAAACTCCGAGAAGCACTGTGGGACACATAAACGAAAATGAATTTAATTTACATTTAAAATGAATTTTTAATTATTTTGAATTTTTGAGGAAAGCAAAACAATACTCAATAGCTGTCAAACACCCCACGAACTACTAGCTCACGGCAGCTCTTGAGATAGTTTCGCTATTCATTCATGATGTATTCCTTTTGAGTATCTCATATCTTTGTGAAACTTTCAGTGGTCGCTGTGATAAAAGGCAAATACTACATGAAATTCAGTGTGGAACAGGAGATGAGAGGAGCTGTGTCCAGTCTGATTTCAAGATTTGAGAAGCTGGGCCATGCCCAACAGGGGCATTTATTCCATTGACAATAATTTTGGTCAATTAAGAATAAATAAAAACACTGTATTTTCTTTCAGGTATGTGTCTTTTTTTTTTTTTTTTTTCCAAATGACCACTAAGTGTTAGGACAAAATACCTATTAACTAGTCCAAATGTACCCAACTACTTAATAAATGGAGCACTGTGTGTGTGTGTACGCATGTACATGTCTAGAAATATCATGGAAGTTCATTAAAACACAGAGGGCACCATGAATTGAGAAAGATTGGTAACTGTCCTTCTGCTCTTGGGTTCGAACACCTTTACTTTCTTTATTCTTTTCAACAGGCTTCAGTCACAGGATTCTGTCCTTGGAGTATTGGGAAGCTCCCTATAAAGACCAGATAAAGCATACTTCATCCACTCAGCCTCCCTGGAGCAGCTTGAAGACAACTGGAAAGTGAACCCACACACCTCCACATTGCCCACGACTGAGTGCTAAGCCCTGTCCATTTTCTCAGTTGCATGCCCGCCTTGGGAGTGTTATTCTATCAGGTGAATGTGGGTCGCCAAACTTAAGACATATTCCACCATCTGGGATGAAGGGGCCCCTCAAGAGGGAATCAGCCAAGTCCAGTCAAGCCCTAAGGAAATAGAGACCCATCACCTTGAGTGCTACAATATTGCCACCATCACCACAGGAAGACTTTAATAAAGATCCATTTCTCTGGTGGTGTTTTTCTCACCAACACCTCATTACCCCTGGATGCTGGCCAGTCCTCAACCTACTTTCTTTGAGTAGAGGACAGAAACAAATTACCAGGCTTTTCAAGAAACAAAACACACAGTAAATAAATTTTCTTAAACTACAGAGCGCTATCATAACCCAAGCCAGGAGAGGAAGCAATCTAATTTCCATCTGTGATCAGAACCAAATACAAGAATCAATGCATCAGCCCCTCAGCAGCAAAGTGGAGGGGTTTCCGGCTGACCTCTGATTCTCTGCCCAGGAAATGAAAACAGGAGACTGGCAGATGACTTGATGGGAAAACCAGGGAGTGCAATAGAAAGCCAGACAGGTTGTAATAACACCCGAGAGTTACCCAGGGTCTCTGGCAGGGTCCTGCTCGCCGCCCAAAACTGCTGCTACCTCAGCTGCCATTAGCCACTTCTAATGCTGCAATGAATCACCCTAGGTGCCTGGAACTAGGAAAATGACACCCTCATTTTCTTGCAAATGTAGATTGCAATCCCCAAGATGGAAATAAGGAAAATTGAATGCCCTTCTCCAGGCTGCTAAAAATGAAGGGAGTTTCAAGACTTCAGTGATGATCCTTCCCAGGACAAAATGGTCTCCTGACCTCACCTCCACAGTCACCCAGAGGGCACAGAATTAAAATCTGCTCCCTATAAAGTCTCCTGGCAGCTTCATGCCCCACTTTCCTTCCTTATGCATGGTCCCATCCAAGCCAGCAAACTAAAATAACATTAATTGAGCCCAAGTGCACGGAACAAGGCATATTCCCACAATTACTTTATTTGATCTTGGTAACTCCATGAGGTATGGGGATAATCCCCATTTTACTGATGAGGAAATTGAAGCTCCGAATGGTTATGGGATATGCTCGACACTACACAGCTGGTTGACTTGCACAGTTAGAAATGAAATCCTCTCTGAGTCCAGTCCCTTTTTCTCCATCGCAGGAATGGTTCTGGTCCCCCCTGTGATGAGGAAAGGAGCAGTGGACCCAGTGGCTTATAAAATGACTTTAGATGAATTTTAAAAAGGTATCTCTCACAGGACTCATTTGATATGTGGGGATATTTTCTCAATATATTTCACATACAATGATTATTTTTGTTAGAACAAGACACTTCCATGTGCCTGGGAATCCTCATTTTAAAGGGACAAATCTACCGTCTATCTCTATGATAAAAACAGTGTCCTTTTAAATGTGGCACCATCATGCAGAGCACATCCTGCCTTATCTTCCCTCATGACTCTGGATGGTCCAGGCTTAAAAGTAGGGAGTATTTTATACCTAATCTTCCTGGGAGAGGCTGGAGGAATAGGGAACACACAGAGTCTTAAGCATGATCAATAATTAGTAAATAAGCACTGAATCCAATGGAACCAAAATCCCCAACTTCAAGGAATTAAAACTAATATATAAGCAGTAAGAATGCTTTTAAAGAATGATTATAAAGGCTAATGGTGGTCAACAAGACATACACTCCATTCAGTGAGCTAAAACTCAAGTAATAGCATGAAGATCAAATCATAAAACCAAGGAAGGCAGCATCTCCAACAAGTGGTTAGATAGAGGCTAGAAAACAAGGGCCATGACAGCAGGGACCAAGTCTGTCTTGTTCACTGCTCTCTCCTCATTCGACATGTTACTCACACAGCCCTGAAGGGAAAGGCAACTCTTGACAGAAGAACAAAAATATTCGTCAGCTCTGGCTTAATGTTACCCCCCCCATCTTTTTCCACCACACTGGTGTTGCCCTTGGGGCAGGGGCTAATCTGCCAGCTTCTTGAAGCTCCGAGGCTAAACAGAGAACTTTTGCCTTTCAGGACTCCTATCTGGCACGTTTCTCTGAGTGGCACATTCAGGAAATAAATAAAAAATAAACACACTGTCTGAGATCCCATGATTAACATTCCACACCTCAGGCTAAATGGTAGTGCCATCTTATCAGGCTCAGTTTGGAATGCGTAAATGGAAAAAAAATCCCATCAACTAATAGCTGTATTAAGAAGTTCCATTTAATCAAATGTTGCATTATCTGGAGTTATTTTTAACAGATGCACATTGGATAAATAAAAAACTACATAAAACTTGAGATTAAACAAGAGGTTTTGCTAAATTGCAGTAAGGCCCACTTTAATACAAAGTCATATTAAACAGAAGCCTTTGATATTAGCGAAACCCATAGAGATCCCAAATTTCTGGCAGTCTAATAGCAGCAAGCCATACTTTATTGTTGAATACTTTTTTTTTTTGATGTACTTTGAGCAAATTGTGTACTTAGAAAATTAGGTGGAAACGTACCTTTGGTTCTTACCAGACCCACTCCAAAGCATCTGAAGGATGTTTGTATAACAATGTGCCTGTCATACAGCCTGAGTCCCCAACAGAAGGACAAAAGGACACTGAGGCTTGCACATATTCCTAGCAGATATACCTTAAGAATTGACAGGTATTCACTGTGGTTCATAGAAGGCAGGGGAAGATGAGGGGAAAAGTTTTCTTACAGACCAGGAAGAACTCTTCATATTCATAATAGTAACTGTGGAGGGTATAGCAATATATGAATATTTTCAAACAACCATTTCTGTCTGGTCCATAGACTCTCTTTGAGTGAACCACAAAGTACTAATGACTCACATTTTTGGCACAAATTTCAGTGGCTTCCCCAGCATCTCCCATATTTCAGTCCTAACCCTAATGGGAAGTTTAGCCATGAAGCCTTGTGAATTTCAGTAGGAAACCCAAGAGCAGGCTGCTATTTGTATGTACAGAACAGGTGGCAAACATCCCCAAATGCTAACACAGTAACTCGTCACTGACCATTGTCTATCTTGTGTGTACCTAAAGAGTCACATTAAAATCAGAAAGGCTATTTTTGGATATACCAGATCTACAAAGCCAATTTCTTAAAGAAGGCTATTTAATCCATTATCTTACCATGACTATATTACACTTACACAAAAGTTCCTTTCTAATCTCCTAAGAGAGCATTTAACACATTGCCATTTTACTACTGCCAAACCCTGAAAAGTTTTGATTAAGCATTTGCAGCCCATCTCTTATGACAACTTGCCAATATGTAGATTAGATCCAATAATTAACGGGATTCAGAAAGCGCACATCATTCAATTTCAGCCAATTAAATGAGCATCATCCATCATTAACTCTTTCTTCTCTGGGTGATTAGTACACACAGTGGGAGCTGAAAAGGAGGTACCCAGTAGGCACATTAAGGGAGGGAATTGATTCATATCTTGAGAACAGCAATGCATTTACTTGAAAACTGACCACTGAGGCATATTTAGGAGTAGAGCAGTGTGAGCTCCAGACCCAGACCCACCCTCCAGCATCTTTACTCTTCTTCCACAACTCTTCATAGAAGCTAACTATTTCTGCCCCATATCTCCACACTTTCTAAATACTTCTGCAAAAGCAACAGGACAAGACAGGAAATGTCATTTTGTTCTAACAAAACGATTGCTGTGTCTGATACAGTCTCTCCTCTTTTGTTCAGTGGAATTGAGGGATTGGTCATCTCTAGTCTCAACTTCCATTAAAGGGACCAAGGAAGCAAGACCTAATGCTTCAGTCCAAAGGACAGCTAACTCAGTATTTTAAAATGCAATTTGATTCTTTATTCAAATAAAAAAAAATTCGCAAAGGTAGCATATTTAGATCCCCTTTTGCACCCATGTGGATCTTTGTCCATTTATGACCACGTATGGTCATTTATAAATATATGACCTATCTCACTCTTCTGAGCAGTGGCCTGGGTTCTGTATGTGAGGCTAATTTCAGTTTTCTGTATTTAAAAATGCAATATCAATGCAAATAAATTATGTTTTCCTTTGACATCTAGAGAGTTCTTTTTCTCTCAAAAGGTGGGTCAAAGTGCCTTGTGTTAATCTTGCCAGTCAATTAGTATAAATGTCTAAGCCTCTCCACTTCTGATAATCATTGTAAATATTTCATTAACCACACTGCAATCCATCTGAAATATTATTATTATTATTTTTGATGAGGGAGTCATGGAAAATAATCTGGATAATGCCAGCCTGTCATGGCCTTTGCCTGTTGGGAGCAAATTGCTATCACAGTAACAATTTCTGTATTTTCAAAGAATTAATGCCATTTGAGCTGATGCAAATGTAAAGCACATGACTAAAATGATGGTAAATTTGCTCTTTTGAAAAGAAAGACAAGGGGCTTTCTACCTAAACTGAAAGCATCCATTAGAAAAACGAGAAAGGATTCCTGCTCAGAGACAGGCAGACTGTCCTCTTTCGGGTCCATGCTGTACTCTGGTCCCTTTAAATCCGCCCAGAACTTAGGCAATCGGTTCTAATGTCTTACTAGGAGGAAGGTAGTGCCACACTGCACCAGTTGATCTATTTTGTAATCAATTTGTCCTTCTCTCAATTTCAACTTTGACTAAGCTTGATGCTGATCATCACTTTCTTCTGGGACCACCACCACACCCCATCTCCTTCTCTTCCAGTCTCTCTTACCCAGTCTTCACTCTTGAGAATGTGTTATGAACACTCTTTACTTTGCCCTCCTTCCACAGTTCCTTGCTGTTTCAATTAACACAAGAGCCCACATGACTCTTTTAGAGAGATTGGTCCTTTTCTTTCCTGGCACATCAGACATTTTCCTAGTAACCCATCTACAGTGTGCCAGCTTAATACTATAAAATCTGGCAGAGATAAAAGAGCCTGAAACCAGGATTTTCTATGAGACAAGATGGGCTACAACATAAACAATATCTTTTTCAGCTTCTTTATGTTGGTCACCAGCAACAACAGCCCAGCTATAATATATTCATTGGTGTCTACTGATATCTCTTGGGTGATAAACACTTAACATATAGTGTGTTATTTACTTCTCAAAAGTCTGAGAAAGATACTGATAGACTCACTTTGTACATGAGAAAATGGGCTGTGAGGGGTTAAGTGTCTCCCACATTCTACCAACGAGCATAAAAAGCACTATGTAGAAAGCTGAGGTTTCATTTCTGCCATCCTAAGATGTAGCCCCATCTAATAAAAGTGACAAAGGGCTTTCAAGTCCCAAGCAGGAAGCTAATCTAATTTTGTGATTCTCAATTTCTCAGTAACTGGTACCACTACCTTAGTCCCAAAGGTCTCCAACAAATAAGAACCTGGTAGGCTTTCAGTTAAGATGATTTCATCTGTTTCTACAAATTCCCACTTCTCTGTTGTTCAGACATGGTAGGCACTCAATAAATAGTTCTGATTTATTGACCATTTCCATTTGCAGTAAAGATTAGAAGGAGTTCCTTATCTCTGGCTTCTAGCCTGATTCCAGATCCTGGATCCTGGTACTTGTGGGCACTGACTCTCCTCTCAGCCCCAACATAAACACTCTTCGAAGATAGGCATTTCATAGCTTCTTCAAATAAGTTTACTCTTTCAGTTCAGATTTACAAGCCAACAAGTAACACCCAAGGTGGGGGAGGGGCAGAAATATGTCAATGTTTTCCCATTCTCATAAGCAACTCTCATGGGACACCTGATGCTTAAATAGGCAAACACTGAATGCCTTCAAGAGGAAATTAGGAAATGCTGAGGATGAAACACTCTAAAGCCAATGGAGACCCTATGACAAAGCATAAACAAAGCAAATGACAAAATCAGCCATCTTAGAGCATGCACTAAATGACCCAGTGAGGAGGAGCCTAAGGCTTTAGGTCATGCATCACTGACGTGGAACTGGTCAGGGGGTCCTTGAGAAATGTATACAAAAAGGGAGAGGAGATGGTGTTCTTCTAAACTTGGGAATAACTTCCTCTGCTGGGCCAGGGATCAGGATCCATCCTAGAAAGAAGCATTACTGGAAACAGTGAAGAACCAAAGGGGAAGATATTTCAAGGGGACTAATGACATTCTAATGGAAACTAGAGAGAACCTCAGACAGGACCCACCCCCTGTCCTGACCCAACTTGTTGGGGTTATCCCTGAGACTTCCCAGTGTCCTGACACATGTGGCCTAGCACCTATTCCCTACCCTCAAACTCAGAGGCAGGAAACCCCAGTATAGGCTGCTGAGGCCAGGGAAAGACTTCTGGAAGGAAAAGGTTCAAGTATCAGAGATATCAGTTAAGATATGTTGACCTGACAAGTTAGAGCTCAGAATCCGGCCTTAGAGGATACCCAAGTATGAACGAGAGAGAGTGAGGCGTGCCATATCAGTCTGGGGATCAGGGCTTCCAGTGCCTTGGACACTCTTCTTTAATGGCCCTTAAATCTCTGAACTAACTATGAAGGTCTCTTTGAGACGTTCCTTCCCATGGTCTTGGCCTCCTCCGAGGCCTGGTCTCTGCTGGTCTCATAAGAGTCTTTAAAACCTGGGAATGATTTGCCACCTTTAGACTAATAGTAGGTACCTCAGCCATGGGTGCCACTGTCCTTTTTTTTTTTTTTTTTTTTTTTTTTTCCTATCACTGGGTTTACCTGAGAACAAATCAACACATCTCTAAAAAATAACTACAAAGTAGGCCCTCCTTTCACAGCAACCCCCTTCTGAGCCATACCACAGCTAAGACTAATGACCCCAAGGGCCATGGTAGTCCCAGAATAATGAATTGTTCAGCAGATGATATACTTCAACCAGAAACTGATGCATTATGGGTCTGCTTTAATTCCACTCCCTTCTATATTTGATTGGGACTCTTGGGGATTGTGATGGAAAACCGGTTGATTAACTTTAGCTTTGAAAAAAAATATTCCCAGCACAGAAACCCCTTTGAACATATCTTATAAGTATTCCAGGCCCTTATTGAAGGCAGATCAATACCTTCCTCATACTGAGTCAAACTTGTTCTCCTAATACTCCATGGATCTTAGCCAGACTGTCAGCCATGACAAAGAATAAATCTTCTCACACTTTGGTGTGACAGTTCTTCAGATATTTAAAGATGATTTTCAAGACCTCTTCATGCATTCTCTTCCTTACTGCCCTTTTCTTCAAAAAGACCATATATGATGCCTGGTTATCCTAGTCAACCTGTGCTGGTGTGTCCCTGCCTTTTAAACTATCTTCTGCAGATGAGAACAAGGTATTTCAGTTATAGAATTACCCACTGACCAGCTATCAGACTTCTATAGTCTTCAGCTTCCTCATCTGCCCATTCTGAGAATTAAGCAGTTACTTGCTCCAATAAAGCCCCTTCAAGGTCTAAGACTCTGTAATCCAAGTTCTGGAGAACAGAGAGAACAGGGCAATGTCTTCTCTACTTGCCCACACATTTCTCTTGGTGGCACCCTATTCTCTGCATGCAAACTAAGGTTACAGAAACATTTGTTTAAAAATAAGTCAGCAACTCCACTCTACATCAGTAATCAGCAGTCTTGGGATTAAATGAAAAATGAAATAGTGAGGTTGGGAACATAAAAGCTGGTTTCAATGAAGTCCTCAATCAACAGCTCTTAAATGTCTAATGAAACAACCAGAAATTCTTCAGTGCCTCCTGGAGCTGAGTGCGGGGAGTTTGGTCTGGTCTTCAACAAACCAGTGAACACCATCCAAGGGCTCATTATGCCTAGGAACATATTCCTAAAGTACTTGCCGCCTGCAGAAAATATCACAGAGTCCTGGAATGAGGAATTTCCTCTGAGAGGTGTCACTGGGCATTTCTCAAAGATGAGACAAGCCTCAAGGAACAAGCTACCACTTGAATAAGCTGCTTTTCTGGATACAATTGTGATGACAGCTGCAATGCCAAGTTGCCACAGAGGGAAATATTGTTTTGTTCTTCTGGAGGGCCATATCCTTTGAAGTGAGCAAGATGATCCCATGAGGTTTACTAAGCAAAGCTGGCCTTAGGCAAAACTTTCAAGTAAGGAACACTTCGTTACTACACTCCTACCCCAACTCCTGCCCTGAGTTCGCAGAACCCGTTTCTTCCCACTACCACCCGGTACCCTCTGCAATCTCCCTTGTCAGCTAACGGCTGTTCTTCTCTTCTTCTCTTGAAATTCATCTTTCCTGAGCCCATTCCCAGCTACTTCCAAAACACTGCTCTGATCTAATGGTTTACCTCAAGTTTAAGTGCTAATCGGTGAAAATTCCCCGGGATTCACATACCCAGTTAAAGCTGGGTACCGTGTTTGAGGACACAATGGGGACATTGCTGGAAAATTAAGGGCCACAGAAACAATATGAACGAGAATCTATACCAGGAAGCCTTTCTGACCCCTGCATATCCCAATTCACTCAAAGGTAGATAAGCAGTCCTCACCTTGGCCAGTTGACTTACCAGAGTCTCCTCTACGCATACTGCTCACCCAGACTCACTGAGAATTCAAGCGAATGCCTGTCTATATTTTCAATACAGGATCCTTGAGGGTTATGAAAATAGCATGACAAGGACCACTCACTTTGTGATACTATCCCTCTGGGGACAGACTGACATTTCATTCAGCAATCTCCATTACAGTTAGTAAAAAAAAAAAAAAAATTTTTTTAAAGATTTTTATTTATTTGACAGAGAGAAACACAGCCAGAGAGAGAACACAAGCAGGGTTAGTGAGAGAGGGAGAAGCAGGCTTCCCGCCGAGCAGGAAGCCTGATGTGGGGCTCGATCCCTGATCTCCAGGATCATGACCTGAGCCGAAGGCAGTTGCTTAAGCAACTGAGCCACCCAGGCGCCCCCCCCCAATTTTTTTTGCAAAAGTATCTGGGTGCTGCTACTAGACCAGCACACTTAGATTAGTGATGGACAATGTGTGACAAACAGCCCAGATGGGTTAGGCAAGGGGCAAAAGTGTAGGGTGTAAAATGCCAACGTAAGGGCTAGATAAAACAGGAAACCAGTACTAGTTCTATCATGATCTGACCGACTTACTGAATTTTGGTTTCCTCATCTGAAAAAAAGACCATATCATTTACATCAACTGGTTTGTGAAGATGAAGTTAAATTAGCACACATTCACCAAATGCTGGTTCCCTTTCCTTACCTCCCCACCCTCACTGACATAGGTCTTATTACTTAAGAAAGTGAGCATTCAATTATTTTATATTTGCAAAGGAAGGAAAGGGTTGCTAATCTATCCAGTATTGTCTTACTAAATAAGACAATAGTGAGAATTTTAAACCTATGCAGAAAAACAAGCAGTTTCCGAATAGTTGAGCATCTATTTACTACAATTGGTAAACTCTACTTAATTTTTCATTAAAGCAATAACTTGGAAAGATATTTGACAAACCTTTGTTAGCTTCTTTTGAATTACTGTCTTTACCATTACTGAAACGAATGCAATTCTATTTCTTTTCAAGTAATCTATAATTATGAGGTTTTTTTTTTTTTTAACCAATTCAGTCTGGTTTACCCACAATTAATTGAAAATAGTTGGGTTTTCCTGTAATATTCCAAAGCAGAGATTGGATATAAAACCAAAACCTTTGCTTAACTGTCTTGGGCAAGCCCTTTTCCAGGATTTGAAATGTTGGTGACGGCTTCCAAGGTGATGGTTATTTTGAGGAAAGGGTCTTGGTGGGCAGACAAATTCTTCTCCAATTAGAAAGGGTGCCACCAAGATGGGCACACTGTATGACTATGAAGGCGCCAATGATAAGCAGCCTCATTCATAAACTTGAGCAGGCTATGCTTTTTCCCTTGACCTCCCAGAGTTGAAGAAGAAACAATATGCCTTTGGGTGTTCAAGCCCTGTGCTCTTGAAGAGCCTATTGGAAAATCAGCCTCAATGTGTGTGAACTAGAGTACTGGAGGTCTGAAGTGGTGCCACTAATTAGTTGGTTCTGGAAGAAATATGTACTGTGTGAATTACTGAGAAAAAGATGCCTCTGCAGTGCTTTGGCACAATTACACATGATCCATAACTCCTGTTGGGTTGCAGTCAACCCCAGCAACTTATTATGTTAAGAGAAGCTGCTCAGTGATTTTATCTGTGGCTGTCCCTTCTGTGGGCACACTGGCATGTGCCAGTATGTGTGCCCTCAAGCAGTGCCACATCCTAAGCAGTCCCACACAACTTCTGGAATGGAAGCTGCCCTTCTATTGTAATCCATTTTCATTAGCACCCTTTGATCTCATCCTCTCTTGGTACACAACACTTCATCACCTTTATTTTCTTTCATAATTGTATGTGAAAGATTTCCCTTTTGATAGACTATAGATGCCAAGCTGGTACAGAAGAGAGTGTTGAAAAGTGTCATGTGACCTGCCAGCTGTAGAAGGAAGCTTATACACCTGTGGAAGACAAACAATTTTTCAGAGATATGACATATCTATCATCTGTCCACAGGATATGAGCTGTTCTGTCTGCTTAATAGCAAGAGGCTATGAATGGCAAAACAGGAAGTGCTGAAAGAGATCAGTAGCACACAGCCCACCGTCTGGCAGGCCTCTGGGTGGAAATCTGCACAGTACTTGTCACTGTGGCAGGCAGGGGGGCTAGCTCTAGCCCTGTTTCTGTTCCTTGTCATATTGTCGTTCAGGTGCCATCACCTGCTGACAGGGCCACATGGTTCTTAGTGATAGCCCAGGTCTCTATTCACGCTGCATCCCATGACCGTTGAGAAAGATCTGACACCAACCAGACATGTCTCCAGCAAAATATCCCCATTTCCAAGATAGATTGTTGTCAGGGCCTGCCCTGCTCTGGCCCCTCAAGGCTTGATTCCTCCAGGTGCAGCTTTTCCCCTCCCCTGCCTGTTTTCAGCTGGAGGCTGAGCATACTTCAGGGCTCCATGACTCTCCGTTACCTATTGTTCTTACCTAGTTTGCAAGTCGTTCCTGCTGGGCTCTCCAAGTTTTAGCTGGCTTGTCAACAACAATAGTGACCATATCAATGGCAGAAGGAACAATACGAACTTTAAGAATAATAGCTAATGCTTATTGAACACTTCTGCGTGCTGGGCACTGTTCCAAGACTTATATGTGTATTAAATCAAAGGGACCACCTCCATAGTCTACTTCCAGACTAGGAAACTAGCCAAGGGCCCACAAAGAGAACTGGAACAGGGCTGGCTTCAGAACCCTAACTGTATTTGCCCGCAGCCGTTAACTCATAGCCATCATGAGCAGCCCGCACCACAGGCATATGTACTGTGTCATCGCTCCATGCCAGGTGGCCTCCATATTTCACTGCTGAATCTCAGCATGACTTTAGCCATGGCAATACCTCAAACACTCAGAGTTATTAAGTAATTTGTCCAATAAATGGTGGGGACTGGATTTGAACCAAGGCCTCTGTGACTCAAGAATCCATGTTCTTTCCACTAGCACCATGTCTCACACACTTGCTGAGGGGTGATGGGTCCTAGATCATTGCCATCATACTACTCCTTGGCTTACAAGTTAGAGGCGGTGACAACAGGTACATTCTGCTTAGACCATTAGCAGGTCCTTGAGGACTGGAGGACTTTCTTTGTTCATCACAGTTAGAAAGAAAGCTTGGTGTGCTGCAAGCATGAGAATAAGGCAGAGAAGAATAAAGTCTTCCTTTTACTCAAAAAGCCCTAGCCACTTTTAGAATGTTAAAACAACTTTGCATTCTGAGAATTAACTCCACTTGGTCATTCTTTCTATACATTGTTGGATTTGATTTGTAAAAATCTTTTTTTTTAAAGATTTTATTTATTTATTTGACAGAGAGAGAGAGAGAGAGAGAGAGAGAGAGAGAGATCACAAATAGGCAGAGAAGCAGGCAGAGAGAGAGAGGAAGCAGGCTCCCCACTGAGCAGAGAGCCCAAAGAAGGTCTCAATCCCAGGACCCTGAGATCATGACCTGAGCCGAAGGCAGAGGCTTTAACCCATTGAGCCACCCAGGCGCCCTGATTTGTAAAAATCTTTGAAGAGTTTTTACATTTTTGTTTATGAGAGTCCAGTGGTTTCTTTCTTTCATCATTAGTTTGCTCTGGGTTTGGTATCAGAATAATGCCAATTATTAATGCAGAAATAGAAAAGTATTTGCTCTTCAATTTCCTAGAAAAGTCTGTGAGGAATTTGCATTAGTTCTGTATTAAATGTTTTGTAGAATTTACCAGTAAGCCAAACTTAAATCTGGAGTTATCTTTGTGGCAAGTTCTACTACAAATTTAATTTAAAAAAATAAATAGGGGCACCTGGGTGGCTCAGGTGGTTAAGCATCTGCCTCTGGCTCAGGACATGATCTCAGGGTCCTGCGATCGAGCCCCATGTCCAGCTCCCTGCTCGATGGAAAGGCTGCTTCTCCCTCTCCCTCTGGAACTCCCCCTGTTTGTGCTCTCTTTCTCTGTCAAATAAATAAATGAAATATTTCTTTAAATAGGAAAAAATAAATATATGGCTATAGAGCTTATCTATTTCTTCTTGAGAGTGCTTTGGTAGTTTTGTCTTTGAAAGAACTTACCCACTTAATCCAAGTTGTCAAACTCACTGGTATTAAGTTTCTCACAATCTTTCCTTCTTACATTTTTAACATCAGTAACATTTCCTTGTCCATTCCTGATAATGGTAATTTATGCCTACTTTCTTGTTTTCCTGATTAGTGTGACTAGATGTTTATCGATTTTATTAATCTTCTAGAAGACAAGATTTTCTTTTCATTGATCTTTCTCTTTTGCATTTCTTTTCTATTTCATTGATTTCTGCTTGTACCTCTATTATACTCTTTCTTCTGATAACTTTGGAAGTCTAATTATAGCCATATTAGTCGCCTGAAGTTGTCCCACAGCTCATGGTTTCTCTGCTCATTTTCTTCAGTGATTTTTCTTTCTGCATTTCATTTTGAAGAGTTTCTATTGTTAAAACACCAAGTTATTGTCTAACCTGCTGCTAATCTCACCCAGTGTATTTTTCAACCAGACATGGCATTTTTCATCTCTAGAAATTTGCTTTAGGTGTTATTCCCTATCTTATATATCTCTTCTTAACATGCTCATGCTTTCTTTTATCTCTTTAAGCATGAAGAATATAGTCGCAATGTCTATTTGAATACCTTTGTTTGCTAATTCTATCATCTGTATTTGTTCCTACTGGTAGATTTTTCTTCTTATCACAGGTCATGTTTCCCATATTTCATTGGATGCCAGACATTATGAAGTTAATCTTGCTGGGGGCAGGATAATTTTGTATTTATTTAAATAATGTTGAGCTTTGCTTCCTTCCTCCCATTCAGGACAGAGTTACTTATAAATAGTCTGGTTCTTCTGAAGACTGCTTCTTAGTTTTGATAGGCAGGACCAAAGCAGACTTTAATTTTGCCCTATTACTGGGATAATACGCTTCTGAGCACACTACTAGATACTTTATGTATTATGATTTTTATAGTCTAGCTAATGGGAAAAACTCTACTTTGGTCGTCTGTGAGCTCCCAAGCTGGCTCTGCCTGTTCTTTTCCAATGGGATTCTTTCCTCAGCTTCTAGCGATTTCTTCATACCATTCTCTGAGGACAGGAGAGGAATCCTTTATAAAAATCACCAGGACTTTTTCTCTGTGCAACTCTCCTCTCTCCATCAACTCTCCTTTTGGGTACTCTTCTCAGAGGATTCTAGCCGCTTCAGGCTTCCCTAACTCTAGCCAGTGTCTCTCAACTGAGGGAGATCAGCACACTCTGTTTCAGTTAGCTCTTCCTGTGCTCCTGCCTGCATCCACTCTCCAGAGAGGAGGCTGGGGTAATTATAGGGTTTACCCTGTTTTCTTTCTCCTGGGGATCTATGTTCTGTGCTGCTAATTGTCCAATGTGTGCAAATTATCCATTCATATATAAGGTCCAGTTTTTAAAATTATATAAGGACAGAAGGGTAAATACAGTCCCTTCTTCACGGCCAGCAGTAGAAGTCCCCCTGCCCAATTTTTATGATATACATATGAAGGAGACTTTAGTTCATGCCCTAAGGGGATATATCTCCTTGAAAAATCACACATGGCCTGCATTGCTTGTGGATACATTTCAAATTTTTCTCCTTCCTTTTTTCCACTCACTGACTAGTTTAAAAGTGAAAGCCTGAGCAATGATAGTAGAGGAGATGATAATACCAATGAGTTTGGCAAGCCTCCTATTAACGCCAGCGTAACTACTTTCAAGAAGCATGAGGAGGAATGGCTCCCTTCATTTTCATCTTGAAAGGCCCAAAGACAACATCATCTAAAGGCAAGTACAACATGAAAATCATACTTCTGTGGATATTAATCCCTTATCAGCTATATGGTTTGCAAATATTTTCTTCCATTCCATAGACTGCCTTTTCATTTTGTTGATTGTTTCTTTTGCTGTTAGTAGCTTTCTGTAGTACAGTATAGTCCCACTTATTTATTGTTGCTTTTGGTATCATATCTGAAAATTCATTGCCAAAACCAATTTCAAAGAGCTTATTCCCTATGTTTTCTTCTAGAAGTTTTACAGTTTCAGGACACATGCTCAAGTCTTTATTTCACTTTGAGTTAGTTTTTGTGACTGATGTAAGACAGGAGTCCATACTCATTTTTCTGCATGTGGTTATCCCATTTTCTCAACACCATTTGTTATTCCCATATTGTACCTGTTGGGTGTTCTTGGATCCTTTATCAAATATTAGTTGACTGTATATATAAGGGTTTATCTCTGGTCTCTCGATTCTGTTCTATTGGTCTGTGTATCTATTTTTGATTACTATAGCTTTGTAATATAGTTTGAAATGAGGAAGTATGATGTTTCCAGCTTTGTTGTTCTTTTCCAGCATTGCTTTGGCTATCTGAGCTCATTTTCAGTCTCCATACAAATTTTAGGATTTCCTTATTTCTGTGGAAAAACCATCAGAATTTTGATACCCACTGCATTGAGTCCAAAGAAGGCTTTGGGGAGTATGGACATTTTAACAATATTAATTCTTCTGATCCATGACATAGAATATCTTTTCATTTGTTGCTGTCTAATTTCATTTATTTCATCAATGTCTTATACTATACCACATATAAGTCCTTCACCTCCTTGGTTAAGTTTATTCCTAGGTATTTTATTGGTTTTGATGCTGTTGTGAATGGTATTTTTAAAAATTTCTCTTCCAAATATATCACTGTTAGTGCAGAGAAATGCAACTGATCCCTGGGTGTTGATTTTGTATCCTGCAACTTTAATTCACTCATTAATGGTTTTTTTTTGGTGGAGTCTTTAAAAATTTCTATATATGACATAGTATCATCTACAAATAAAGACAATTTTACTTCTTCCTTTCTGATTTGGATGACTTTTATTTCTTTGTCTTACATGACTGTTTTAGCTAGAACTTCTAGTATGATGTTGAGTAGGAGTGGTATGAATGGGCACCCTTCTTTTATTCCTGATCTTAAATGAAGTTTTCAAACTTTACCATTGAGGATGATATTGGCTATGAGTTTGTCATATGTAGCCTTTATTACATTGAGGTATTTCCTTCTATAACGCAATTTGTTAAGTGTTTTTGTCAGGAAAGAACACTGTATTTTGCCAAACCATTTTCTGCACTGAATGAGAGGATCATATGATTTTTATCTTACATTCTATTGATGTGATGTACCATAACAAAAAAAATATGATGATGGAAGTGACTAAACATTTTTCCAAGGAAGATATGCAAATGGCCAATGGCTACACAAAAACATCCTTGATTAACACTAATAATCAGTGAAATGCAAATCAAAAACACAATGATCTCTCATCTCACATCTGTTAGAATGGCTATTATCAAGACAAGCAATAAAAAGTGTTGGGGAGGATGTAAAGAAAAGGGAACTCTTCTGCATTTTTGGTAAGAAAATAAATTGTTTCAGCCACCGTGGTAAGCAGTATAAATGTTCCTCAAAAAATTAAAAATAGAACTAACATATGATCCAGCAGTCCCACTTATTGGAATATATCCAAAGGATATATTGCAACATTATTCACAGCAGCCAAGATATGTAAACAACCTAAGTGTCTATCAATTGATGAATGGATAAAGACGATATTTTACACACACACACACACACACACACACACACACACACACACGATGACATATTATTCAGCGATGAGACAGAAGGAAATCCTGCCACTTATGAAAACATGAATGGACCTTGGGGGCATTATCCTAAGTGAAATAAGTCAGGCAGAAAAAGAAAAATACTATATAATATTACTTACATTTGTAATTCTAAAAAAGCCAAGCTCAAGGAAATAGTAGAATGATGGTTATCAGGGGCTGAGGGAAGGTGGGGGGTTTGAACATGTGTAGAAATGGGGAGATGTTGGTCAAAGAGATGTTGGTACAAACTTCCAGTTAGAAGATAAATAAATGCTGGGCATCTAACACCCAGCACTGTGACTGGAGTTAATAACAATGTACTACACTAGTATCCCCTATTTACAGTTACACTTTCTGCTCCTTCAGTTACCTGTGGTCAACCACAGCCTGGAAGCAGATGACCTTCCTTCTGACATACCACCAGGAGGTCACCAGTAGTCTAACACTATGTCACAATGCCTATGTTATTAACCTCACTTCATCTCATCATGTATGCGATTTATCATCTCACATTATCATAAGAAGGGTAAACATACTTCAGCAAGATATTTTGAGGGAGAAAGAGAACACATTCACATGACTTTTATCATAAGTGTATTGTTATAATTGTTCTATTATTATCATCATCATTATTATTGTTAATCCCTTACTGTTCCTAATTTTAAGGTAAACTTTATTATAAGTATGTATTTGTAGGAAAAATATAGTATATATAGAATTCAGTAATATCTGTGGTTTCAAGTGGGTTTCACTGGTGGACTTAGAATGTATCTCCACGGATAAGGAGTTGACTACTGTATAAGCTTGAAAGTTGTTAAGAGAATAGACTTTCTTTTTTTTAAAGATTTTATTTATTTTACAGAGAGAGACACAGCCAGAGAAGGAACACAAGCAGGGGGACTGAGAGAGGGAGAAGCAGGCTTCCCGCCGAGCAGGGAGCCCGATGTGGGACTCGATCCCGGGTCTCCGGGATCATGAACTGAGCCGAAGGTAGATGCTTAACCAACTGAGTCACCCAGGCAACCTGAGAATAGACTTTTGATGTTCTCTCCACAAAAAAGAAATAGTAATTATGTGATGTGTGATGGAGATATTAGCTAATGCTATGGTAGTTATCATTTTGCAAAATATGAGTGTATCAAATCAATACCTCCTATACCCTTAAACTTATACAATGTTATATGTTGACTATACCTCAATCTGAATAAAATATATTCTGTTTTAAAAAGAAAGGGAAAAAAACAAAGTCAGGCTACTGTTCCCATTCATCTGCAAACTTAGGGACAAAAGGCCTTAAAATCAGCTCTTCTCTTTAGGCACAGATGCAGCAATACAAAGCCACATAAGCTTTTTGCCTCCTCCTAGGAAGCAAATGCAAGTCCATCTATGAGACAAAACTAAATACTAATCTGTCCTGAATTTAGTACATACACTAATTTAGTACATACACCATTATAAGTTTAATGCTGGGTACTCTTTCAAGTATTTTATACATTTTAACTCATTGAATGCCAAAAACACTGTGAGCTTGGTAGTCATATTACCAGAACTTTGCAGGTGGGAAACTGAGATAGGCTCAAAGAAGTAAAAAAATGTGCTCAAGGTCTCAGAGCTAGTAGTTAGTGGTAGAAGTAAGACCTAAACTCTAGTAGTCCCTTAATAAACCAACGCCCACACAAACAAATTCACTGTACCTCCTGGAGACTAGATGCAGAGGCTCAATACAAGTATCTTCAGGAACTTAACATAAACCCCTGGAATAGACTTGAATATAGATACACAGGCATATCTTGAGGACGCACCTGTTTGTCAAGGCATCCCTCCACTGTGTGGTAGGTTGGATGAATCACTTTTTGTTTTCTTCAAACTCAGAGGAAATACATTGACCAGGCTAGTCCATATGTTCCTGGACTCCTTTTAGGGAAATGGTATTACTCTTCTATCCCCAATCCCTCACTGAGCTCCGCATAGAATAAAATAAAGTGCGATTTCTATGAGTACCAGAATCAGTCAAACAAATGGTTGAAAGTCTATAACCCAATTCCTTAATTATTTTTCTTTTCAGCTTTCTCTCTGGACATCCATGGACATAGGCTACAGAAAACTTCACCAGAAAAAGATCACATCCAGAGGTGAGGTTTTGAAAACACTAACAGTGGTTTTCAACCAGAGGCATTATTTTTCCATGAGAAGGTAACTAAAGCATTGTGGAGATTTTTTGGGGGGAGGGGGTTGTTGCAATGACTGTGGAATAATACTTATAGTTAGTGGACAGGAATGTGAGGCAAAACTTCTTAGAATACATGGGGTGATCTTACATTCTGATGAACTGTCTTCTCAGAAATAAGTTTTTTTCTTATCAAGCGCCATGTATTGGAGTTTACCAGTTCTACTAGTCAAACTGAGCTATAATCTTTTTTTTCTCCACTAACTTCTAAAACCATAAGAACCTTGAGCTTGCTTTCTTCTAAGATCTATGATCTAAGATGACTTTCTGGCTATAACTAGATCTCCACAGACTTACCACAGAGATTAAGCCAACATCTGAGCCTTCTCAGATGATTGCTGACAAAAATTCCAAGAAGACATAGACTCATATCTTCTTCCTCAGAAGTGCTACACAGAGCCTCAGTTATTTAACTATTGGCCCTAGTAGCAGATTCCTATCTGTTTTAACAGAAGGACTTCTCCAACAGTAGGAGAGAAAAGAGAAGCTCTAACAGGACCGCAGTAGGAAAAGTCACTGCTATCTGTGAGGGAAAGAATATTTCAGAGGCTCCAAAGATTGTGGCTGAAGAGCACGAAAGAAATTTTCCTCACAGGATGGAGATTTGAATGGCTTCAGACATAAATGTCACTACTTGCTTGAGCTGTACTATTCTGAAAACTGAAAACAGTGAAGAATGGTTGTTTGTAGCAACAAGATCCAGTTTTATGTCAAAGAATCCTATCAGCAACAGATTTGATACAATCATGGTACCTGTACTAAACTTTACTCCCAATAACTTTAGGATTAGCATGGGACAGGTTGGAATAAACTACTCTATGGAAAGGGAAATTGATTATCAATAGTTCTTAATTCCTCATAATATGGTTTCTGACATGCATGCTATCTTTTTACCCCCTTGGATTTCTTTCTTTCCTCCACAATTCATAAAGTATTTATATAGTGAATGGCATTCTACCTTCGATTAATTTTTATTCTGTATTATGTATTGGCTCCAGGAAGAAATCGTGAGTCTCATGGAATGCATATGTTTTAGAATTCCAAATCCAATGTTTAAAATAAGATCTAATTTTAAGAACATGAAGCAGAAGAATGTAGGGAAGAGGGATATGGAAACAGATCTGATAACTTTACATTGAATTTGTTAGCAAAATATTATTATAATAAGATATACATATATGAATTTTTTTTCTGTTCCATAACAATTGTCTATTATACTTTCTTAATTTCTGATGTCATATTTTCATTTTCAGTCCAAATAAATGTGTAAAAATATCTCTTAAAAAAAAAAAAGACAGCCCCTATTGAGAAACACTTTTAGAACATGGTTTCATTCAGCAATGGCCTTCTTTCCTTTCCTTTTATTTCCATCTTCACCCTCAAACTTCCTAAACATTAAGCTCCATACCAGATTCAAAAAGTCTGCCAAATACCATCACCAAGTTCACCAAGTTCAAGAATAATACTTACATTTGAACAGAGTGTTCAAAACAGTAGTGGCAAAGAAGCTGAAGACTGCCTTGCCCAGCTCTGAAAACTGAGGTCCCCAGGAGTCTAGTGTATAATTCTGCCCACATATTTTCTGTAGGGACCCCAGAGCGTGGCCTCCCAGTTCACGTGAAAAACCAGCATGACCCATATGGGTTCCCAGTAATGTGGTACATGAACAGCTTAAACAGATTTTCCTGGAGCTCATAGCTATTTTGAGGTGGTTCAGGAAATGGATGTGGTTTTGGTGAGAAATTGTATAATTTGAAATCCTGTGGCTAAAAAGTCAGCAAAATTCTGTGGAACAAGAGACAGATTTGCCCATGTTTCAGCTCATTATTTAATTTATAATTCATAAAGCAGGCGGATCTTCCTAAGATCCTAAAAAACTGAAGTTGACCCCAAATAGATGTTCTTTAAAACTGGGTGTTTATTTTCCTGCAGTCTAATCCTTATTTAAAAAATATAAAAGAACAAAACAAAAATATTGTGTAATCCACAAGGAAAGTCACAGAGGCCCTTTCTCTAAATATTCCAGCCAGGGATCAGCAAACTTATACTGTGAAAGGACAGAGAGTGAACACCCTAGGTTTCTTTGGGGGCCACATATAGTCTTCTTCATGTATTTCATATTCTTGTTTTTCAACAACCTTTTAAAAATGTAGAAACTTGGTGGCACCTGGGTGGCTCAGTTGGTTAAGCGACTGCCTTCGGCTCATGTCATGATCCCGGAGACCTGGGATCGAGGCCCACATCGGGCTCCCTACTCAGCGGGAAGCCTGTTTCTCCCTCTCTCACTCCCCTTGCTTGTGTTCCCTCTCTGGCTGTGTTTCTCTCTGTCAAATAAATAAATTTTTTTTAAAAATGTAGAAACCATTCTTAGCTCAGATGTACAAATATAGGCCCTAGACTTATCTGTCCCATGAAATTAGCTTGCCAACCCGTATTCTAGATAAATAGGTAGACAGTCTTTATGAACACTATTCAATGTAGAGTGAAATAAATACCCATCCTACATTCCTTGCTAGCTCTCGAATTTAATGGAATTGACAAAGATAAATCTGCAAAATTTTCAAACAGATTTAAGTCGTCAAATCATCAGTGGATATTTTAATATGTGACAAAATAACTTTGTCTTAGTAAAGACAAAGTGCTTGTACTCAATATCCTATACTGCAAACTCATCCTGTATATTATTACCTCTGATTTCTTATTAGAAAAAATTAGACATTTTTATCAATGACCACTAAAGAAGCTTCCAGCCTCAGTTCTCCTAGATTCCATTAATGGCCCTCCAAAGCCCCACAGGGCTGTTAAGGATCGCTGTTAGGCAATCTTCACTATATTAAGAAAAACTCAGTGAGATGGTTGTCAGTCTATTTGACTGTCTCCAGAAAACCAAATTGTCTTTATCCTGCCCTGAATGAATGTCCCGACAGAGAAGATAACACACCAATGGTTTTAGCTAAGTGTATTGCCATGAAAAAATAGACAATGAGAGATGAGCTCATTCTCAGAAACGAACGATGTGGGCTTTCTTTTCTTTTCTCTCTATCTTTTCTTTTTAAGATTTTATTCATTTATTTGAGGGAAAAGAAAGAGAGAATGAGCAGGGGGAGGGGCAGAGGGAAAGGAAGAAGCAGACTTTCCACTGAGCGGGGCATCCCATGCTGGGGTTGGTCCTAGGGCTCTGAGGCCATGACCTGAGCCAAAGGCAGACATTTAACCAACTGGGCCACCTGGTGCCCCAAGGTGTGGGCTTTTCAATGGTCATCTTAGGAGGGAATCAGATACTATATAGCCCATGAATCAAAATCATAGGAACTTTTTAAGATTCTAGGGCCTTTTATCTCTACCACATCTTTTTTTAAAGATTTTATATATTCATTTGAGAGAGAGAGAGAGAGAGAGAGAGAGAGGCACACACACAGAACACAAGCAAGGGGAGAGACGGAGGAAGAAGCAGACTCCCTGTTGAGCAGGGAACATGACATGGGGCTCAGTTCCAGGACCTGGAGATCATGACCTGAGCTGAAGGCAGATGTTTAATCATCTGAGCCACCCAGATAACCCAAATTCTACCATATTTTTTATTTTGTGATTCTCAAAGTTATTATCAGTAAAGTCAATTAAAACACATCTTTTTGATCCTGATTTTTATATCATTATGAGTTTTTAAAGCAGAAGACTGGGCAAAGCCCAAAGTTATGCAGAAGGATGTCTTCTAGATACCAGTCACATAGTAATGCTTTGTGAGTAACATCATTTTCTTCAAGTAGAAAAAAAAATGTTTATTTTCTGTTGCTCTCCAATAAGTGGAACACAGTCAATGGTAAAAGCACATACTTTCATTGATTTACCAGATGTATACTTAGAATTGAACTCAACTGCCTGGGACTCATCTTAAGTAGGATTAATACGATATTTCCCATCCTGCACATTCAGAAACAGTTGGTCCTGCTCAGATTTCTCTCCTCACTCAAGCTCCCTAAAGATAAATGAGCTTTATACCACAGAAAGGAAACAGGTCATTTATCTGACATCACATTATTTACTGACATTAAAAATGATAATATCCATCAACAAGCAGCCAAACCCCAAATAGGTCACACTGAAAACAAAAGTACAACTGTCTTTCTTTGATATAGTTACAAAGAGATTTTTGACTGAGCCACCACTTATGTTCCAATAATGTCACCATTGTCACAAGAAGCTCACATTTTAATGTTATTAACATAATTTCCCACATATTTAATTTGGGACCAGGGAACTCTCTTTCGGTCTTTTCTGAACTTTTTATAAAACTAAAACTGGGAATTTTAATGACAGTACCATGGACATATTTGCTTTGGTGGGGAGAGGTTTTTTTTTATTTTAAATAATATATTATCTTCCCTTTCGTTTCTTATTTTTTTTTAAGTTATCATTATCTATAATTCTTATAATGACCCAACAAGGCAGATATTGTTATCTAAATTTTCGGTATAAGTAAGCAACTTGCGGGTCAAAAAGGTTTGTTAAGAACATTACCCAGGGGCACCTAGGTGGCTCAGTTGGTTAAGCAACTGCCTTCGGCTCAGGTCATAATCCTGGAGACCCAGGATCGAGCTCCACATTGGGCTTCCTGCTCAGCGAGAGGCCTGCTTCTCCTTCCCTCAGTCCCTCTGCTTGTGTTCCCTCTCTTGCTGTGTTTCTGTCAAATAAATAAATAAAATCTAAAAAAAAAAGAAAAAAAAGAACATTACCCAAATTGACTGGGCTAGTAATTGGTAAATTCAGAATTGGAACCAATTGGTTTGTCTGATTCAGCCAGCGATCTTACCCCATCTCTTTCTCCCTCCTCTCCTGCCCTCTTTCCCTTCCTTAACTCTCACCCTTCTTCACGCCCAGTCCTTATCCATCCATCCACCCATCCCTCCTCCCACCCATTCATCCATGTATCCATATACCTAACTACATACCTATATCTCTTTCTAGCTTCCTAAATACTTTGTTTTCTTAAAAGAATCTTCCTACAATGACTTCATTCCATCCCAAAGTAAACACCACAATGCTGACTGCCTTAACAAAACTTAAGGACATGCAAACAATACTTATAGAATTGACTAATATTTTGGTTTGTTAGTTTAAACTCAAGAAAAACCAAAAGTGATGGATTGGTAGGAATGACCCATCAGCTGGGGTTTTTCTGAGGAAAAAAGAAAAAAGCCAAAGAAATGGTGAACAAAGACTGCAAAAGTAGTTATTAAAGAATATTTTTTATACCCTAAAAATATACTTTATGAAACCTGAGCTACAGTTCCACTACTATTTAAAAACAAAGCATGCCGGTATCTGATTTTCTTTCAGTTAGACTCGCAGAGCCAAGCTCGCAGCAACAGCGGCTCCTGATATGGTTAAATTTCCTAAGGTGTAAATTCTTTTTTTTAAAGATTTTATTGATTTGACAGTGAGAAACACAGCCAGAGAGGGAACACAAACAGGGGGAGTGAGAGACGGAGAAGCAGGCTTCCCGCTGAGCAGGCAGCCCAATGCAGGGCTCAATCCTGGGACTCCGGGATCATGACCTGAGCTGAAGGCAGAGGCTTAACCACTGAGCCACCCAGGCGCCTCTAAGGTGCAAATTCTTATCACATCTCATCCCCCTTCATCCTTGCCTGTTCTGTTAAAAGACAAAGCAGCAAGTCCAGGTGGACACTTACAGACCCCCTGACTTGATAAGTGCCCACTCTGTCCATCATTTGTTTCATGCATGTCAGTTTGCCAATCTTAGACTGTTTCCTTCTAATGCGAGAACAGCCTGGTAAGAGAAGAAAATATGTAATATGACAATTTGTTTGCCAAGATGACGCTGAACAACTGATTTCACAAGTTTTATTTGTTTGTTTGTTTCCCAGAACTGTCCAAACTGATGACAGTACAGACACTTCTGATATGAAAAAGGGAGACTGGCTTTAGCACGTGGCCAGCATTCTCATTTCCGACTGGTAAATGCTCCCCAGCTACATTCTGATGGGGATGAATTACACGTATAATTCAAAATCAAGAAAACTGCTCAAGTACAACATGTGAGGCTTCTGCCAAAGTTGAAAATCATTAGGAACCATGATTTTGGCTGAGCACACAGCTCTGTTTTGAACTCTTTTATTTCTGTATTATTGCTCATTCACTTAAAAAGAAATACATGAGGCAGAGACAAGATCTCTGCCTTTTCATGTTTCTCCAATTTATCTTCCTTGGCATAATAAATTTCTCAAGCCAGAGTTGAGTGTTGTCTTGTTTCCCTCTGTTTTTTCCATTATCTCGTTTATCTCTTATTTATTTTTTAGTTTTTTCTCTTATCGCCACAGTTTCTCAGGACATCATAAAGTTGGAATGAGTAAGCGCCCACCCTCCTGTGGTTGCTTACAGATATTTTAGGCTCCACTCTCTTGATCACATGACTTTGTTACTTTGGCATGTTTGGAAAGAGAGAGAAATCTGAGGTATACCTCGACCAGAACTGATGGCTCAACTTTAGACCACTTTCAATAAATAAAGATTACTCTTTGTATGAAACTTTCTCTGGTAGGAAAATAATTTGAAGGAAAACATGCTTACGTACCCTTGTTTATGCTGCGCACTTGAGGGAGTCCAACCAATTACGGTCTCAGTGGGACTTATTGTGAAGAGCACTAGAAGAGGAAGGAGTAGTGGCCCTAGAATCTAATTTTTCTTTTATTTATTTTTTAACTAAAATATCTGGTTTTATTTTTTTTTACTTTAAATTTATTTTATTTTCTCAGTGTTCCAGGATTCATTGCCCATGCCCCACACCCAGTGCTCCATGTAATAGGTGCCCCCAGTACCCATCACCAGGCTCTCCCATCCTCCCACCCCCTCCCTCCAAGTCCCTCAGCTTGTTTCTGTGTCCAAAGTCTCTCATGTATCGTTTCTCTGCCTAAGTTGCCCTACTTCCCATTTACTTTGCTTCTCCAACTGTCTTCTATATCACCCCTTATGCACCGCAAGTAAGTGAAACCATGTGATACTTGACTTTCTCTACTTGGCTTATTTCACTCAGCATAATCTCTTCCAATCCAGTACATGTTGCTACAAAAGTTGGATATTCATCCTTTCTGATGGAGGCATAGTATTCCATTGTATATATGTACCGCATCTTCTTTATCCATTCATCTGTTGAAGGGCATCTTGGCTCTTTCCACAGTTTGGTGATTGTGGCTTTTGCTGCTATGAACATTGGGGTACATATGGCCCTTCTTTTCACTACATCTGTATCTTTGGGGTAAATGCCCAGTAGTGCAATTGCAGGGTCATAGGGTAGCTCTATCTTTAATTTTTTAAGGAATCTCCACATTGTTTTCCAAAGTGGCTGCACCAACTTGCATTCCCACCAAAGTGTAGGAGGGTTCCCCTTTCTCCGCAGCCTCTCCAACACTTGTTGTTTCCTGACTTGTTAATTTTGGCCATTCTGACTGGTGTAAGGTGGTATCTCAGTGTGGTTTTGATTTGAATTTCCCTGATAGCTAGTGACAATGAACATTTTTTCATGTGTCTATTAGCCGTTTGTATATCTTCTACGGAGAAGTACCTCTTCATGTCTCTTGCCCATTTTTTGATGTGTTCATTTTCTTTTTGGATGTTGAGTTTGAGTAGTTCTTTATAGATCTTGGATATCAGCCCTTTGTCTGTAGTGTCATTTGCAAATATCCTCTCCCATTCCGTGGGTTGCCTCTTTGTTTTATTGGCTGTTTCCTTTGCTGTACAGAAGCTTTTTATTTTGATGAAGTCCCAGAAGTTCATTTTCGCTTTTGTCTCCTTTGCCTTTGGAGACGTGTCTTGAAAGAAGTTGCTGTGGCTGATGTCAAAGAGGTTACTGCCTAGGTTCTCTTCCAGGATTTTGATGGATTCCTGCCTCACGTTGAGATCTTTCATCCATTTTGAGTTTGCCTTTGTGTGTGGTGTAAGAGAATGGTCTAGTTTCATTCTTCTATACGTAGCTGTCCAATTTTCTCAGCACCATTTATTGAGGAGACTGTCTTTTTTCCACTGGATATTTTTTCCTGCTTTGTTGAAGATGATTTGACCATATATTTGTGGGTCCATAGCTGGACTCTCTACTCTGTTCCATTGGTCTATTTGTCTGTTTTTGTGCCAGTACCATGCTGTCTTGGTAATCACAGCTTTGTAATAAAGCCTGAAGTCAGGTAATGAGATGCCCCCAGCTTTGCTTTTCTTCCTCAGCAATTCCTTAGCGATTCGGGGTCTTTTTTGGTTCCATATACGTTTTAGGATTATTTGTTCCAAGCTTTGAAGAATGTTGGTGGAATTTTGATCGGAATGGCATTGAAAGTATAGATTGCTCTGGGCAGTATAGACATTTTAACAATGTTTATTCTTCCGATCCATGAGCATGGAATGCTCTTCCATCTTTTTGTGTCTTCTTCAATTCTTTCATGAGTGTTCTGCAGTTCCTCGAGTACAGATCCTTGGCTTCTTTGGTTAGGTTTATTCCTAAGTATCTTAAAGTTTTTGGTGCTATAGTAAATGGAATCAATTCTCTGATTTCCCTTTCTATATTTTCATTGTTAGCGTATAAGAACTCAACTGATTTCTGTGCATTGATTTTGTATCCTGCCACATTACCGAATTGTTGTATGAGTTCTAGTAGTTTGGGGGTAGAGTCTTTTGAGTTTTGCACATAGAGTATCACGTCATCTGCAAAGAGAGAGAGTTTAACTTCCTCTTTGCCAAGCTGAATACCATTTATTTCTTTCTGTTGTCTGATTGCTGTCACTGGGACTTCTAACACTATGTTGAATAGTAGTGGTGAGAGTGGGCATCCTTGTCTTGTTCCTGATCTCAGAGGGAAGGCTGTCAGTTTTTCCCCATTCAGAATGATATTCGCTGTGGGTTTTTCATAGATAGATTTTATGAGGTTGAGGAATGTTCCCTCTATCCCTATACTTTGAAGAGTTTTGATCAGGAACGCATGTTGTATTGTGTCAAATGCCTTTTCTGCATCTATTGAGAGTACCATGTGGTTCTTCTCTCTTCTCTTATTGATTTGTTCTATCACGTTGATTGATTTGCGAGTGTTGAACCACCCTTGCATCCCTGGGATAAATCCCACCTGGTCATGGTGGATAATCTTTTTAATGCATTGTTGGATCCTGTTAGCAAGGATCTTGTTGAGAATCTTGGCATCCATATTCATCAGAGATATTGGTCTGAAGTTCTCCTTTTTGATGGGGTCTTTGTCTGGTTTGGGGATTAGAGTAATGCTGGCTTCATAGAAAGAGTCTGGAAGTTTTCCTTCTGTTCTATTTTTTGAAAGAGCTTCAGGAGAATGGGTGTTATTTCTTCTTTGAATGTTTGGTAGAATTCCCCAGGGATTCCGTCTGGTCCTGGACTCTTGTTTTTGAGGAGGTTTTTGATCACTGCTTCAATCTCGTTACTAGATATAGGTCTATTCAAATTGTCAAGGTCTTCCTGTTTCAGTCTTGGAAGTTTGTAGGTTTCTAGGAATGTATCCATATCTCCTAGGTTGTTAAATTTATTGGCATATACTCTTTGATAGTAATTTCTGATGATTGTTTCTATTTCCGTGGTGTTTGTCATGATCTCTCCCCTTTCACTCATAATTTTTATTAATTTGGGTCTTCTCCCTTTTCTTTTGGGTTAGTTTGGCCAATGGTTTAGCAATCTTATTGATTCTTTCAAAGAACAAGCTTCTAGTTTTATTGATGTGTTCTACTGTATCTCTACTTTCTGATTCATTCATCTCTGCTCTAATCCTAATTATTTCCCATCATGTGTGGGGGGTTGGTTTAATTTTTTGTTGATTTTCCAGTTCTTTAAGGTGTAATGAGAGTTGGTGTATTCGGCATTTTTCAATTTTTTTGAGTGAGGCTTGGATGGCTATGTATTTCCCCCTTAGGACTGCCTTTGCTGTATCCCATAGGTTTTGGATCAATGTATCTTCATTATCATTGGTTTCCATGAAGTGTTTCAGTTCTTCTTTGATTTTCTGGTTGATCCACAGATTCTTGAGCAGATTTTTCTATTACCCATGGGATTTTCTTTGAGATCGATTCTCACTGATCCATTTTAATTTCTGTCCAGAATTCCACCTCATGAAAAGACTGCAATTTATCTAATCCCCTTTTAATGGGTATTTTATTTTATTTCCAATTTCCCACAAAACAGTGTTATAATGGTCATCTTTGTAAATGCTACCTTATGCATAGATGCGAACTTCTTCAGACCATATACCTGTGTATGAAAATTGCTGAATTACTAGCAGAAATAGTATTTTTAACTACTGTTAAATTGACCAATTCCTAATTTATTGTATATCCACCAGTAGTAGATAAGAATTCAACACAATGACCTTCAAAGTTTCCTGAAGGTTTGACAGTCAATGAATCAATCCACTGAACTTATTTTTTAATGGCCGCCTTTTTAGTAATATTAATGGTGGAGACATATGTTACTAATTTTGGACATTTCTAACAATGTCTTCTATTACTCCTTAGTAGCACTGTCTCTTTCAAAACAGTATCAGTTTTCAGTTTCCAAGAGTCTCAGCTAAAGACTAAAGCTAAATCACAAGGGATCATGTACTTCCTGGCCCTAAATTTGGAGAAATACAGTAGGTGCCTAAAATATAAGTAATAATTCAAGGTGGTTGACAGCAAGCATCAGTAGAGTCTGACGTACCATTAATCTGTAGCAAGGGGAAAGTCACTAGGGTCTGGTTTAGATGGGTTTATACAGGAAATCAAGAAGAAAGATTAGTAGGAAGTAGAGACAAAGGAGGCTGGAAAGCAAAGAAACAAACATTAAGTGGTTTTTAAAGAATACAAGGTTTAGACTGAAGTCTCTAGAACATGGGAAGGACACCCTTCCTTCACAGGGAAGAATGGGAAGAGCTGAGGCAGAGTTTATGGAGGGTTCTGCATGTCCCACTGATGCAACAATCTTGGGCCAGTCCAATAATTTTGTTGTTGTTGTTGCTGTTGTTATCAGGGTGCTACAGAAGAAGTCACTGGAGTCTTAGACTAATCTTGGAAGTCCACACCAAAGCTTCATTTAGGGTCAGTTAAAGCCAATTCTCAATTTGAAATGAACTTTTGAAAAAAAACCCCACATTTGTTTCCTTCCACTATCACCTGTTATAAAATGAGATCCAGGTACTTATTTCCTAATGTAGAAAATGGACCATGTTTTCATTAGTTCCAAATTTATCTTGATCTAGTTTCAAGGAAGAGTCTTCTAACTCAATATTAAGGGTTTAGTAATTAAGTCCCCTTTTCTTTTCTTTTCTTTTTTTTTAAAGATTTTATTTATTTATTTGACAGAGAGAGAGATCACAAATAGGCAAAGAGGCAGGCAGAGAAAGAGGGGGAAGCAGGCTCCCAGGTGTGCAGAGAGCCTGATGTGGGACTTGATCCCAGGATCCTGAGATCATGACCTGAACTGAAGGCAGAGGCCCAACCCTCTGAGCCACCCAGGCACCCCAAAGACCCCTTTCATTACAGTCATCCCCACAAAGGATTTAGAAGCTCTTGATCATAACACCTCAGTCTTTTCCTTTCCATGCCAAAGACTTCCGGTTATTTCAATTTAACACATCCATTATTAACTGAACACCAACTATGAGTCAAGCTCTTCTCTAAGCATAAAGAACCCAGACAAAGATGTGTAGTCCAGCAAGGTAGTATAGTAAGCTAAGTGAAATGACCAAAGCTTCTACAGGAAACAGAAACCATATCCTGGAAGGAATCTAATCTTACCTGTTTTCCTATAAATGTCCCATAACCCCAGTAGTCATCTGTTGCCTAGTCAAATCCAAATGCTCTGTAATCCTATGATATTATGAGCATTAGCTAATATTCTATTCCATGTCAATGCTTTCATGAAGAGTCTAAATCAACTGCCTACAGCCCTTTCCTAACACCATAAATCAGTGACACAGCTCTGAGACCTCTAGGCCCAGTGTTGATCTCTGAATGCTGGGTAAGACCATATGCTTTCCACAATTCTTGTCTGTGACCATCAGAAGTGCAGTTTGTAGAGTAGATCAGGCTGCTCAAGCAGGAGAGGTCAGAAGCCAGAGGTGTCCTCCCACCCACCCAGCCACCCCCACCTACTCTCTTGTTTCTGCTTGTTTTATGACACTGTTTGGAAAAGACAATGAAAGAAGCAATGAAATCTCCTTCAAGGTCTTCAGCTCACTCTGATTCATGAAGAAACAGTTGACTGTGTCCATACAAGAGGAATGAATTGCATAATTGTGAGTTCCCATCACCCATGAGCTTGCTGCTAGCTATCAGGGCCCAAGGAGGTGTCCTCCAGGGTTTCTGAACCCTTGGAGAGGGCTGGTTGTTGTGCTTTCTGAGAGGAACAGCTGAGACAAGAAGCAAAAGGGCCCCATTAACCTAAGCACAATAACAGTGACACTTTCAATTAGCTGGAAGCTGTCAGGTTTAGCCATTTACACTGCATAAATCCTCTTTTCCCGACTGTGTTTGAGTTACTTTCTTCCAGCACAGATGGAGAAAGTGATTTTTTTTTTCTCTCTTCGAGGAAGTCTTCCCAGATGAACCACATCCAACACTAATCACTCTTTTGTTTTAAGAATACAGTTCTATATTGGACTTGGCTTACGATTGTCCTTGAGTTGCTATAATTGGACAATCTAGCTACATTATAAGGTATTTGAGAGCAGAGACATTTCCTATTTCTAGTTCATTCCAGGACTCCGTAATTGATGTCTCTTCATACCTAGAGGTTGATAAAAACTTGCTAAATAGAATAGTCAGAATAGACTAGCTTATGCTGATAGTAATAAGAGATCCCCAAATCTGAGCACCCCAACATAACAAAACAGTATCAGCTGTGGGTCTGACTCTCCAGATGTCTAGTAATCCAGTTACTTTGATGCTGTGACTATACTGCAAAACAAAGTATTCCCTAAGATGACCTCAGCCGGGAAGAAGCATTGAAAAGTTGCAGAGGGGCTTTTTATACCTCAGTCCAGAAAAAAAGGGAAAACCAGATATTAGTGAGTGTAAGCAGTGTCAACTATACTAATATATTTCCTCTTAAACACAGCTGCCGGGTAAGTGGAACTCTGCCCAGAGGCAGAATAAGCAAGTGATGAACCCTTGTCTTAGGTAAAAGAAGTGCTTCTTCTGATAGCCTTTAGGGAGGGAAGGGGAGAGATTTCAGATTTACCTATTCAATCCTAGACTTCAGGATTGAAACTGCTGGCAAACTAGAGTTCCCCACAGCAATATAGCCCTTAAACATGAATCTGTGAGTCTCTGGAAAACGAAGTCTGTCTTCTTTTCCATTAAGATCATCAAAGACTTAGATGTGGTGATCTTTATCAAGGGTAACTTATTTCCTTATAGTTTTCTTTTGACTTCGTTTTTCTCATTTATTTAACAAAATATTATTTACCAGAGACTGCTGGTTGTTCCCCAATATTATTTTCCCATTCGTATCTAGTAATAGAACTGTCAGGTCATAGATGAGACCATGCAACTGCATGTAGTCAACTGAGAAAATTCTGGCAAATGGATGTAGAGCACTAAGAGTTGTATACAACTTCTAGTTAGTACCCTTAAAGGAAATGAGCACACTCTTTCCTTTTTTTTTCCCCATTTTTCCTTACTAGCATATAGCTATAGGGAGCTGAGTCTTCTTTCCCACAAAGACTGTAAATATAGCACATGAACATGCTAGAGGGAACTGGTCTGCTGACTTGGTGAAGCCACTTCACTGGCCCTGATTGCTTATGTCTAGACTATGCCATGAGGGAGAAATAAAGTTCTATCTTGTTGATGCTGAATATTTAGATCTCAATTAATTCAATGTATCAGAAGCTTTCAGATACCAGGAACTTTAAGTCAGAAAAAAGGCTTGATCATAAAGGCCAATCCTTAAGGCTTCCAAAAGGGGCTAGACTGGTATCCTAGACTCTATTTCCAGGAATTACTCCAGACAACCTAAGATGACATCTACTCCATATACCATGTGGGAACTTGGGGTATGGGAAAGCCTCATTTAACTCTTCAACCCTATCCCCTACATGACTCATTAAAGAGGACTGTCTCCCTCACTGCAAACCATTTCCTTATATTGCTTTTTGGAAGACACAGAAGTTGAGTATGAGGCTTGTTTGGTCCAGAGGCTCTAATTGCCATTCTGAGTCTTGTATATATGTCTTACTTTCCAGTTCCAAATAGGGACATGCACCTCTAACACATGGTTTGGCATGCAGTCTGACAACCAAACCGAATGCTGGGACCAAGTCTCTCAAAGACATATCCCTTAGCAAAGCTTGTCAGTTTGTTCTCGGCTATGTAAGTATTAAAGAGGTTGTATCCAGCAGGAGTCAGGATCAAACATCAAGCAAACAGAGAATGGGTAAATCCAATGATCAAGAAAAGTAAGGGGTTATATCCAGGACAATTCAAGGAAAAAATCTATGAGAGTGAGGGTCTAGAATAAGAATAGCAAATATGTTGGCACGCCTGGGTGGCTCAGTTGGTTAAGTGACTTCCTTCAGCTCAGGTCATGATCCCAGAGACCCGGGATTAAGCCCCACATCAGGCTCCCTGCTCGGCGGGAAGCCTGCTTCTCCCTCTCTCACTCCCCCTGCTTGTGTTCTCTCTCTTGCTGTGTTTCTCTCTGTCAAATAAATAATTTTTTTTAATAATAGCAAATATGTCTTATTTGTGCTACCTATCCCCCTTTACATGCAGGTTTCAGGTATTATTAATTAATCAGAGTTGTATAAGATAAACTTCAGACTTCTGAACACAACAGCCCATGTAGTCACTTCCAAACATTTGAGATGGGCACACAAGTTAAGACCTATGTTCCAGCCAGTCAAGTCTCAGGAATAGTGACTCTAGTGAACAATGATGGAGTGCTGGCAGGTTCATACACTTCATTCCATCTGGTGACTCTTCTGGGTACAGGTAGCATTGCATCTATGTTGCCCACATTAGGTCTCTGAACTACATTCCTGATATAATGAATTGCACTGGTCGTATTAATCTCACATTCCAATGAAGATCTTACTATAAGATTTAAAGTCACAGATTATCAGAATGAGATAGGAACTAACTTTACCTGATAAATACTAGGTTGAAAAAAACACTACCGATATATAATACTTTTGAAATCAGGAACCAGATAAGAATGCCTACTTTCTAGTCTTCTCAATATATGGTACTGGGACAACTAGATATCCACAGGCAAAAGAATGAATTCATACCCCCTAACTCACACTAGATACAAAAATTAATTCAAAATGGGTCAAAGATCTAAATGTGAGAGCTAAAACTCTAAAAGTTTGAGAAGGAAACATGGGGCTACATCTTCATGAACTTGAATTAGGCACTGGTATCTTGGACATGATACCAGGAACAAAAACAAACAAAAAATTGATAAACTGAACTTCATCAAAATTAAAAATTCTCAAAAAAAATAAAAAATTCTCATGCACAGGATACTATCAGGAAAGTGAAAATATAACATAGAACAGGAGAAAATATTTGCATGTCATATATCTCAAAAGGGTTTAATATCCAGATTATACAAAGAAACTTTATAACTCAACAATAAAAAGACAACTCAATTTAAAAATGGGCAAAGATCTGAATATATAGTTCCCTAAAGAATATATGCAAATGGCTAATAAGCACATGAAAAGATATTCAGTATCATTTGTAACTAGAGAAATCAAAATCTAAACCAAAATGAGATGCTACTTCATATCCACAGGATACCTATTAAAAAATAGGAAAAATAACAAATATTGGCAAGGATGTAGAGAAATTACAAGTAGGAATATAAAATGGTGCTACCTCTGTGGAAAATGGTTTGGTGGTTCCTCAAAAAGTTAAACATAGAATTAACACATGTCCCAGAAATCCTCTCTTAAGTATATACTCAAGAGAATTTAAAACACATTCACACAAGAACTTATACAAAAATATTCAAAGCAGCATGATTTATAATAGCCAAAAAATGGAAACCACCAAAATGTCCATATCTGATGAATGGATAAATAATGTGGTAAATCTATACAATGGAATATTATTTAGCCATAAAAAGGAATGAAGTTCTGATACACAATACAACACAGACGAGCCCTAAAAAATTACATGATATGAAAGAAGACAGACACATGTTACATACTGTATGCTTCCACTTTTATAAAATTTCTAGAAAGGGCAAATCCCTTTAGTGATAGAAAGTAGGTTAGAGGTCTAAGGAAAGAGAAAATTGGGAATGAGTACAAATGGTTAGGGGGTTGCATTTGGAGATAATGGAAATGTTCTGAACTTGGATAGTGATGATGCTTACACAATCTTGTGAATATACTAAGACCAATGAATTGGATACTTTAAAATAGTGAATTTTATGAGATTTTTGGGTAAACTATATCATTCATAGATAGATAGATAGATAGATAGATAGATAGATAGATAGATAGATAGAATTCTCATTACTTCTATGTTGCCCTAGAGGCCCTATACAATATTACATGACACATACAAAAAAGAAAACTATAAGGAATTGAAATAAAGAAGCCTCTAATTTTTTAATAATATCACTATCTATTCAGATACTACTGAATAAATAAAATTTCAGTTATAACCTTGTATAAAATCAAAATGCAAGTCAATTTTTTTATATATCAGCAAGAAACAAATACATGCACTCCAAAAGAGACAAATTACAACATCAACAACAAAAACTAATTAGTTGGTGAGAAAACTCACAAGAGAAGTAAAAGATTCTTGTGTGGACAATAATAAGACATTAATGGAAAACTAAATGCAGAATGTTTAGAGCAGCATTCTTCATAATACACCCCCCAAAAGAAACAACCCAAATGTCCATCAACTGATGAATGAACAAAATATGGTACACCCATACAATAGAATATTATTTAACCAGAAAAGAAGGTGAAGCCCTGAGGTACAACATAGATGAACATTGAAAATATCATGCTAAGTGAAAAAGTCTAATTACAAAAGACTGTATATTTATATCAAATGTCAATAAATCTGGAGAAACAGAGTAGATGAGGGTTTGACAGGTGCTAGCAAGAAGGAGAATGGGGGAGGAGCACCTGGGTGGCTCAGTTGGTTGAGCGACTGCCTTCAGCTCAGATCATGATCCCGGAGACCCGGGATTGAGTCCCACACTGGGCTTCCTGCTCTGCGGGAAGCCTGCTTCTCCCTCTCTCATTCCCCCTGCTTGTGTTCCCTCTCTGGCTGTGTTTCTCTCTATCAAATAAATAAAATCTTTAAAAAAAAAAAAAAGGAGAACGGGGAGTGACTGCTAATGGCATGAAGTTTCTTACTGGGGTGATGAAAATATTCTAAAATCAGATTGTGATGATGACTGTACAAGTTAGTGAATATACCAAAAATCATTAAATTGTACACTTGAAAAACCTAAATAGAGATGCTTTATTTATAGATGAGAAGATCCAATTCTTCCAAGTCTGATCTATACATTAAACACAGTTCCAATGAAAATTCCAATTGGATTTTTAGTGAAATTCAGTTGATTCTGAATTTTACATGAAAGACCAAAGGGCCAGGAGAAGCCAACTCACTCATAAAGAAGAAAACAGAGGAATAAACCCTAAACACATTCAAAGACTTATAAAGTTACTGCAAATAAAAGTGCCTGCCTTTAGTTCAGCAATAGAAAACAGACCAATGAAACAAAATAAAGGAGTCTGATACAGACCAACTTATGGAGAAACTACAGTGACCACAAAGGCAGCACCATAGCTCAGTGCTGAGGAAGAGAACATTTATTACTTCTTTTCGGATACAAGTCTAATTGTCCACACAGAAAAAGAATGTATAGGTAAGGGGCAGGCTGCGGAAGGGGAAATTCCAGCAACGAAGCCACCGAATTTGAGTTGTTTTATCCAAAAGTCAAGTAATGACTTGGGTCCTCTGAAACACTGACAACACCAGCCTGGGTAGTGGGAGATGTCAATGTCACCAAGACGTGGCTGATTAGACAGCAGGTCCCTGTTGGAGGTGCCTGTGATTGAAGAAAGGCTGGGTGATTACCTTCCTGGAAAAAGTCTTTTCACCCACCTACTGATTTTTCATTCACTGAGTCACATAATAAACATTTATTGGGCCCCTGATACACACCGGGTGCAATTCCCAAGTGCTAAGTGCTGAGGATACCAAGGCTTACATTCTTCTAGTACTCAAACAGATAAGAAATGCATAAACGAAATTATTTCATCTGCTGACAAAGACCATAGAGAAAAGAAAACTGTGTACTGGGATAGAGGGTGGTGGAGAACAGCTTGTGGGCCTAGGGAGTTACTGTAGAAGAATTACTACGGGAGAGGTGGTCAGGAAAATCTTCTCTGAGAAGGTGAGAGTACCAATCCCTATGCCATGTTTAACAAGCTGAAAGAACTAGAGCTTAAAAAGGTGGCACCACAAAAAAAATCCAGTAGCCAAGGAAAATCAGAATCAGATCGGAAGGTATGGAAGTCACCCTGAGCTAACAACAAAATTCTCCCAGCCACGGGAAACGTAAACATCGAGGCTGGAGTTGCTCACGTGGACCCCATCTCTGAAGCTGCTCCCCCACCACCACTTGCCTGGCCTCCAGACCATCCAGGGGGGGCATGGGGAGGCCCTGAATCCAGCGGCCTGGCTGAGTTTTGAGGGACACCTCTATTAATTATCTAAGTGCTGTCATGGCTCCTCGGGACTCACAGTGACATAAAGTTGCTTGGCCACAAGCGCTTTAAGGTTAAAACAAAACTGTGTCTCAGTGGATGCAGCATTTGGCGCTTATCTAAGAGTTTTCACATCATTTTGCAGTTAATAATTAGCTCTGCCTTGGCCCTCACAAAGGGTGCTTCCAAAACAAAAGCCGGCGTGAAGTGTGTTCACTATACTTGCCACCGGTCTAAATAGGCAAAGGGATGATTAATGAATGAGGGGGGAAATTAAACACCACAGTGAACAAAGACAAAGGCCCACAGCTTGGCTGTCCATGAAGCAAGACAAGCCGTATCCAGAGAGAGGCTGCCCGAAAACACCACACTCAAAAATCCGCTTAATGGACAGGTTTTGAAGACTTCATTCAACCTGGCGTTATGACAGCCGTACTGTTTTATTAACATTCTGACATGTTAAGGGGCCAGGGTCAGCTGAGGCAGAAATACGTTGTTGGAGGAGTCGCCGGAGAGGGGAGGTGGGGGACGGATTTTTGTGTGGTTGACAGAGGGAAGACAGAGAAGGCCCAAACACGTTAAACATCACCCTTCAGGCCCCCTTTGTGAGGCAAGCCAGAGCCGACATTTTTAAAGAGTTGTTTGGATGTCAAACAAAGCAGATGAGGCACCAACACAAATGCCCCAGCTGAAGTCTTTTGACAAGGCCTGCCCGCGCCTCAAAACCGCCACAGTATAGACTGGGCGGAGACTCAGGCCTGGATGAGAAAGGGCTCTGCTCAAAGGCGCCTGTTAACAGAATGCTGAGGGGCCTTCAGTGGTGATTTGCAGGCTTGGGAAGGATTGCTGCTCATTGGCAGCCTTCCTCTACACTCTTCCAGTTAGTTCTGAGGGGACGCTGTCCTCCAAGGATGCAGCCATAGTCTCATGGATTCAGCCTGTTTGAGTCTGAGGCTCTGGGTAAAGACGAGCTAGGGGGAGTAACAAATGGCCAAACCCTAGGGAGCCCTGCTTGGCTTTCTGGGCACACCCCCACCTCTCTCTACAGCCATTCTTCTCCCTCCTAGGGCTTCCTCACATAGGCCAGGTGCTCCTTCTCACAGGCTCTGTTTCCAACCAGGTGTCTGATGGGCAAGGATTTGATAAATTAATCCCCGTGAATGATTTAGGAGATAATGAACTGAAAGGTTCTCCCCACCCCCTCTACGGATATTTGCATTTTAATGGTGGACTCTGATAGACCCCAGGTCCTCCAAGAACCATAGCAATGAAACAGTAATTGTGGAATTTTAGTCTCTGGGGCAGGCCAGAAGGGAGAGATTTACAGGCTTGATGAACTTCCTGGTCTGCCCATCATCACACCATAGCTACACACCAGACATTCTGAAATGACCTCTGTCAAAATGTGCAAGTTTTTTTCCATCTTTTCTCTGCCTATGTCACTTAGGTGTTGGGATGATCACACAGGAAAATAGGTATCAGATGCTTCAAAGGTAAACATTTGTATCAATGTGATAGCTACAATTTACTGAATGATGAAAACTTAGACCAGAACACACCTAGTGATCAACACCATCAATTAACAGACAAGAAACTGAAAAAACAAAATGATTTCTTCTTTGAGGCATTCAACAAATCACTGACAAAGTCAGAACCATGTGCTGAGTCACTTGCTTCAAAGCTTTTCTATTCCATTATAAGAATGACTTTTCTTCTGTCCTCTGGGCACATCCTAGTCATATCCTGATTGCTAAATTACAAGTGGTGGTCTTTTTACACACACACACACACACACACACACACACACACACACACACACATACAGCTTTAAAGTTGAGCCACTATGCCAAGGAAATATAGAATGCCAGTTCTGGAAAAGATATCTAAGTATTGAGGGAAAGACTCTAGGGGATACTACTTGACAACCCACTTGATTGCTAGAAGATACGAAGTCTCACCATAGAAAATGTTGTATAAGATGAGAATCCATAGACTCCCTCCCATCTTTGCTGGTAGGAGTGTAAAACTAGAACAATTGCCCAGAAAACAGATTGGGATGTTCTAGCAAAGCTGAAGGTATGCATATTCTATTCCTGGAGAAACTCTAGTTCCTGTGTATCAGAAGATGCATGTAGCTTATTCAAATAATGCAATAATTCTGGAAACAACACAATGCCCTTCTTCTGGAGAATAACTGTTATAGTTTAACATGATAGAATATTATACAGTATTGAAAATGAATGAACTACAGCTATAAGCATCAATATAAGTGAAGCTTTGTTACAAAATGTGTTGAGTTAAAAAAGAAAACCCCAAGCAAGAGCATCCAGCATAACATCCTTTTCAAATAAAAATTTATAGAAGACAAAACTAATCAACATATTATTTAGGTATATAAATGTGTGCATATGTTAAAAATCCTTTAGAAATGTAAGGGTGTAGTAAGCAATAGTAAGCACCAAATTCAAGATAGTGATTACCTTGAAGAGGACAACATGGGGAAATGTCGGTTATTAACTGTACTTTAGCTCTTGGCTTAGTTCATTCATTGCATTATTACAAACACATAAATGCTCAAATATAATTGAAGTGCATGTATAGACCAACTGATGATAGTATGTCATAAACTGAGAATTATGATTAACTCAATCACATGCACCTGAGATTTTAAAAAAATCTACACTGGGAGAAAGCCAATTCTTAAAGTGAAAAAGATGTCTATGCGCATTGACCTTTAAGTCAAAAATTTCTGCCGGCCCATGATGGAAAAGCCATGGATAGAGACAAGGTGAAAAGCTGAGGGAAGAGTTTCTCCTGAAACTTGCTCAACAGGGATGTGTCATGGCTTAAGGAGAATCTAGGTAAGGGGAAACACACAAATGCATTAGCGGTTCAAACACGAGACCCACTGGGAGTTGGGACAAAGGCAATAAAGCTTTGGGTAAAGCAACTGGTTATAATGAGACTGAAACAAACCATGGGTGTTGGGGGGCAGATACATGAGAATCAAGTTGGTGGCCAAAAGGCAAAACCACAAGGGCAGATTTAACTGTGTTTTGCAGGCTTTCCAAAAAATCACACACTGGGGCTCATGGACCAAAAAGTTCAGAAGCTGGGTACAGGTCCAGCCACAAAAGCTATAATCTCCAACCCAGGTCACCTTTCTAATTAATAAGGTCTCATTAATTTGAACAAAACTAATTTGAAATAGCTGGAATAATCAGACTGGAATGAAACTGATCTTTCAACTATGGAAACACTGTTTACTTAACAAATTAATAGCATGAGACACATCAGGTGGGGAATACTTAACCTATTTACAAGTGTGAACTTGACATACATATCTACATTTATTTGTTCTCTAACAATAAGTATGTTAATTACAGATGATCTTTAGTCATTAAATGAGGTCCTCAACCTAACCTAGGGGCATTGCGTTAGCCACTGGTTGAAAATAATCTCTTAAGTAATTCTTTGCTGCCAAATGGATGGGTTGGCTCAGAGGAGAACAGATTTTAAACCTAAACCCGGAGTCTATGAAGAAAGTCCTCTCTTTTCTGGAAGATGACCAAACAGAATCAGAAAACTGATTTTCATCATCCCACTCTCCAAACAATATTTAAACTAGAAGACACCTCCATCTCCAAAGAGGAATTGCCTTTCCTCAACACATGTATAGAGGAATTTTAAGACCTCTGTTTTCCAGGAGAAGATGTAGTCTAAGAAAATTGCCAGCTCGCTTTTTCATTTCAGTGCCTAACATCAGGATAAGGTCTGCACTCTTAGTCTGACACAGAAGGTCTCACTGGGTTTTTTTGGGTGTGTCTACTTCTTTGTACGATGAAAAAAAATGTCACAGCTTTAAAACCTGCTCAAAAGAAACTAAAGAGTCAAGTTCTGATAAGTACCAAGTTTTAGAAATGATGATTTTATTATTTATTTGACAGGGAGAGACACATTGAGAAAGGGAACACAAGCAGGGGGAGTGAGAGAGGGAGAAGCAGGCTTCCTGACGAGCAGGGAGCCCGACGTGGGGCTCGATCCCAGTACCGTGGGATCATGACCCCAGCCAAAGGGAGATGCCTAATGACTGAGCCACTCAGGCACCCCAGAGAGGTAAAATTTTTAAAGAGTAAGGGAGGGAGGGTCAGAGGGGATACACAATGTGTTTATAAGAATTAGACAAGCCACAGCTTTACAAATATTGACACAATTAGGTTGGAACATGTTGCACTGCAAAGGATTGGCAAGTTTCTATCAACAGATATAAAAAATAAAGCTACCAAGCCAAGACGCCAGTGTGTATAGGGTATTTGAAGCCACAGTGTGTTGGAGGGGGGGTATGTGTGTGTAGCGAAGGTGACAAATTAAACAAGGGTTTGTGAAAAAATGAATAACTTAAATACTAGTTAACCAATATGCTAAAATAATTTTCACTATGATAGTTTAAATATTAATATGATAAATGAGATAGGCCTTATAAGATCATTTGATTCATCCTTTAAGAACATCTTTGAGGATTTTTCTTCTTAAATTTTCAAACAGCTCTGTTACTGTGGGGCTGACAAAAAAGAAAGAAAGAAAGAAAGAGAGAGAGAGAGAGAGAGAGAAAGAAAGAAAGAAAGAAAGAAAGAAAGAAAGAAAGAAAGAAAGAAAAAATAAAGAGAGAAAAAAAAAACATTTTCCAGTCCTTTTAGCACATGTACACTAGAATGAATTTAATTGCTCTGAAGTCTAATGTTATCTTTCATTGAAATGGTTCAAGAAGGAAGGCACAGAGCTTTTTTCTAATTTGGCAGCAAAAGGATGCTGCATGTTTATCTCTGCTTGTTTTTTGGAGGTGCAGATGAACATACCAAACGAAAGGGCACTGAAAAGATAAGTTTCCATGACATCCACAATAACTCTTTTATATTGCCGACTGGCTATTCTATATGTAGCATTCAGAGGCAAATATAAAAAAAATGATGTAAAGCCAAAATTATTTCCTTGATAACACTTGTTTTAAACACCTCGCCACTAAATAGCTAAAAGTCTCCAAAGTGAATGCATAAACCATATAAAAGCCACAAGCATACATACATAAATTCTTAAGATTAAAGCAATAACTTCTAGAAAAAGGTGGGAGAAAACACACTACAATAAATCTATTTGTAATGGTATTTGGGCTCTACCAACTGCTTTCATTGGTCTCCAGTGGCTTACATATAAAACAATACATTTGATGTATGATTTCAATTCCTTATGGAAAACTGTTCTATCTACAAGCAACCTGTCAAAGAGAATGCCAAAAAAACTCTCTCTGCGTCCCAATATGAGGCAGGACTTTAAGATATAACTTCAGGTCACAATCTGTTCTTGCTTGGTCAGGTTTAAGACTGTAATTGAGGAATGCCTGACCTGGGGGAGGCAAGGGAAGGGGGGCCAAGGGGGTGGGTTTATTTATAATGAAACAGAAATAGGCAAGGTGTCAGAGCTTGAAGTTAAATGGCATTGCTTTGCAAGGAGAGTGGCTCTAAAGAATGGGCAGAATGCATGGGGTGGCTCTCTGGAAGCTGCCTGGAACCTGTCCCCAACCTCCCAATCCAGGGCATATGGCAGCTGTCAGCTCCAGAAAACCACCCATGGACCCAGGAATCTATTTTCCTGTTATTGAAGGGTGCACTAGGGGGAGAAAAGTTGTTGCAGAACGAAAACAAATGCCATTCTAATTGGTCTGTAAATTGCAGCCCTTCATCATTAGAACACTGCTCTGCATTTCAGCCATCATTTTTTAATCCCAAATTAAAGTTGTCCAGGTTTAAACAGGGAATTATAAAATGAAAAATGTCTACAGTTGCAGGAGGGCAATACTACACAACTCCCGTGGGCTATTCTTGAAATTACAATCTTCCCAAAACATTCTCCTAATTTAGTTCTCACCACTCCCCAGTTCTTCCTCCTGCTCCTAACTTTAGAATCACCATCCCTAGGGACCCTGGCCAATTTCTCTGATCAAATCTCTTAAAGGGAAACACAACCTCAACCTAGCATATCCCTCCACTCTTCCCCAGGTTCAAGTTTAGTTTTATTGATGCAGGAACTGCATTTGTTTTTCAAAATGGTAGTTTTAAAATAGATGCATTTTGTTGTTTTTGTTATTATGGGCTTCTGTCATTGTTGGGCATATCACTGTGCTATTTGCCCATGGCATAAACTCCATTGCACAGAGCAAGGACCCAGCTAGAGCACATCTCATCACTTCTGCTGACTCCCAGGAGGATCTTTCTTGTTTTTAATCCTCTTCAGGGAAGTAATGCCAACACTGCTGGAAAATCTGACCAAGTAAATAGCATTTCATCTGCAAATTCCATCCAACTTAAGTACTTCCCTCTAGGCCCTTCCCTTCTATTCTAACCTTCGGGAGCAATGGAAAAGTATGGTTTTCCCTCATCTTGGGTGAATAAATGGGGGCTATCTTTAAGTAACTCTGCATCAAGTGAGATCAGTTATTTAGCATTATTTATAGCCAAGGAAATGTAAATTAGACGTTGTCTGGCATAAAGATATCTTCCATTGCTGAGTTCAGACAGAAAAGGCTGATTTGAAACAAACACCCAAGTCTATTGTAGTAACTCTAAGGGTTTTTTAGCTTAAGAAACAACCAGTGTAGGATGGAAATGTCCAAGATGACTTGCCACAGACTTGAGACCTGAATAGGAACTCAAAGGATCAGAAGCAATTAACTCAGAGCAGCAGAGATGGACCTTCCAAGGGGAGGCAACAGCACAAACAAAGGCGTGGAGAAAGGAGTAGTTTGGTGTAAGGGCCTCAGAAAACAAAGTGAAAAGGGATTTATTTAACTGGGCAGAACATGAGCCTGGCATTGCTGAGTGCAGCTCTTTGGTTCTGCTTCCCTGATCTTCTTCAAATTTCATAGCCTTCCTTTGAAAGACAGATCACTATCTCTGGGTGGGGGCCTGACACTCAGGGGTCCTTGGCCTTACCCCTCATGGGACTACTGTCTCCAGCTCTTAAGAAGCCTGGTTCACCTCAGCCTGGTCTGTTATATGATCTGCCATATGGTTTCAAAAAATAAAAATTGACTATATTTGATAAAAACTTTCCGAAACATATACAGATATGGAAAGTTTACGGATAAAAATGTTCATTACATCTTCCATTTTACATAAATACATGTTTATCCTTAAACTTTCTATATCTCTGTATTTCTCAAACAAGTTTTTTCTTATGAAATATAGCCAATTTTTGCTTTGTTACTTGAAAAAAATGTAAAAAGTTCATTTTTGTAAGTAAAAGATACATTTCTGGAACAGATAAAACAAAAGGTCCCTCCTTACTAACTCAACACTCAGTCATTTGCACATACTGAACAAGAGTCTACTTACCTTCTGTATCAGTATTTTAACTGGACAATTCAGACATTATTGAGCCAGTTTTAAAAATTTCCAATATAAGGTTTCCACAGGGGATTTTCCCCCCAAGTGGCAATGTGTCATAAGAAAATAAACATCCACCCAAGACACGAATTTCCTCAAAAACAAAATTAGCACAAGGATTCCTTTCCCTAAGGTGTCATTCATAAACAGAAGATTCCTTATAAATGTCCAAACTCAGTGATTACATGATACATTTTTTGAAAGGAACCCATTTTTCTAAGTTTCAGATGTCTCTGGAGTTAATTCATTCACTTCATGAACTGGAAATTAGTCTTTTCCTAGTAAAACCATAAATTTCATATTTAAAAATGTCTCCTTTTTTCACAAAAGTTCAGTGTTAAAGCCTTACTCATTCTAAGATAGAAATCTTAGAAATCTAAACCTTAAACTCAAGAGGTGAAGCACAGTGTAGGATGGAAATGTCTAAGGTATGATTCCTCACATTACAGTCCCTGGGTAACACTGTCATTCCCCCCAAAAGACAGTGAAGTCCTAACCCCCAGTACCTGTGAATATGACATTATTTGGAAAGGATTTTTGCAGATAATCAACTTAAGATGAAGTCATTAAGGTGGGCCCTAATTCAATATGTCCTTATAAAAGGGGGAAATTTGGATACAGAGATAAGATATCCACTGAAGGAACAATATAAAGACACAGGGAGACCACAGTCTTTAAGTCAAGGAGCACCACAGGCTATCAGAAGCTAAGAGAGAGGAATGAAACAGTTCTTCTTCATCACCCTCACAAAAAACTGACCGTACTGACCCCCTGAGAGTGGACTTTGTCTCCAGAACAGTGTGGCATAAATTTCTGTGTTTAAGTCACCCAGTTGGGGTGATTTTGTTTTAACAGCCTCATATATTTGAGAAAACTCATACAAATACCTTTGAAAAGTTTTAATATCGAGTAGGTAACAATCTACCAAGGTAGAAGCCTTGAGGGTTATCAAAGACGCACAAAAATGTACACCCTCAGTCATTGTGGTACATGAGGCTCCTATTTAAAGCTAAAATATAATCTACCTCACAGGTATCATAGACATGTACTCATCTGGTATTGTCACTCTACAGTTCAAGGATCTATGTCACACAGAGGATGCTTGTCCTTGATTCTAAACGTAATGATGAAATGGAAGAAAAATTAGAAGACCAAAGATCTTTGATTCTAGGATTTTATAGCAATTGCTCTTTAGTTTATAATTTCAGGGTTAGAGGAAGCCTCTGAGGGCTTCTTCTCACCCAAAGCAATGGCCCCATCTACTAGAGCCATCAGCATGGATGGCCCACCTTCACTGGACCATGTGAGGAAATCATGGGGTCCTCAGTGACCACCCTGGATCACTGGGCCAAGAAGGTTCCTCTGTATGGGTAATTCATGCTCACAAAGGTTGCATGAAATGCGTGATGTCATGATGACCGTCTACCTGTTACTGTTATCTAAGCTCCAACACTTGAGGCACAGCTGGAGAAAACTGTTAAGCCAATGGTATCAACAAAAATCTATACAAGTGTTCAAAATAGTGTTTTACAAGTTTTAAAGGCCATTGAATTTGGTTTGGTGACTTTGGTCTTCTAATTCTTCTTCCATTTCATCATTATGTTTAGTCATCTCCTTTCTGACATGATTTTGCCTCATAGTTCTATTCCTTGATTTTAGAATTCACTCAATAGCTATGTTCATTTTTCATGCTTCTGTATCATTCAATGGTTTCTAAGTAGTATATCAAATTTTATTGGAGAATCATATTATATTATAAAGTGGAAGTTCACTACCTTAATTTCCTTCTACCCCTAGCCAAGTACCAAGGAATCTTCTGGGCCTCTCACTCGAATCATATAACTAGGCCCCTTGACTTTATATTTGTCAGTACCTTCTCTTTCAAAGAAAAAAAAATCAATAAATGGGATGCCTTTAATAGAGAGTGAATTAATAGAGATCAGTCCATAATAGAATTGCTATTTTCAGCAGTTACTGCTTAGAAATGATTGTTAGGTCATGACCTGGGTTTGTGGCTCTAATGGTGTCACAGTCGGAAAGAGAGAAGATGGGCGCAGATGGAGAGACGTTTGTGAGCTGATATTCCGTTCACCTCTTAGCATGGCTTTGAGTCCTAAGAGCAAGGCCACCAGTGATTCACAACTAAGCAGCCAGCATCACCATCCACCTTTTGTCCCAGTCTGAGTAAAAACATTTGGGTCTCACTTCAGCCTTGTGAACAAGATTTGTCTATAAAACCATGAATCTCACTGTTCAGTCCCACCATCATCAGACAGGCCAATTTCCTCTAGACAGCTCCCCCTGACACACTCTCTCAGAGGCTGGATCCACCAGGCCATGACTCATGTCTGTCAGGGATGGTTACAAACCTTGCCTTCCGACTGGTTGATTAAAGCAAAGGGTCAGTAGCTGCCATGATGACAGTGCTCAACCCCGTGAGCTGGTGCTGTAATTACAAAAGCATACAGTACCTTGACCCTCCACGCCCTTTTGGAAGGGATGGTACAAGTGTTTAGCCACACCAGAGCCCATGGCAAGGGCAGATTGGGCTGACCAGACAACTCATAGTCAAGAGTTGTGGACCTCGGCACCCCAGCTCATCCCAATAGGCACCCAGTAGTTTTCCTGACTTGCCTCCCTCACCTCTTATTCTCATCTCCCCATCCACAACTGCAGTGCGGGGCTGTCCTATCTTTTGTTCTGGCAGAGATAAGATGTATAAATGATGAGTGGTTGACAAAGTGTACTCCAGTGCCACAGGCAGATCATCAATCATTTTCCACATGTCGACAGATAATTGATGCAAACCCTGCAGGCGAAGCTCCATCAGGTGAGAGGAGGGAAGAATTAAATCTGCTGTCAGAAGCCAAGCAGCTGATCTGTATTTAACATTCTTTTTAATTTAGCCCTTGTTTGTTTTAAGCTGAGTTTGTGGGCTCCTCCTTGCTCTCTGCACTTGGGAAAGTGGCCTGGGGTTTGCTGACCCCGTCACTCCCTGCCCCCGCTCTCCGGGGCCCTTGAATGCATTGGTTTCCTGGGCAAGGTTCCTGGGAAGAAGAACAGACAAGACCACCCAGTACTACTAGGGAGGTGCAGGGAAACTTTCTGCCTAAGTGAAGCTTAACATCAAAGGGCTGCTGTCAGGCGATTATCTGTCAACAGGACCCAGGTTGGTAGGGTGTGCTACCTGCACACAAGGAAGAAACCACTTACTGCTTTCTTAACAACAACAACAACAACAACAACAAAAGCCCAGTAAAAATAACCCCACCCCGTATTTCCTTTATGCAATGAGACTGAGTAACACTTCCAGCATAGAGCTGAAGAGGTCTTGGTTTCCTTCCTTTCCTTGCTTCAACCAAACCCTTCTAAAATTAAGTCACCCTTAGAAGGTGCTGGTCCACTGGGGAAATCTGAGAATCCTGATGAATGGTCAAGCCTCCGTAAGTTTCCCACGCCAGTTTGACTCCGACTCATTGTTCTACCATCAGCTTCAATGTTCACACTCCTGTGCTCACCTATGTACATGCATGCACTCACAAAATGTCTCCACTCTGTAGAAATCTTGGTTTTTGGTTACTCAGGTGTCCCGATGAATAGAAAATTACCCCATGTGCCACAACCACCAATTTTCAAAAGAATGAGAATATAATCCATCAGACCTTGACTCCAGAGTGACCCTGAACATCATCTTGCAGTGCCTGAGGGTCACCTGAACCAATATGATGTTATAAAAAATGTTCTGCTTGATAGAATGCCAGAAAAAAGACCCTGGCTTTTATTGGATTTCCTCTTCTACAAGTTGACATCTAAGAAGACAGTTCTTTTTTTTTTTTTTTTTTTAAGATTTTATTTATTTGACAGAAAGAAACACAGCCAGAGAGTGAACACAAACAGGGGGAGGGAGAGAGGGAGAAGAAGGCTTCCTGCTGAGCAGGGAGCCCGATGTGGGACTCGATCCCCGGTCTCCGGGATCATGACCTGAGCTGAAGGCAGTCGCTTAACCAACTGAGCCACCCAGGTGCCCCATAAGAAGACAGTTCTAATGGCCAGGCATCCATCCCCGAATTTGTCACCCTACCTTCTCAGCTGAAATGAGTCACGTCTTCAAACACAAGTCTGCTCTGCCTTTCCTTCTTGGGCTCAGAGATGGCAATCTCTAGTTTGGTGAGGTCCCAAAGTATGAACAACAGAGCACATTACGTTCCAGAGCCGCAGACTGGCCTCTACTTCCTACTTCAATGTTTGCAGACCTAACCTAGCTCTCAACCCCCAGCCCACCTCACAGATGGAGTCTGTGGCAAGGAGAACTAATTGCTGGGATCACACTAAATGCTGTCTTCCAGATTTATGTCTTGAACTGACCAGAGATTTAACAAGATTCTACATTTTTTAAGAATAAGAAACACTAACAATCATCAGCCATATATGTATTCATTCAGTCCATCTTTCAGCAAGTGTTTCCTGTGTACCCATCATGTGCTGAGCACGGTGGCTAAGGCTAAAAGGATAGCTGTTTATCCTGTGAATCCTTAGTAGCCGTTGAGTTCACAAAAATACTATGATATAAAGTGTCAAGTGCCCTGTCAGACAATCCAAAGAGAATGTGCCTGGCTAATAAACCCAGGTTTGAAATGTTCAGCCTCACCAGAAATTAGATCAATGAAATAAAATGAAAGGTTTTTTTTTTTTCTTTTTAAAATTTATCAAAATAGTTGTATACACCTGGTTAAAAGAGAGTAAGGGGTAATTCACTTTGATACACAGATGATAGAGAATAAACACGTTGGTATTGCCTGCAAGACAATTTGGCAATATTCACTAAGACTAAATATTTCTAAGAATTTTTCTTAAAGTGAGAATTAGACATATGTACAAGATTTAAGCATAAAAATATCCACTGAAGAGATCTTATACCCAACACTGCAAATGACATAGGATATACACATGATGGGAGATGGAGGGCTATGGCACTTCAAGGAGGGGGGGGAGGTTTATATTTGAGAGGAATTAGGGCAAGATTCACGGGGGATGTGACTTTACTCTGAGTCTTGACAGATGAATAGGACTATGGCATGCTGGTTAGGAGGACACTTTGGAAAAGTGGGTGGATGGGGATGAGAAGGGCAGAGAGGACAGCAGAGAGCACTTGTGACAAGCTTGGCAGAAGCACGAGGTTGTGAGGGCCAGTGTAAAATGAGGCTCCCTGCCCCATTAAGTTTTGCTGGATGATGAGTAGGCTCTTCAGTAGGCAAAGGAGGGTGGCCCTGCTGCCTTTCTGGATACCAAAAAAAAAAAAAAAAAAAAAAAAGGCAGGATCAACGCAGAACCATGGGAAGTTTACTCCCATTTGTATTGGACAAGTTGGCAAGGCTGGGCAGAGAAAGGAGGCAGGGAGAAAGGCAAGGTTATCACAATAGTCATGCAAACTGTCTTCCGAGAAACAATACACACTCAAGTAACACACAAGGGAAAACCTAGTCTGGCTTAGTTTCACTGAACAGCAGCTTCTGGTCCAGCGATTTTTTTTTTTTTCTTTTTTAACAAACTCAACTTATCAAAACCCAGGCTAACAAATGATCTGTCTCTATTTACAAGTTATCAGAACCTGCTATCAGGTTACCCCCAATTAAACTTGCAAGATACAGAGAATTCTAAGACCTTTTAAAAATGCAGAATTACTCAGTAACAGAGGTGAGGTCCTGCCCAGATGGGTCTGGTTACCCATAGCTGGCTGGGCTAGAAATATGTCATCATTTACAAATATTTATGGCTAAAAGTGTTTTGAAAAAAAAAAGTATCCTGGATGAATCTAAGGGGGATGTTGGATATGAAGATGATTAGTCCTCCTGAACCCTGTGGTTTTTTTGCATCTACTGGTTTATAATAGTTCTGAGAAATGTCATGGAAAAAAAAACTTCAGCTTCATCAATAGTTGGTATTCAGATACACTGATGATAACATTTATTTTTTATTTTTTTTAAAGATTTTATTTTATTTATTTGACAGAGAGAAACACAGCCAGAGAGGGAACACAAGCAAGGGGAGTGAGAGAGGGAGAAGCGGGGCTCGATCCCGGGTCTCCGGGATCATGACCTGAGCCGAAGGCAGTCGCTTAACCAACTGAGCCACCCAGGGGCCCTTGATGATAGCATTTAATGTTCATCAAGTTCTCACCATTGGCCAGGCACTGTTCAAAGTATAGACACTATCTCACTTATTCCTAATCTTATAAGGTAGGCAAAATGATCCCATTTTACATATGACAAAACTGAAATCAGAGAGGTCAAATAATTCACCCAGTATCATGATGCTAGTAAGCTGAAAAACCAGGACTGAACCCAGGTAGTCTGGCAAAGAGGCTCCACCTACTGTAGATTACTTCCCACTAAAACACTTCTCACATCATTTGTAGGCACAGCAGTGTGTGTGTGTTTCTGTGTCTCTGTGTCTGTGTGTGTCTCTGTGTGTCTGTGTATCTGTATATGTGTGTGTGCGTGTCTGTGTGTGTGTGTCTCTCTCTCTGTGTCTGTATGACTGTTTCTGTGTGTGTCTGTGTATCTGTGTGTGTGTGTGTCTCTGTGTGTGTCTCTATGTGTCTGTATGTGTGTCTCTGTGTGTGTGTGTCTGTGTGTGTGTGTCTGAGTATCTGTGTGCGTGTCTGTATGTGTGTCTGTGTGTGTATCTGTGTGTATCTGTGTGTGTGTCTGTGTGTGTCTGTATGTGTGTCTCTGTGTGTGTGTGTGTGTGTGTGTGTGTGTGTGTGTGTGTGTGTGTGTGTGTGTGTGTGTGTGTGTGTGTGTGTGTGTGTGTGTGTGTGTGTGTGTCTGTGTGTGTGTCTGTGTGTGTATCTTTGTGTGTGTGTCTGTGTGTGTGTCTGTGTGTGTGTGTGTGTGTGTCTATGTGTGTTTCTGTGTGTGTCTGTGTGTGTATCTGTGTGTGTGTGTGTGTGAAGGTTTGAGTGCTGGGGAGGAAGAGAAGCAGACACCAGATGGTGAGGAACAGGACTGTGGGGCACTGTACTGGGAGGATGCTCAAACTTTAGGACAGAAGATAGATAAACAAGAAGAACAATAAACAACAGGACCACAGGGGAGGAAAGAGTAGTAGTTCTGAAGAGTTCTTAGAACCCACCTTCACCCAACCAAGCACAGTGGTGCCTACATCTCTAGGGAGAGAGGGGCACAACTGAAAACCATACACTCAAGCAGCTCTGCCGCAACATGCCTCTAACACAGGGACCATATTAGGAGACAAGAGCTAAGTCTCTTAAACATTTTGCAGTAGGAGCTACAAATAGTATTCTGCCCACTAGAAGTGGGCAACCGCTTGAGAAATAGGAGAGAAAAGTCAAGTGGTAGGCCTGAGCAGGCAAGAGTCCTGGCAGCCTGAGGGATGGATGATATTCCAGGATGGGGCAGTATCCGTGGCCAAGACGGGAGCCTGCGCAACACGAACGGAGGCCAGCCCAGAGACGAATGACAATGATGGAAAGCACCCCAGCCCAGACGCGGGTTCGTGGGTGAGACGGGGAGCACTGGCACCACTTCGGGTGGTTAAGAAGCAGACTGGAATGATTTCCGAGAACACAGTGATCCTCCATAGGGGATACCTGATTGTGCTAAAAGGAGAGAGAACCATCCCTATTTTAAAAATTATATTTCAGTTATTTATCATTCCTTACTTGCAATAAAAGCTTTAGTTTACTTAAGGTGTGTGAGTCTCAAGCTGGACTCCATAGGGTATCTTTCACAGATGTGAAGATAGAGGATACGTTCCTTGGAATGAAGATAGGAGATCCTCCAGCCCGCTAATCCGCATTGCATGGAGTTATGTCCCACAGAAGAGTTACAGTTTTGCTAATGGGCACCTCCCTGTCAGGCTCCGCAGGAGACCAAGGGAAATCCTATGCATCACATAAAGCCCCAGCCTTGTACTCAGGGGAGTGCTACTAACAGAGAAGGTTTCACAGCCACTCTAGAATCTTTGAGCATCTTCACAGAGGGGGGAGCTTCAGGGATGACTCTCAGGGCACTTTTTTTTTTTTTTTCACATCAGGGAACATAAACATCAATTATATCCGTGAGTAAAGCCAAAGGAATGGCTTGATTTTGAGCTTATTTGGCACCTGGCCCCTCTCAGTGAGCTACTACTTCCCACACATTCTCTGAGTCAAAAGCAAAGTTTGCTTTTAATTTCTGCAATAGGGAGTATGCTTTGCTGGCGAGATAACTGCCTGGGCTGAAATAAGGTCCAGATTCCTGAACCAGCTCACAGCCACCTCCAGCTTTCTTGACCTGGGAGCACTGACGGACCTTTAAACTCCTGCTCTTCCTTCGTCCATCTGTGTTGCCCTCGAGACTCTGGATGCCAGCAGTGTGTGCTTAAGCAGGAACCCAGCGACAGCCTTTGGAGCTGTCCCAGGATTTTGGAAACTCTCATTCTCCTCTATACACAACCTCCAAGAATATGTCTGCTTTTCCCCATTACTATCTAGACTCAGAGCTCTATGGCAAAAGAGAGGGGGAAAAAGCTGACAAGTTGTTGGAGAATTGATTTTTTTTGCCAGTTCTCTCCTTTCTGCCCCTAATACAACTACCTGCCTTCAATTTCATAGGCAAGACTTAACAGCAGCGCTACTTTATATGCTATGCTCTGAGCTTGTAGTTGGTTAGGCAGTAAAAAGCAAAAACAAAACAACAAAAAACACAGAAAAAGTTGATTGAAATGCTACCCTTATACTTAAACATTTCATTTTAATTAAATCAGGGGAATCACTAATTTGCCGATCTCCTGATGGATGCAGAGGCCTTTTCTTTTACATAGATGAATGAAGGGGAGGATTTGTCATCCTAAAATATGCCTCTTTGGCATAAGGATGATTTTACAGTGATTATTATTATTTTTTTATTACTGAAATAAAGTTGACAATGTTGTCTTAGTTTCGGGTACAGGCTAAGCAAAATAAATCAGACAGACAAAGCCAAATATCATATGACCTCACTTACATGTGGAATCTAAAAAACAAAACAAAACAAAAAGCATATATATACATGTGCAAAATAAAATTTTAAAAAATGTTAAAAAAAATAAAATAAATTAAAAAAAATAAAAAAAAAACCCTGAACGAACAAAAATACCCTGGTTATTTTTAAAACCCAACACTCAAGGGAGAAGCTTTAAAAACCAAGAAGTGACTTGTCTGTAAGAGACATTTACATAAGGAAAATCTACAGTTGTTAGGGTTTCTCTCACTCTGTACCAGAAGAGAAGAATGACTAAATCTTTAGAAACTCTTATTAATACAGAAGGCAGGGATTTACATCTTCCCTTGTTTACTGTGCTTTTCCTGGTCACTTCCCATAACTGGTCTCCTTCCCCTCTCTGACCTCCAACACCTATTATGCTTAGCTGGAGATGGTATTTAAGGTGGTGGCTTGGGCCTTCAGGGGGGCAGAGGGTGGGTTACTCAGTTTCCCTGGGCATCTCCCATGTATTAAGAAGGTACATATGTGGACATCTGGGTGGCTCAGAGGGTTAAGTGTCTGCCTTCAGTTCAGGTCATGATCCTGGGGTCCTGGGATTGAGTTCTTCATCAGGCTCCCTGCTCCTTGGAAAGCTTGCTTATCCCTCTGCCTCTGCCTCTCTCTCTCTCTCTCTCTGTGTCTCTCATGAATAATTTTTTAAAAAAGAAGGTACAAATGTTATTAAACTTCCTTTGTCATTCTATTCATCTGTTTGTTTGTTTATTTGTTTTTATAGCAGTATATCTCAGTGAAGAACCTAGAAGGTTAGAGGGAAAGTCATTCCTCCTCTTCCATGTTATCATGGACTCTTTTGCACAAAGCACTCTCATCACACAGCTTCTAAAATTTCCTGTTTTGTTTTCGCTAAAGGGGAAATAGAACTTAAAAACTCTTGCAAGGCAATTTGAGGATAGACTCCTAGAATTTTATGGGTCTTTTTTTCCCTCTCTTTCAAGCTTTTACAGCTGCCTTGTCCACACTTAATTGATCGTATCTTTTTTTAAATCAAACCTCATCCAGTCTAACAGCTTAGTTTTCATGAAAAAAAAAAATTCTCTGCACTCTCACATTTCATTGGTTTTATAACATTTAATTAAATTGCATTATTGTAATATAAACATAATTAACATAACTAGGTTTGGGAACAGATTCAACTGACTCTTGGTAAATACACCATCCACCTGGTGAGACGAGAAGTGCCTGGTCGAGTGAGGAGAGAGCCTGCAGCTGTGCATACGTGGGGTGAGACCCTGTGCTCCATGGAAGAATGGCAGGTGTTAGTGAGCATACAGGTTGGTAAAATGCAAAGTAGTTAAGTACAGTGCTCTTACTGAGTGCGCGCGCGTGCGTGTGTGTATGCTTAGTAAGATTGTTGAGCAATACCGATCTGAAGAAAAATGACCTTATTCCCACTAGCACAGTGGTTAAGCAGGTACACGGAATCCTGAAGTTCTCCTCAACAAATGTCAGTGTTCATAGCGGCCGCACAGTGAGCATCCATTTGGCATTTCCTCAGTGAGCAAACTACTTTGCATCCATCCACGTGGTTGGCTTTATGAGCAAGTAGTCTGAAAAGTCAGAATCGCTTCCCAGGCTCAATTTCAAGGAAACATTTAGCCAGGCAGCTGATCTGAGGAATACCCTACTTTCTGTACAATCTGCTTTGGGTGATTTTTGGTTGGCAATGGAATCAGGAAGAATGCTGAGAGCCTTTTTCCTGAAATCGTTCTTTTCTTATTTCATGCAGAGAGCCTGTCATAGCCATAGCTCTCATGGTTTTTCTCATACAACTTCTTATCTACGCCCATGGCTAAATGGCTCAAATGAAAGCCTGAACTAAAAGCAACTTCTCCAGTGGGCTGGTCACCAGTGTATGTGACCCCTTGCATGAGGACACCTGGAAGCACAGAGCACATCACAAGATGGAAAGACAATAGTACAGGAGCAGAAGTGGAGAGAAACAAAGGAGACAAGAAAGAGAAGACAGGTTACAGAGAGGAGGGAGCAAGGTAACAAACACGGAAGAAACACCCGGCAGGTGGAGGGAGGGAGGACGGACCTGCTGCATGAGCACTCTGCTTTTCCGTATTTCTTTGCAATGTTCCTCTTGCTACCTAAAAGATCCCTACTAGCAGTTCCATAACTCCCACAGCCACAGAGCGCTGAACAAAGAAATGTTTTCTATGAAGGAAAAAGAGGTTGATGCACAGAGAATGCTTATGGATTCTCAGCAATTATAAGTAAAAACAAACAAACAAACAAAGCCAAGATTGTTGCTTGAGAATGACATTCACTCTGAAATGTGGGGAGGAAGGAAGAAGGTATACTGTCCTGGATCAGCAGTGAACAAAATAGCCAGCTCCATCATGGACATCTTCAACATTCTTGAGGTCAAACAAGCCATACAACTGGCTTCTTTCGTGGTGCTCTATCTCAGGGTCAATTCATAAACGTGTTAGGCTAGCTCTTTTCTCTATCCATTTGTACTAGTGGAGTTGGAATGTCAAAGCCCAACAGGGTTTCTTAACGTTCCTCTTACTGCACATCATTGCATCCCACAGCTGTGTGAGGACATTGGGGAGAGGAAGGGGACTTCTCAGTGTAGGGCCTTTATCATTCTCCCTTCTTTCCTTAAGCCCTCATGGAAGGAATTAGGACACATGGCCAACACTTCAAGTTTGTTCGCTCAGCAATGGCCAGGGAAGGAACTGCCCACACAAGTAGGACACACGAAACATGCTGGGTGATATTCTGTGAGGGGACAGAGATGTCCTCTTCACAGAAACACAGCCTGCTGCTGTTCTACCCTGGGGTGGCTTGTTTGAAGTTCTGACCCTCAGGGGGATGTGGGTATGATCACCAGAAACCGAGACTATCAACCATCACAGCCTCCTCCTTAGGTGAGAGACCTGTCCCTGTGGGCAACGTCCCCCCTCCACCCCCCTCCTTTACTTACTTTGGTTTTCTGCCTTGACAGATGGGAGGTGATTTTACTCTAGATACCCACTCAGTCATCAGTACATGCTTAATATTTTTGGTTAAAGAATCTTTCATCATTGCAGGTGTGTGACAATGAGTAAAGATAGATACTCAAAATCTATTTAGTAAATATAACTTCCAAAAACACATACTTTAGACAGAGTAAGCTGTCCTCATAAACAATACTTCATCAGCATTTAGGCGAACAGGAGGTAACTTTATTACAAAGAGTTATGGTTTGTAAAGAGAGGGGCCTCTGAAGATGAAAATTCTCCAAACTGTCTCCACACAGCCCACAGCCCCAAAGAGGAAGACAGTCACCTAAGTTTCCCTTTACTTACCTCAACTCTCCTGCAAATATGTTAACTGAAAGAAGTTAAGTGAAGCGGTTTGCTCTTTCTATTGTAAGTCTGCTGAAACGAATAACATCAGTTACGTGTTTACAGAGGAGGGAAATATGATAAATACAATCTTATTTGCCTTCTTCAAAGGTCTAAAGATAGAAAAGATAATGCGAATGAGAAAAAAATAATCTAGATTCTAATCCCTTTGAGCTCCAGCTTCTTAACATCTTGATGTAAAAGATACTTCCTAAAAAGACCTTCTGAGCTAACTAGAAATATCACAAGTAATAAAGGTTAATGCCACTAATTTTTCCACTGAAAATACAACCCCAGATTCCTGGTTTTACGATGAAAATGATGGGGGCTAGGTAACTCCCAGCTGCTGTTTATGGCCTACCCGCAGAGTGATTACCTACTGGTATCTGCGGAGATTATTTAAGGAGTAGGCTAACAGAGCATGGAAGTTTGCTTTACAGAGGGTGAATCCGAGGCCCCAAAAGTGACTGCTTCTCAGAGTTATGGGGAGCCATCAATTTCTGAAAAGAAACTACCTAGCCTCGCTAGGCCAATCTCCATTGACTCTGCGGCCAAAAGGGCTGGCTCAGGACTCCCACAGGGGCCTAAGTCCTGAGGGTTTGGCCTCATATAATTACTATTGAGTTGCGCCAACAAGATTAGAATTCTCTTTATCAAAGGCAAATAGCTTGCCAGAGGCATTTTGATAAGAACTTACCAAAATAAAGCATTACCTGTCTTCCCGACACATTACTCCGCTGTTTGTTCAATAGCGGTGACATTTAAACGGCAGTAAGTCTAGAGCAGAGAGAGGCTCCCTGAGAAAAGGTGTGAGTTTCATGCCTGCTGGCAGCATCAATTTCAGCCATGATACACTTGGCAAAGACTGCTAGCAAAACATGGACGCAGAGGGTGTCAAAGCTAAGGAGGTGGGGCTCATCGTCCTGTTACCTGAGCAAATGATTCTGGGTCATCCTGAGGAGCAGATAGCTTGGGAAGAAAGCCAAATCTCAACTCCTTTCACCTGAGTCACCACGCTGAATGTCCTCGATTTGGACCTCCAAGGGATTTGGGGTGTACTTGGTAGTGAAGATAAAAAGAGAAAATAGTAGGCAAGGAGTGTCATGTTTGGGTCCAGAGACAGTGGGAGAGCTGGCACCATAAGCGGAAAGCAAGGAGGAAATCAAAGAGGAGAAGCAGAGGAAAGCAAGAATTAAAGGAAGATTAAGAAGATGTGGTGGTGGGGAGAAATGAGCCAAAAGATTCTGACCTCTTCGGTAGTCAGTAACAATAATCAAAATAGTAATAATAATATAGAGAAGATCATTTCTCACTCACCACATCCACCCATCTATTCATCCAACCAGTTGCTAATTCTGCAAATATTTGCTGGATCCCCTAAAACATGACACAGAGTTTGAGATGCACAGAAAGATGGAAAAGCATCTTGAGAAACCTATAATCATGGAGGCAACAGAAAACTGAAACAACTAATGAGACCACGAGACAAGACCATGAGGCACTACCACCCACCATCCAGAATCCTGTACCAGATGTCCCCTTCTTAGATGCAACAGAATGTTGCCTCATACCCATCATTCAGGGAAAGAATGGCTTCCAGGTTTTATCTTCAGAGAAGCTGGCTCTATGCTAACCTTTCTGATTCTAGAATTCTTCTATGTATAAAACACACTGGAAGAATAGTGCTGACAATAATAAGGACAAATGACAACTATCAATGATTAACGCCTGTAAACCACTCATCAGATACTTTTTTCTAAGTGCTTTGCATGTACTGACTCATTAACCCTCTTAATAATGTAATGATCATTACTATCTCCAAAGGCATAGTGCCAGTAGAACTTAAGCTCAGAGAGTGTGCATCCCCTGTCTGAGATCTGTCTGTTTCTGTCCTATGGTGTTCCCATCAGGAGATAGTGGGAAGCATGAAGAGTCACACTGAAGAAAGCTAGATGGTATGAAGGGAGTGCATTTTTCAGGAACCCAAAATAAGCACAGAGTAAAGCACCCAGATCTAGACACTCCTCAGATCTGTCCTAGGTAATTCAGGAGATGTAAAACTGGTAGAGCCTTTTATCTGTGACTTGGAAAAAAGACCAGCCTCTGTGACTCAGGAGGAGGAAAAAGTAAGCATAGACTCAGCTCTGTAGCCATCAGGTGAAGGTATGCTCAGGGTGGCTCAGAGTAGAATCCAGAAAGGCAGGCATGACAAAAAACCTATGAGTTCTAGTTCATGTTCAAATCCACCACTCATTTTGCAGGTGAGCAAGAGGATGAGTAGCTTCCAGAGGAGGCGAATGCCCTCATAATATAGGAAAGATTTTTTTTTTTAATTTTCTAAAACAAATCAAGAACAACAATAGTAATGGCAGCTAACATTTGTAGAGCATTTAACTCTGGGCAGGCTATATTCTAAGCACTTCCATGTATTAACTCATCTAATCTCTGAGCCAGGGATGATTATTTTACTGATGAGGAAACCCAAAACAGTTAAATCATTTTCCTAACAAGGGAAAAGTATTAAGTGGCAGGGACACAAGCTTTACTCAGACCATCTGGTTCTAGAGTCCTAAAAAGCTCCACGGACAGGTGGAAAGAGGAAGATACCTGGAGGTGCCGATGGCTGTTGATGCCAACTGAGCCTGGACCCAGCCCAAAGAGGAGACAACCTGTCACAACAGGTGTTGGAGCATCAGGTTCTGAGATGTGAGATGATCAGGTGTCTCTGCCCTCCCCGCCTCCCACCAGGGACAATGATCCTGGTCACACACACTCCCTTGGAGATGCAAAAATAGAACATGTACTTGCTATTCCCTCTGTTTGGAATTCTTACTCCCCTGCCCAAATAATTATATGTTCCTGCCATCAAGCGTCACCTTCTCAAAGAGACCACCTTTGATTACCTTACATGAAACAACATCACTTCTTTGTAACCCCCCCAACCATCTTACCCTGCTTGACATATATTTATTTGTCTACTTACTTATTATCTATCTCTCCAACTACCCCCACTTCAAAGGATAAGCTCCTTGGGCAGGAACCTAGTCTCTGTGAACAATGCCCGGCACATAACAGATCTCAATAAATATGGAATGAAGAGATATAGAATCCTTGATGGGAATCATGGTGGGATTCAGAGAAGAAAAGAGAAGAGAAATTATTTGCTCCCTTTCAGCAACTCCTCAAATAATGTAAAGGACACTGATTACCACCATTATGGAGATTGGAGTCTGAAAGAAAGAGACAGACTCCCTCCAGAGGAGAGCTGAATCTAATGGTAGAAACATGGTCCCCATTTCAGAGGAATTCACCACAATGGAGAAGCAGCAACAATGACTCCTCACAGCGACTGGGAGGTGGAAGGATAGAAAAAGGAAAAAAAAAAAAAAAAGGAAAGAAAAGAAAGTGAAAAGAAGAAGGAAAGAAATGGAACGGAAAGGAAAGAAAGGGGAAAGAGGAAAGGAGAAAAGAGGAGAGGAGAAGTGGAAAAGAAGGGGGAAGGGAAGAAAAAGGGAAGAAAAAAATAACAGAACTGGCATGAGAGGATGAAGTAAGGGGAAAAGGTTCTGATCATTTCAGGACAACACATCAAGGGTTGAGAGAGTTGAAATATGGGGCCAGCACACAGTGCCCATGGAGAAACAAAGGCAGGGCCATGTCCCCATCTGACCCACATCAAATAGATTCCAGGCAAGTGTGTTTTGACTGACTTCTGGCCTCAGACTTTTGGAAACCCAATTCTTCCTCCTCCTTAAATATCAGATTTAGCTTCTCATAATGGCACCTCAAGCCCACTTAAGTATTCTGGTAAGACAGAACAACTACCTCTGCTAGCTAACTGCCTCATTAACTAGATCACCTCGTTAATCTTACCATTATCCAGGCTAATTAGAGGATGCTCTCCTTCTCTCCTTCCTCTTTCCTTCCACTCATCTCTGTTCTCTCCTTGGTCTCTTTCTCTTCGTATCTCCTTTCCCCCTGCTCCCAGATAAGACTCTCTCAAGACCATAATGAATTTGCTTGAGCTGGCAAGTTGAGATCCTATGTGTGGGAAGGGTGAAGATCACATACTAGAATCTCAACACCGACTAATAGCTAAGGTAAAGAAAGAGCAATCATGCAAGCAATGAATTATATTTTTACTTACCTACGCAGGCTCACAGTTAATTTTTCCCTCTGGACGATAAGGTATTGGTCTTGACTCAAGTTCTTCATATGTATGAGGTCCAAATAATCCCGATCTATACCGACCTTCCAGGAACAGCATGTACTGTTTGGTCTTTGTATTGTAGATAAGCATTTGTTCTGTTATCATCCCCTTTCAAATATGTTCCCTTGTACTGGCAAGGTCCTATTATTGTTTTACGCGTTTTATTCTTATTAGCCACCTCACCTGACATTACCCAAGAAACAAGGCAGGGTAGAAAAATTAAAAATCAACATACACATACAGACATGTCACCTATGCACAAATAGAGGGGGTGGGGAGAAAGACAAGGTTAAGGACTAAAGACAGTCCAGCACAAAACAAGAAAAGTGACTGATGTCATTGTGTCCATGGGGGCTATCGCAACAAGTGTGGATAAAAATGATTAGGATTCCAGCATCTGGGAAGACAGAAGCTGAAGGGATTCACCCAACACCAGAACCTGGAAGCTGTCCTTCAGGCTTGCAGCAATTCACACTCAAAAAGAGTCAACCAAGAAACCTCTTTGTCCTAACAGATAGTTCATGATTAAAATATAAAAGGACTTAAATAAATTGAGATGAATATACATGCGCCAGAGCCAAGATGGATTATTATAATAAAGTAGGATGTGCATTTGGGAGAAAGCCCAGAACCTCTGGAATGAACAGAATTACAAGGTTCCAGAGTACTGTTTTCCTGGAGGTCCATTGGGAAAATACAGATTCTTGGGCGGAAAACAGCCCTCCCCTGGACTTCAGAGCGGGTGTGATGGAAGGAGGAGCAGGGACATACTTCATCGAGAAAGTGAGAACAATAGCTCCCTTCTGAGATTTGCAAGCCTCCATTAGTATCTGCATGGTCAATTCAGAGGAGAGAAATGCGTGGTAGCAGAATGGGCAGAAAATCTGGTTTCCGCCTTTTTCCCCTGACTCTGCATGCCTTGGAAGCTTGACATACTGTACAGACCAAAAAAATAATAATAATAATATAAGCCCTTCTAGTCTCGGGGAGAGATTTCTAGTCATTTTCCAGGATCTCTTCATTTTTAACTTATTCCATATGCTTTGCTACCCGAAGACCCCAGCCTCAGCAGCAGAAGCAATCTATGCTGCCCTGCCATTTACGTACGAGGAGCCCCAGCTCTACTGAAGCTTGTCATCTTGCCTATTAGCTTGATGTCTTTATTCACAGACCATCTGTACCACCGAGAGATACAGAGGCAGCTAATGTCAATATGAACAAATGCCTCCTCTTTTACAAGAAATGTCAAACACAGGACAGGCTAAGAATGACCCCAGGAATACCAACAGATGTTCACTACAAGCCTCTCAAAAATCAATCCTTTCTACAGGGACTAATTAAGATGAAATAAGGAGCAAAAGTAAAGAAATTTGTGTCATATTATCAGGAACTTCATCCTTACTTTCCAAGCTCATTATGGGCAGATTGGCCTGTGCCCTTTGAAAAAATGCTAAAAGAGGAGCTGCAGCTACCAGGGAACCAGGGAGGCCTTTATTGGCCTCTAGTTCCAAACTGGGAAAAAAAAAATCACTTGGAAAAATAAAAGCCTTACTTACACAAGCTGATTTTTCTGGTCTGGTTTCTTTAAACAATCACACACATAAAGAATTTCATTTTCAGAAAGCTTACAAGAAATAAATAACAGGATGGAAAAGACATGATTGTGATGTTTTTCCACCTAAAAGGGGATAACAAGGTTTGATATCCTGGGCTTGGAAATCCAGACTATGGGGCAATAGAAGGCTATTCATCTGCAGCAACGAAACTGAATACCTCCTAACTCTAAACTTCTCATATGTTTCCACTCTTCATGAATGGGTTGAATCTCGCATATGCATTAACCTCAAATGAACATAGACTGGCATTGCTTGAATTTTAAATACAGGTCATTTTGCTTCTAGGTAAGGAAGTATCTGTCAACCAGAATAGTTGCGATCCTTTGTTAAATTATTTGTTACACGTTCTGGTTGGGTAATAAAATGGGCACACCACATCCTAATATAGTGGTCCTCAAACATTTCTCTGCCAAAACACGTGGTAGATGACTTTACAGAACCCAATTCACTCCAGGGGATCACATAAGGTGAGATGCCATTCCCTCTGAAGTAATTAGCTGTACCCTTTTCTCTCCATTCAAGAAATTATAGAAGAGGGCCAACTATGTGAATCTGCTCTAATTTACATGAATGAATGTACATCATTCACCAACTTAGTACTTTATCATCAGTAGATATTTGCTTTTGCCCTCTCCCATAAAATGATTCCCAAACTTTATCACTGCATCATGGTGAGACCCCAAAATATATCTGAGGTCAACCAACAGCAAAACATGGAGTCACCTCCACAACACCATGGATCCCCCAAAGTCTCTACCATAAAGAGAGGGAATGGGTCAACTTCGTGGGGAAAAAATGGGTTTTTTTGGGCACCCGGGTGGCTCAGTGGGTTAAAGTCTCTGTCTTCGGCTCAGGTCATGATCTCAGAGTCCTGGGATCGAGGCCCACATCGGGCTCTCTGCTCAGCAGGGAGCCTGCTTCCTCCTCTCTCTCTGCCTGCCTCTCTGCCTACTTGTGATCTCTCTGTGTGTGTCAAATAAATAAATAAAATCTTTAAAAAATCTTTTAAAAAATGGGTTCTTTTTGTAGGTTATGAGAGGTTCAATTTTTGGCATCTCAACCCATATAGCAATAGGAGAAAGTCATGAGGAGTTCGTGATTCATCAAGGTTCACTCTATACTAAAAGACATCATCACTTCACCATTAAGACCACAGCACAAAAGAATGTCTGCCAATATACTAGATGCTACACTAAATTCTGGCCATCATTCTGGCCATGTGCTCCAGTTTCCTCAAACTCTGTATCAGCTCACAGAAGGGTCTGGTCTTGGATGATTCCCTTTGACTATGAAATGACTCAATCTTCTGTATGACCCCCTGAAAGCCCATAAGAGCCAATGTTCAAATAAGTGCTCTTGGACCTCCAGGTCACTCTCTGATTTTCCTGATAAAATTGTCTGATTCTGGGGTGAAATATGTGGCATAAATCAAATATCAGAAATCTAAAACTAACGAGCACTTATATATCCATACCTGACCCCCGCCCCCCCAACTGATATGGTGAAATCTTAGCTCAGACAGAAGCTGCCTCTAAGAGGGTTTTCCTTTTAAGCCACATGTTTTATAATGCTGCCCAGGGCCTCTGTTAACTCCGGGAGGGTTTGGACTTAAGACTCATGTGATGTGGATCTCCTGTAGGGTTTTTCTATCAATGAGAAGAGGATATTTAAGAGTAACCCACATAAAAATGCCACGTAATGAACCACTCTGTGGAGACTGAAGCATTAACATGACTTGGTTGGGTCTTTTCTCTGATCACTCTCTTGCTGAAATAATCCAGTTAAATCCAATACAATCTCCCTCCTTCCTTCTCCCTCCTTTGTGATCATGATACTAAACGTGGTTTTGCTATTATGTCAGTGACTCATTTGACACTATCTCTGACTGTTACATCTGCACGGACAAAACCATACTGAAAGGTGATCTATTTGTAAACTCCTGCACTGGAGATCAAGCAGATACAGGGAGCTGGTTACTGCCCAGTCCAAGTGTTAACCCAGTTATTATTATTCCTGTGTGGCCACAGGAGCAAGAGTTATCAGATCAATGTGTACAGCAGAGAGGGAACCTGGGAGCCTAGGAAAATAGTTGAAGATGAAAGTTCTAGCAGACCCCATTCCAGCCCTGGAATGACTCTCCAATGTGGGTCATGAACAAAGAGAATATGAAAAGAGTACGGAGAGAAGCGAGACATGCCATGTAGACTTCAACAAAATCCAGGTTTTCTTTTACTCAAAACGGCCACCATCATGAATCTCATCAATCAAAATGGCTGCCTTAAGAGCTCAGCCTTTCTCTCAGAGCATCTGAGAAGACTGCTTGTCCTGAGGGTACTCACTGAGACTCTAGTTCAACTGGGATTTGAATCTTTGACCTTAAGGTCACCATGCTCTGGGAAGGGAAGGTGGGAATATGAGAAGGAAAGTAAGAAACCAAAATCTTGCTGGGAAATTCACATTTCATAATAATAATAATAATAAGAAGAAGAAGAAGAAGCATCAACAGATTCACCAAGGGTTTGCTATATGAAACTGAATAAGAAGACTGGGGGCCTAGACCTGACTTTTCTACTAGGCAAGTTACCTACCTTCTCTGAGTCTCAATTTCTTTACTGTAATCAAGGTGACCTGAGTTAAAGATTTCTATAGCTTACTCCAGTTCTAAAAAGCTGTAATTCTATCAATCCACTTTAACCCTCCACATTATCTTTTCTAAGTAAGACGTTCAAGATAGAAAGCAGGAACTTGAAACAATAGCTCTACCTGTTTGAGTCACCCTTAATCCCCCTAGTACAGAGAGGACCTGTTCCAGTACATCCGAAGGGACACACATGCTCAAACAGGCACACATGCAGGCATCCCATTAGTGCCCTCAGGGCCCACAGGGCCATCCCATCCCATCCCAGCACACAAACCGCCAGTGGTAACTCGCCATGTCACCCTGTCCTTTCTGCACGTCCAAGCTGGCAGTACTGGCTGCATCCAGGACCTGGGAAACATCTGCAGTTTTGTGATTCTTCCTCGTTTCCATTCCCGTGATGCTCTCTGATCCTGCTCGGATCAGAGAAAGGTCGCAGGCTCCATCTGGCCGCCCTGCCCCCCTCCATTCTCTCCCTCACCACTCCCGTCCCCCCTAAGGAGTTTCTGCCCATTTTGTCACTTCCACCTGTTCTGACAGGTTCCCCTGCCTGACCCCAAGATAGCCCTTGGGGACATTAATCATATAACAGCCGGAGCTGTGAAAGAAACAAGGGTTTGGCTGGATACTGTTACCGTCTCTGTCACCTACTAATCATGTCCTATGACACAGAGGGGCTTAATCAGATGGTCTGCTCTCTCATTAATCATCCTGGGTTCACTCAAACTTCACAGAGAGATTAAAGTTTAGCTCCGCTGCCTCCCCGTGCCTCCTCCCACCTCACCCTCGTCCAAAGCACTTTCACTGGGGGTAGGTCTCAGGTTCCTTTTGCTTTGCCAACTGGCAGGGGAACATGGAGTGTGGAATGCCTACCAACACCACAACACTGAGGAGAAGAGGGGTGGCTCCTTGCTTCCTTTCTCCCCATCCCCCACCCCCACCGCCTTGCAATCCTCATGGAATGAGAAGGCTGGGAATCACAGAACTATGCCTGGACTAAAGAGGCAAACAGCATTTACGTCTATGAACCTTAAGGAACTTTAAAAAGGGAGATTTTTCCTGTGCTTAATCCACAGCACGGAAGATAAAATAATCATTGAGAAATGATCCATTAAAGCAGGCATGTGTACTCCACTGGCTGGAGATTGGCCCCAGCACCAAGGACGGCACTCACCCTCTAGGGAGGCCAGTCCCGGTATCACCCTCCCTTGCCACTCTATTGAAATTACACCTTCACTCAAGTCGAAAATAGACTGTATCCTTTATGACTTCTTTCCAGACAAAAATAAAAATTACCGAAAGGACCCTCTCAAAATACCTCATATGTGAGAGTCAGAATACATTCTAGCTCTGCTGATTCATTCATTCTTAGCCTAGTCACAATTTTCCTGAGCTTCAGAGGGGGAAAAGCAAGTCCCGGCAAAGGGCTTCTCTCCGAGTATTGGTTTTGTACTCGCTCTGGGTGCTGTTGACTTTTGCGGCGCTATATGATTATGGGAAACAAAGATAATATTTGCCCTCGGAGTGAGGAAAGAACAAATATTTTATCAACATCTAAATCATCTCTCATCTGGCAGGGGAGGAGGAGCTGAATGCTCGGCGGCACACACATAAGATGAGGAGGGCAAGAGAGGGGCTTCTGGGAGAGTCATCCCCCTGTGCAAACCTGACCTCTCAGTACCGACGATGCTATCCATTGCAAAGAGATCTCTCTGTGATGGTCCCAACCACTTCCATTTCCCCAGGATCCCCCGCCATTACACTTCATCTCAGAGTAATTGCCAAAGTGCCTCCATGCCGCCTTTCTCATATCCAAACGTGGAAGCTGGGCCAGGGACCTGGGAAGGTGGGGTGTTTCTGTGGATATTTTGGGGGGACAAGGACTTGCCCTGTTGTGATGTTTGTTTCTATTCACTGATCCTCCACCACTAGCCTAGAAATGACAGTAGGTGGAAACACTATCTTTCATTACACAAAGTATAAATAGTGTAATCTATCAGCGCCGTCAATCACAATGATTGATTACAGGCTGTCATAGAGAAGAGTGACATATTAGAAAAGTTTTGTTAACAATGCCTATTGCTAGTCAGCCTGCCACAGAGGCTGGTGATTAATGTGTTGTCAGCCTGTAATCCCACACCCTTGGCTAATGAGGCAGGAATTTATCATCTTTACAGAGTGGCAGATGTCAGGGAGAAAGGAATCCAAGTGCTGGAAACAATATACTTTTTCTTACTAGGCCTGACAAGTCTGACAGGCCGAAAAAAACCACAAAGCAGCTTTGTATAAGCACCAACTTAAAACGAGGAACTTTTCATTTGGCATCTTCACTTTAAATAGTGCTGCAAACCACCCTCCATCCCTTCAAACGGGGCGGAAAAAGGACACGAAGAGAGGAGAGCACAAAGCTGAGTGCTGTGAACTTTGCACCCCATTCCTGACAGCCATAGACCCCAGGAAAACGTTGCCATGGTGAGCAGACAGCTTTCTTTGGAAGAGAAGCCCAAAGTAACTTTTCACTTTTACCTGTGAACTTGTGACTGGAAGAAAAACATGGGCTCCAAGGGAGGCAGGGGACAGCAGTTTCCCTTGCCATGGCCTTGGGGCAGCCATCACCTGGACACCCACCATGTTCTCTTAAAACACTGTCCTTCCTGTTATGGATGAGAAATGGTGGGGGGACAAGGTAAGGGGGCTCTTCATTGGTAAGAAAACAACACAGCAGGAAAAGATGACTTTCTTGGTACCTTGCTATGGCTTGGAACCACTTTCAGGCTAATTGTTTTCCACTCATCTTCCCTCCCACTCATCTCTTCCATTTCTCATGTGGGGCAATGTCTAAAAATTCCCTAAGCCCAGGGAAATTTTAGCACAGTAAAGAAGGGGAATTCTCTAGAGGCCCTTTTAAAAAATGCCTTGTCCCTCTACATTCCATCCCCTCAGCTGCACCTGCCACCTCCCCATACAAATCGTCTATCAGAAGACCCCGGACTCCTCTACAGACACTTTGGGGCCAGCCTTGGATCTTCTCAGACACTATGGAATGCCTGAATCTTGGCTGTGTATCTTGACTTGGCCTAGAGTGTCCATTGTGTTCCAAATAACTCACAAGCACTACCTCACCCAGGAGACACCCAATCTTTTCCATGGAGTACTAGAGACATTTCCAGACTTGAAGATTGGAACTCTTCTCACAGCCCTGATGTATTCTGCCCATACTTGAGCTAGGAAGGGGGAGTTGAGGGAAGGCTTATCTGGTCTGGAAACTTCTCGTACCAGTACCCTGTGAAGACGCAATGTGCTCCTTGTTCTCAGGTCAGTCTCCAAGGAAGGGAGTAAATCTTAAGTGGCAACATTCTGACAGATGTAATCCTTTTTCAAACACAGATACCTCTGCTAATGTACACAAATGCAATGCACAGAAACAAAGAGGGACACAGCAACTAGAGGAGAAATACTCTGCCTTCTGTCAACAGCACCCTCAGGCTAGAACACACAGCAAAGCATTAAGTAATCTCTAAAAGGCAGCATTCTAGCATTAAGATGCACGGGAGAGGGGGGTGTCTCCCAGAGCAGGGACACTCCCCCCCAGTGCCCTGAGAGGTAGGCTTCATGGACCAGGAGCCCACAGGCCTGAGAAGAACGCCAGGGCAGTGGCCAGGGCCCCTAGGGTCATCCCCAGATCCACTGTGCTGAAGGCTGTGGGCCTGTGAAAGATCGGGGGTCAGAGGCTGGACAGCGGGGGCCCTGGGTGGCAAAGAGCACCGGCTCTTTGGGGGATCTGCACGAGAGGCGAGCTCAACCCTGATGCTAATCAGGCAGCCGTGAGTGAAGGGTGACGAGGGCCGGCGCCGGCTCCCCTCTGCCCCGGCAGCCAGGCTGGCCACAGATCACCCTTCTTGATAAGCAAGGAGCTGCGCAGACACCCCTCTGCTCTTATCCTGGACGCCCAGTGTGTTGAGAGAGAGGTGGTGAGTGAGCCTCCCACCCAGGGCCTCCCAGCCCAAGGCAGGGTGCTCTGTCAGTCTCCCCCAGACTCACTGCTCACAGCCATGCGGAAACGGAGCCCCCCTCTGGCCCTCCGGCCAGCTCCTGCAGGCCCGCCAGCTTCCTCCTCCCCCTTCCCTGTGCTCGCTCATGCAGCTTTCATTAATTCCCTCAGCTGGCAATTTCCATCCATTTGAGGACAGATTAGAAGCGGAATTCAGAAAGAAAGTCACTTGACCTCCCATAATGTGCTTCTCTTAATTACATTAAAGATTTTCAAATGCAGCCATACTGGGTTTGACAGGTAAGGTTTTAATCAACTTCAGGTGGCCACTTTTAAGCTGCCTGTCCCGGTTCCACGACGGTGGCGTCACCTCCACTCCCAACATGGTTCTAATTTAAGTGGCTAATTTTGACACGAAGAAAAGATGAGAGCCCACCGAGGCCCCACCATTTCGGTGGGGGTGATTCTAAATTAGGATTAATGCTGCAAGCTGAAGCATGGTTAGAGGTTTATTTTATGGAGGTTGGAGCAAGTAAATAACATTTATCCTTTGTATACGTCTGCATGTAATTACAGTGAAGTTTTCTTGTGTATTAAATTATACAAACTCTTTAAAAGTGGGTGCCTAATGTCTTTTTCTAAAGCTGTGTTATTATTTTGGTCAAAAGTTGTTTACATTAAACAAATTTAATTTACCAAACTTTGACATGTTTGCACAACTGCATGTAATTTATGCTGGAGGCCTGAGACATGACTTTCAAATGAACCCTCTGAGTCCTAACTTTGGGGATTGCAATTTGAACATTTAGGTGTTATGGCTTGCTTGGCCAAAGTTCTGTGGCCAGTTTCATTGATTTCACTGTCCTTTTCTAAAGCCTTGTCATCATTCACGAAATACGAGTTGAGTATCTACTGTGGTCCAAGCACTATGCCAGGTGCTGAGGATATAATGATGAACAAAAAGGGATATGGTCCCTAGAGTGAGGAGCTTAAAGATAATTAAGGAAATGGAAGAACAAAACAACACATAAGGACATGTCACGTTTCAAGGCAATAGGGCTAGGAAGGAGAGGTGCATATACCCCTTTGAGGATCCATCCAAAAAGCAGGTTCTACTCTCATCTTGGAGGAAGGCTTCCCTGGGAAGGTGATAATGTGGACTGAGAACCAGAGAACCTTTTGACCCTCTTCATCCATTTTGCCCGCCAACCCTCATCTCCCTTCTCACTGACAATCACCGTCTGTTCACTATGTATCTATGGGTCTTGTTTTGTTTGTTCCTTAGATTCTACATATAAGAGAGATCAATGGCACCTGTCTTTCTCTTATCTCACTTAGCATAATACCCGCAAGACCCATCCACGTTTCATAAATGGCAAGATTTTGTTCTTTTTTATGGCTGAGTAATATTCCAGTGTGTGTGTGTGTGTGTGTGTGTGTGTGTGTGTGTGTGTGTGTATTATACAATTTTCTTTACTCACTCATCCGTCCATAGGTACTTAAGTTGTTACCATATCTTGGCTGTTGCAAATAATTTTGCAGTGAACACAGGGGTATATATATGTTTTCAAAATAATGTTTATGTTTTCTTTGGATAGATACCAAGAAGTAAAGTTGCTGGTTCATATGGTATAAATTTCTTCTCCAATTTCTTTTAGACTCAGCAGTGGTTCGACCTCTACCCTGGGTGACAAAACTGCTCCTAGGACAAAGACTTAATTGTTCTAGCTAGGTCTCTGCATAGAAAAGATTCTTTTTCCATGAAGGAAGACTCAGAACAGGGTCCCAGCAGGAACCAGAATACAGCACAAATTGTGGAAATGAACAATCTTTCAGGAAAGGACTCTTTAAAGGGCAAGACAGAGGAACCACACAGGCAAATGGAGGTAGTCAGAGACTAGCCAGAGGGGTAGCTGTTCTCACCAGTGCCGAAGCAACAAGAGAAGGAAAGAGTTTGACAGACATCAACAAGGACCACAGTCATACAGGAAGAGCTCCCCTCCCCAGGGGGATGGAGGGGACCAGCACAGATAAGCCACTGAGAATCAAGAGGTCTTTCACTGTGTTCTAGAAACAGGGTGAAAGTGACTGCCTTTACCAGGGTGACTGAGGCCACGCTTAGGTGGCACAGAACTAGAGCATCATCTCTGCGTCCAAGCTGGTGGCTCTCACCTGTGGTCCCTGCAAACTCAGCGTCACCTGGAGACACAAGAAATGCCAACTCTCGGGCCGGCCCCAGATCTCCTAAATTAGAAACTCTGGGAGTGGGGCCCAGAGAACTGTTTTTAAAAGCCCTGCAAGCTGCCGTTTGAGAACCACTGCTCTAAGTTAATAGTTTCCTTTCAAAAAAGGTCTAACGAGCAACACCTGGAAGCACTGGTCCAGCCCAGCCAAGGCAAGCGACTAGCCTTGTGCGGTCCTCTACCCCCTCCCACCACTGCACCCATTCCCATCCCTTCTGACTCCCCCCACCCCATTAGAGAAGGCCCAGAATCTGGGAAGCGGCAAGGCTCTGGTGAAAGATCAATGCTTGAAATAAGCTCTCTGAAGCTCTCGCCGCGTCTGGGCAGAAATAGCTGTTCTGGGACTCCAGGGGGTATATTTTAGAATGATGGAGACGCTGTTACCAGCAGCCTCTGCCTCTGAGGACTCTCTTCTCACTCTGGCAAAAGAATGGACATGACCAGGACTCTGCTATTGCTAACACCACTGGGAGATGATGTATTTCTGCTAATGGCACCTTCTGTCGCTACAGAGAAGCTGCTCCAGCTTCCTCTTGTCCCGCAGAGAATCTGGCAGCCTCCAGAAGATGTAATAGAGACCTGAGGACATTTGGAAGATGCACTACACAGGAAGGGTGTTTTCAATTTGATTTACCTTCCGTCTCCTACAAGGAACCGATAGTTAGTACCACACTGTATCACAAGCCCAGCACGCACCAAGAGTGGGCCTGGGGGAGATTAAATAACCCTTGTCAAGCATATGAAGGGTGATCACATGGAGGCTGGTGACTGACTCCTCCAAAGACACAATAACAGAGAATTAGCTTAAGTACAGCAGGAGGGACTCAGGATGGAAATGGGGAAATGACACCGGGATATTTTATGACTAGAGACCGATAGGGGTTCTCATCCACTGCCTGAAGAACAAATAGTTTGTGAATTCATTCTCAGTACACAACTGACAGGCTTGGAGGGAAAGCAATTATTCGGGGGTTAAGTAAGACCTTACGTTTTTAAATATAGGGGTGAAAATATTCAGGGAACTTCGGTTTGTACTGCAGAAGTGTACCATACACAAAATTGGAATACCTCCTAAATGTCAGACGGTGCGCATTTATTCACAGGCACTGATAACTATTGAAAGCAGAGGAATTATTTCAAATGGAGGTCACAGCCGTGGCAACAAGGCTCGCCTTCACTCATTCATTTTCTCATTCAACAATAAGCCCATAAATGCTTAGTGGGCACTGTATTAGCTTCTGGGAGCGGTTGTAAAATATCGCCACCGAATTGGTGGCTTAAAACAACAGAAATTTATCCTTGCACCATTCTGGAAGCCAAAAGTCTGACATCAAGGTATAAGTGGACCCACGCTCTGAGCTCTAGTGGAGAATCCTTCCCTGCCACTTCCGGCTTCAGGTGGCCCTAGGTGTTCCTTGACTTGGGGCGAAATCACCCAATCCCTGCCTCCATCTCCCCACAGCCTTCTCCCCTGTGTTTCCATATCTATTTCTCTTTCTCTTGTCTTATCATTCAATGTAGGGTTCATTCTAATCTAGGCTGAGTTTATCTGGGGAATCTTTAACTGAATTACATCTGCAAAGGACCCTTTTCCAAATGAGGTCATATTCATAGGTTCCAGGGGGACATATCCTTTTTTGGGGGGGGTACTACTCAACTTATTACAAGTACTTAACTATGGACTTGACATTGTTCTAGGAATTTGGGATATACTAGTGGAAAAAAAGGAACAAAAATCCTGTCTTTGTGGAGCTTAAGTTCTTCTGAGAGAGGCAGATGACAAATACTAAACATCATATTAAACAAGTTAAATGTACTTTCTTATCAAACAGTTAGTGTTCTGGAAAAAGAAGAAGTTCAGCCTAGTAGAAAGGGGTCCCTGACTGCTGGGGTGATATTAATGGAGGGGCAATTTTCAGTACTAAGTACAGTGGGTCCAGTAAGCCTCACTGAAAAATTACGGTTTAGCAAAGACCTCATGAAAGCATGGGGATTTAGCCAAAGGAATGCCCAAGAGAAGAGACTTCCAGGCCAGAGAAATGGCTAGGGCAAAGGTCCTAGAAGAGCAGCTTGCTTGCTGTATTCTAGAAGCAGAAAGGAAGCCAGTATGGCTGGAATAGATTTAAAAAGGGACAGCACAGGGGGCGCCTGGGTGGCTCAGTTGGTTAAGCGACTGCCTTCAGCTCAGGTCATGATCTCGGAGACCCGGGATCAAGCCCCACATCAGGCTCCCTGCTCGGTGGGAAGCCTGCTTCTCCCTCTCTCACTCCCCCTGCTTGTGTTCCCTCTCTGGCTGTGTTTCTCTCTCTGTCAAATAAATAAAATCTTAAAAAAAAATAAAAATAAAAATAAATAAAAAGGGATAGCACAGGAAGGGGAAGCCAGAGGCCACGTAACATAGGGCCTTCCAGTGAAATGGGAAGTCAGTGACCCTAACACACAGTCCTTCATCTTTCCATCCATCAGTCATCTATTAAAAAATTCAGCCCTTATTTGTGACCCTAGCTGGAGCTGGGCAAAAAACCAGAACACACATTCACCTGGGATGTTTAAAAGAAGGAACTATTTGTAGAAGTATAGCCAACACAAAGGGAGCCCTGGGGCGCACAACAGACCTCACCCACTGAGAAAATGTGGGAGAGGTCTGGAACTGTAAGAAGTGGATGTCCTGAAGAAATAACCCTTCTTCTTCTCTCTCCTCCCGCCTTCTGATCTGTGGCTACCTCTCATTGTCCAAACCCAACTAGCAGCCAGAGGGCAATGAGGCCTGGGAGGCCAGGGCAGCTCCTGCTTACCAGGACACAGACTGGGGAAAGAAGGGCTGACCTAGACCTTGTGGGACAAACAGGGAACAGTGACATGGTCAAATCTAGTCCCATCCCTGCAGTCTCTGTGGAGGGTAGAAGAACTGTGGTCCTTGCCCTCGTGATTCTTATGTTCTACTGGCAGTTAAATTAGTTGCCCTTGTTCAAAACCTGTGCACACAACCCCACCACCAGAAATGCCTCAGCATTTCTAGACACCACGCATACAATGAGAACACAAAGGCTCTCAGGATCAGAACACTGAAAGTCACCTTAGCCCCACATGTGCATGATAGAGAATCTCTTCCATTAACATGAAGCTCTCTCAAAACAGGAAACTCATCATCTTTCAAGAGAGCTCTGGTTGCTAAAAGCCCTCTTACACTAAACTGCATTGTTCCATATCAAAACTTCCATCTAGGAAGGTTGTGAAATTGCTTGAGGTCGAAAGGGGACCCAAAAAATCACCCTAGGAACAGCAAGGAAGGCTATTACATGAGCATAGTTAAAAGGTAACCTCCATGCCTTTCTCATTTCAATAAAACAAGAAAAAGGTACACAACCACACAAGTTCACAGCTGGACTTTTCACAACAGCCAAAAGATGAAAGAGCTCAAGTGTCCATAAACAGATGAATGCATAAACAAATTATGGTATATACATGCAGTGAAATATTACTTGGCCATAAAAAGGGATGAAGCACTGATACAAGCTACAAAATAGATGAACTTGAAAGTATTACACTAAGGGAAAGAAGCTAGTCACAAAAGATCACATATCCTAAGACTTCATTTATAAGACATACCCAGAAGAGAGAAATCCATAGAGGTCATTGCTGGGGGCGGGGGGGGAAGGAGGGGGGTCATATGACTTAATGGGTAAGGGATTTTATGCTGGAAGGACAGAAATGTTTGGAACTAGAAAGAAGTAATGGTCACACAATACTGTGAATGCTACGGAATTGTTCACTTTAAAGTGGTTAATTTCATATTATATGAATTTCGCCTCAATAAATTTTTTAGGGAGGCAGGAAAGTAGGATAGGTAAAGATATAGTCACCAAATTCTACCATACTGGAACTTTTGGTAATGCCACGTTTACTACCAGGTAACAAAGCCCAAAACCTAATTACACCAAAAGATGGCACAGGATGAAAATATAAATTGGTTCAGAAAGGTACAGAGCAGTACTTCTTCTGAGCAAAGAAGAAAATTTTGCTGTTGCTTTGCATTAAATTTCTATTTGCATGGGCCAATAATTTAATACAAGAAAAATAAATTAGTAGGACTTCCAGCCTCTACCTAGAATATAAAAAGCTGGACAGAGTATCACTTATGAACCACCACCAAGAGAAAATTAACTAATTTGCAAACTTGTTATCTTTATCCCCTCAGAGAACTAAGGAACATGAGGCCTTCAGACAAGTTGGTAAAAATAAGTTAAAATTTTTACTAGATTTCTAAAAGCCCAGTGTGGGCTAAAGAAAGAATAAACACCTTGAAACTACAAATACAAGGGGGAATGCACACTACTGTTCTCCAGGGACCCACCATGGGCTCAGAGAGGAAGACTGTGGGTCCAGGGCACCTGTCCTCAGTGGCACAGGAGAAGGGGAATGACTGTTGTTATTAGAAAGACACAGAGATCCTTACAACAACTTCTTCCCAAAGAACAAAAGCCTTAAATTATGATGGCAAATTTTGTTATGCCGGGGGCAGAGAAAAAAACCCACTAACTCTGGGGGAGGGCGTAGGTAAAAGACTAAAGAGTCTCTACTCTTGGGGGTGTGAGAGGAAACAAACCCGGGCCCAGACCAAGAGAGGTCTCCCTTAGTTGAGGATAGGTCATCTCTGAGCAAGTCCTCACCTAGTAGAGCAAGGAATATCACCAAATATAAAGGGAAAGCCTTCTTAATGATAAAGAGGTCCAGTTACCAAGACGACATAACAGTCCTACAACATTAGAGTTTCAGTAGAGCTTTAAAATACATGAAGGGAAAATAGACAAATCTGCAATTGCAGTTGGAGATTTCATCATTCTTCTTTCAATAACTGATAAAATGAGTAGAAAAATCAGAATCCATAGAGAAGACCTGAACAACGCCATCAACTAACTTGGCCTAACTGACAAGAGCAGAAATAAACAGACTTTCCCAATGCACATGGAACATTCACTAAAATAACCGTATCCTAAGCCATAAACAAACCTCAATACATTAAAAAGAATTGAAAACCCACAAGCTATGTTATGCAACCATATAAAATTAAACTAGCAATAAATACAAAAAGAAGTCTAAAATATCACCAAGTATAGGAAAATTAAACAGGTAGCTCTAGAACACATGGGTCAAGGAAGAACTCATAAGCGAACACAGAACATATTTTTAATGCAATGAAAAAGCATAATTTGGGGGGATTAAGCTAAAGCAATAATCAGAGGGAAATTGATGGGACTAAATGCTTATAAAGAAAGAAAGGTATCAAATCCATAACATAAGAAACAAAGAGACTAAGAGCAAATTAAATGCAAAGCCAGCAGAAGGAACTAATAAAGATTAAAGCAAAGGTCAATAAAATAAAAAAGAAAAATCAATAGTACCAAAATCCTCATCCTTTAAAACATCAACACGATTGCTAATCTTCCAGCCAGATGACAAAAGATTTAAAAAAAAAGAGAGAAAGAGAAGATACAAATTGCCAATATTAGGAATGAAAAGGAGATATTAATAACACAGATATTATATATTAAACAGACAATAAAAGAATACTATAAACTCCAGGCAACAATATTTGATAACTCAGATGAAGCTGACATCTCTTTGAAGACAAAAACTTACCAAAGTTCATCCATAAAAGAAATCGATAACCTACATAAGCTTATACCAATCAAAGAAACTAAACACATAGTTAGAAATCTCACAACTAAAACAAAATCAACAAAAAATTACAGGCCCAGGTAATTTTACTTATGAATTTACCAAACATATAGATAGGAATAATACCAATTCTACAGAAACTCATCCATAAAATAGAAGAGGGAGGAATATTTCTCAACGTACTTTATAAGGCATTATCCTGATATCAGAACCGGATGAAGATACTACAAGAAAATAAATCTACAGAACAATATCTATCATAGACATAGATAAAAATATATTCAACAAACATGACCAAGTCTAGGTCAGGAACAAATTAAAAATATAATGTGGAAAAAAAAATTTAAAAAAAAAATTAAAAAAAAATATAATGTGGGACGCCTGGGTGGCTCAGTTGGTTAAGCGACTGCCTTCGGCTCAGGTCATGATCCCGGAGACCCAGGATCAAGTCCCACATCGGGCTCCCTGCTCAGTGGGAAGCCTGCTTCTCCCTCTCTCACTCTCCCTGCTTGTGTTCCTTCTCTGGCTGTGTTTCTCCCTGTCAAATAAATAAAACCTTAATGCATCATGACCAAGTGGCATCTATCTTGGGAATGCAAGGCTGGTTGAAGGTTGAAAAAAAACATGTTATTCTCTGTATACACAGAGCAAGGAATCTAAGGTGTATACTAACCTCAACAGATAAACATGTGACAAAATACAATATCATTTATGATAAAAACATTAAGCAAACTAGAGACAGAGGGAAACTCCTTGACCTGATAAAGGGATCTACAAAAAATAGATAGCTAACTTCATACTTAGTTATGACAGACTAAATACTTTCCCTTTAAGATTGAGAAGAAGGCAAAGATACGATCTACTTAATACTGTGGAAAGTGGTACTAAGGTACTGTGGTCCTAAGTACTGCTGGTTCTAAGCTGTGGTATAAGGTAATGAGTAGAAAATAAGGACCACACAGACTGAAAGGAGGAAGTTGAACTGTTTTTATTCACAGATGACATGACTGTATATACAGAAAATCTCAAATAATTCACAAAAATACTCCTAGGAATAATAAGTGAGCTTAGCAAAGTTACAGGAAAAGTTATATTTCTATAAACTAGCAATGAACAATTAGAAATTAAAATTTAAGAGACTTAAAATAACACAAAACCCATAAAATATTTACGTATGCATCTAATAAAATGTGAGCAAGATTTACATTCTGGAAACCATAAAAACACTGATGAAAGAAATAAGAGATCTAAACAGATGAATAAAGATGTCATGTTCATGGACTAGGAGTCCATTTGGTTAAGATGTTCCTTTTCCTCAAAATGCCCTGTACATCTTCAACACAATTCCAAAGTTCAGTAAAATGTTTTATAGAAATCAACAAATTGATACAAAATTTATAGGGAAAGTCAAAGGAACCAGAATAACCAAAAACATTTAAAAAAAGAACAGTGTTAGAGGACTTATACTATTTTATTTCAAGATATCTATAAAGCTACACTACCATGTCATACATGGCAATGTGGTCTTTGTGAATGGATGGACACATAAATCAATGAGATAGAACAGAATCCAGGAAGGTCCACATATAGATTCCACAGAAAGATCCCACTACTTTTTTTTTTTAAGATTTTATTTATTTATTTGACAGAGAGAAACACAGCCAGAGAGGGAACGCAAGCAGGGGGACTGAGAGAGGGAGAAGCAGGCTTCCTGCCTAGCAGGGAGCCCAATGTGGGACTCTATCCCCGGTCTCCGGGATCATGACCTGAGCCGAAGGCAGTCGCCCAACCAACTGAGCCACCCAGGCGCCCAGATCCCACTACTTTTAACATAAATGCAAAGGTAATTGCATAGAAACAGAATAACCTTTCAACAAAAGAAGCTCAAAGAACTGGATACCTCTATGCAAAAAACAAACCTTGGTCTATACTTTCCACCATATACACATGGTAACTAAAGATGGAACCCAGACTTAAATGTAAATCGTATAGCTATAAAAACTCTAGAAGAAAACATAGGAAAAAATCTTTGTGATCTTGCAGTAAGATTTCTTAGATATGATATCACAAGTATTACTTATAAAAAACTGATAAATTGGACTTCATCAAAATTTAATAGACTTAAAGGGCAAACTACAGAGATAAAATATTTACAAAATACATATATGATAAACAACTTGTATTCAGATTACATAAAGAACTTTCAAAACTCAATAAAAGTAAATCAATCCAATTGAAAATGGGCAGAAGAGTCAAACAGACACCCCACCAAAGAAGAGGCATGAATTGCAATAAGCACACAAAAAGTGACCAATATCATCTGTCATTAGGACAATGTAAATCAAGACCACAATAAAATATCAGGACACACCTATTAGAATGACAAAAATCAAAACAAAAAAAACAAAATTCTGACAATATCCAGTCCTGGCAATACGCAGAACTATTAGAACTTTCATATATTGCTGGTTACAATGCAAAATACTACAGCCTGCCACTTTGGAAAATAGTTTGGCAATTTTTTGTAGAGTTAAATATATGCTTATCATGAGACCCGGCAGTTCACTCCCAGAGATTTGCGCCAAAGCAATGAAAATGTATAACCACACACAAGTTTCATGCTCACCCAAAAACTGTACACAAATGTTAAATAGCAGCATTATTCACAATCACCAAAATCTGGAAAGAACCCAAATGTCCTTCACATTATGAATGGATGAACAAATGGTGGTATACCTATACAATGGATTATGACTCAGTGATGAAAAATGATGACCTAGAGATAGGTATCACATGCGACCACAGAGATATCATATGCATTATAATCAGGGAGAGAAGCCAGACTCCAAGCAATATACTCAATTTGTATGACTGCATTTATTTCTCAAAAAAGCAGAAGTCTAGGAAGGAAATCCAATCAGTGTTGCCAGGAAGGAAGGATGGTGGGACTGATTACAAAAGGGACAAAAGGTAATTTGTCAGGAAGATTTACCTGTTCTTTACCTTGAGTGGGATGGTAGTTACCATACGTGCATGGTTGTACAGGCTCATGGAACTCTGCACTACCAAGGGTGAATTTTACTGTATGTAAGATATTTCTCAGTAAATCTGACTTTTAAATAAATCTCTATTTTATCTATGTCTTGGAAAGACATGGGAAAAAATGCACTGGAAAAAATACGGATTTAGTCTTCCCATTTATGTGAAAAACTGAGAAGATAGGGGATTTGTATGTATGTATAAAACTTGGAGTGATTTTAACAGTTGTTATTTCTGTGAAGATGAGCATTTAATATGTAATTGTGCTGTATTAAAAATAGCTTCTAAAATGAAATTACTTGATGTGGAAATGTTATATTCCTTTCAATTTTCTGAATGCTTACTTGTGATTTCTATACTTATCTCATGGAACTTTAATCGTCTGCAGACCGGCACCAGTATACAGACAACTTGTATAGATAGTTTCTTAGAACAAAGATGTAACATATATTTTAAAAATTAAACATTTAAGAATGAGAAATATTATAATATATAATAATATGTACTTTTACTAATCTATTCTCTTTCAGCATAGTTTTCCTAAGCAATAAAAGGAGATTGTAAATGAACATGTAAAATATAATCTTATTTTTGTTTCATAAATATGTATCTTTCATGTATGTTCGCATAAAATATTCTGGTAATTAATATATAAAAACATGATCAGTTGTTATTTCTAGATGAACTTATTATATTATATATGTTAATATATCAAAACATGACCAGTTATTTCTAGATGGACTTATTATATATAAGCTTTATTTCTTTCTGTGACATTTATTTTCTAATTTATTACAATATGCATGTCTTAATTACCCCTAATGGAAAAATTAGGGGTAAATTTCCTTAGTAAGCCAAAGGAATCAAGGTATTTGTAGTACATCTTTCCATTTCAGAGGCCAAGCTCAGGAAAGACCTATAGACCTTTCACAGTGTATCTGTAAGAGCTCACGGGAGACCAGATTCTAGACTATCTCTTCTGGAAAGTACCGTTCATTCCAAATTCATCTGTATTACATTCCTACTATGTGTGAGATTTTTTATCAGATGGTATAACAGACACAAAAATGAATGAGATAGCCTTTGTTTTCAAAGACCTCTGAGCATTTTAGGGGGTGCATGGGGTGGAGACTTGAGCTCCCCAATGCTCTATGGGAGAGGGGAACTCAAGGTGAGCATCAACACTGATAAATTAAGGAAAGAGCCGAGGACGTTCTAGAATTAGAGATTGCAATATTCAAAGCATCAGTTGGAGGGGAATGTGAGACCTCTGTCCATTGTAACGATGATATATGTGCCTGAGTGAAGCTGGGTTGGAAAGGCAGATCAAGACCAAATCACAAGGAGCAGTAAGGACTAGGATGAGGAGTTTGAATTTGTTGGCACTGAGGAGCTATAAAAGACCTACAGAGGGAAGAAAGGTCCAGCAGGGCCATGTGAAATTATATTTCTGGTTGGCCCTATGAGCAGCCCTATGTAGTCTAAGTAGGGCTCATTCAGGTATAATCTGGAGGCAGTAGGTCAGTTAATTGGGAGAAAAGTAATTAGGATTTTGAGTTGGATAGGATAAATGAAAAGAGGAGAACACAAGGAGGGTACCCACAATGTATCAACCATTCAAACACTGCAGCTGAAAGTATATAAAGGATGATGAAGGAAGGAGAAGTAAAAGGCGACCTGATATTTGGGGTACCGGTGAAACATTCAAGGGAGGGGATGGAGAACTATTGTTCACGGAAACTAGTAAATGAGAGTGAAGTAGTAAGAACAGTATCAGAGTTCTGTGGTTGGACAGAACATACAGGAAGACTTTCTAGGGATACCAGGAGGGGATTCTTCAAACAAAGACTATTTGAAGGGAGTCTTAAAACGAGGGGGACACGGACATTTCAGGCTTGTGGCAAGATTTGTATGGATATGGGCAGTGGCAGGTTTGCTGGCTGGGATAGGGGATCATTCATGCAATATATGTTGAAAGAGAAGATGAGCTCACCAGCAGAGAAAGAAGTAAGCAGGGAGGAGAAGGGGAGCAGAGGCAAGGAAGACATGAAAGTTCAAAGATATCCATGTGAACAAGTAAAAGGCCAATGGGAGCCAATAAAGAGGCTGATGTGGGATAATCAAAGGGTAAGTGAAGCAGAGGAAAGCTTTGGACGATGTTGGGCAAAGCAATCAGGACAGAGAAGAAGCCACACATGGCTCTCTGGAACTTGGCAATGACCCTGGGGAGAGCTGCATGAATACTGTACTAGGGGAAAAAGTCAGATGAGTTCTAGGAACACAGACATGGTGTAAGAGGTAAAGAAGTGGGATGGGACTGTTTTTAAGTAAGTTCGTGAAAGAAAGAGGGACAGAAGGCTGTAGAGCAGAGGGCACAGTAAAGTGAGGCAAGGCTTTGTTCTCTTTAAAGAATCAATGAAACTTTCTCTTTCAGGTAGAAAGAGCTGCTGTAAGAGAGAGATGTAGGGGCCCAGGTGCTTTGTCCAGGAGGACGACTACTGCTGGCAGGAGGCGAGGGGGAAGAGAGCTCATCTTTAGCTGAAACAAAAATTCTCAAACTTTCTCAGTTCACAGTGCCTTTAGTGTCTCAGTAATGTTTTTCATGGAGAGCTCAAAGGCCAAAAGAAATACCTACAGCTCCATTTTATGGAACAACTTAGTAAGCACTCATGCCCCAACAATTTAATAGCCATGACAAAAATAACACATAGATTGAAAGAAAACATTTTTAATTTTTTTTCTTCAACCCCCAGCTGGTTTACGAAGGGGATGTGTGTGCCTGTTGGACCTGCATGACTTCCCAGGCCTTGGAATCATTTGTAGTGGGCACCACCATCTGCATTTCCTGCTCCCTAGGATTTTCACAGGGTACACATTTTTTTTTTTTAAATCACAGCAAAAGCCACACAGACACTCCCTTGCAAAGGTATGATATAATGGAGAGAGATGTACCATGCTGTAATACTGAAAGTGGGAACTACCTGAATTTCTAGTTCCCGCCATGTCTGAAGATGTCATACAATACTGCATTGTCATCAAACATTTAAAACATTCTATAGCATCCCCCTGAATATGCTGTGGCACCCTAGGGAGCCTTGGCCAGTTTGGGAATGGCACCGAATGGGAGTGGAGAGGGATAGGATGGATATAAGGCCTCCGAATGTGGGGAGGAGGAAGGTTGAGGTGGCTTAGGAGAGCTGGCATTGAGGTCATCATCTGGTGGTTCTCCATCGTAGCAGGCTTTCTCCTACCAACTGACTTCTATAATCAATCTAAGAGCCAGAAAGGTGCGCTAAGCAGGTCCCTCACGGTATAGACTATATAGCACAATGCAATTTCAGGACGACCAGTTCTTACCGCCCCAGTTCACCTGCAGGGTGTGAAAGTCCTCAACTAATTTGCACATGACTCATTAACCAGGGGAAATCATTTAAGTGAACACTGGCTAAACATTGACTAAGGTCACCATTTAACCTTCAGGGGGAAATAACCCTTGCCCATCAGCATATGGCCAAATTGTGCCACAGGCCCTGAAAATGCCAACAGCCCACTCCTGAAATATGTTCTAAGGTTGCCTGGCTGAGGGCCTAGAGAGGCCAAGAAAGTGTCAGGAGCCAGTGAAAGGGGAGGGAGTGGCAGGACTGGGCAGGTGGAGGGGGTAGTTAGGGTGGAAGGTACATGGCAAGGAGAGAGCATCAGGAAGGCAGTCCCTGGGGGGGTAAACAGGGGAGCCCCCCCTCATTGACTGTGAGGTGCCTGAGGGCATCAGACTAACAAGAAGGGACACAAATGCCCACACTGTCAACTTTCCACTTGGATCAGATGTCACCTTCTCCAGAACATCCCATCTACTTTCCATTCTTTTGATTTAAGGCATGGAGGGAAACTGGACAAAGTTCAGAGAAAAGGTCAAAGGAAAAGGAATTAGTCTTTATGAAGAGACATTAGTAGAGTATAAGTTCTGGCCAGAAAGGCAGCCACGGGTATCTTATCATATATTCCAAGATTTTATACACACACGCGCGTGCGCACACGCGTGCGCGCGCGCGCACACACACACACACACACACACACACACACACTTCCTTCAGGGGACACACCATAGACTAAAAGCAGGATCAATCTGGGGTGAGCATAGCATCAAAGGGAAGGATACTAACATTTCTTGAGTACTTGCCATTTTTCCATCCTTCACATAAATACTATTTCATATTGGAGGAAAATAAACCCATGGAGTTTACTTATTTGTTCAAAGTCACACAGCAAGTAGATGGTGGCAATGAATCCAAGTTCTTCCCCGTTCCTCTCTGACTTGTTCCCTTCCCATCAAAGACTCAAATTTGCATAGCCTCCTGGGGTCTCACAATCTGGTGTTCTTAAAAATAAAGGAACTGATATTTCTCAGTATCTTGTATAAACTCAACATTGTATCTGCCACGTATCTCCTCACTTTGTAATTTAAAAAATAAAAATATAAAACAATTCTTTTTTTTTTAAGGATTTTATTTATTTATTTGACAGAGAAACACGGCCAGAGAGGGAACACAAGCAGGGGGAGTGAGAGAGGGTGAAGCAGGTTTTCCCCCCGGGTCTCCGGGATCATGACCTGAGCTGAAGGCAGTCACTTAACCAACTGAGCCACCCAGGCGCCCCTAACCCTAAAACAATTCTAAGATAGAAAAATATAGGTGCCTCTGTACCTTCTCCTATTAAATAAAAGTTAATATTTTTTACCTGATTACTTCAAATATTCCCTCTTTCTGTAAAACACTCCCACTTCCGGTAAAGGCACAGCTCTGTGCCTCATTCCACCCACCTCTCGTTCCAGAGTTAGCTAATATCCCAGGGTTAAGGTCTAACACCCCATGTTTGTCTGAATAATTTTACTTCATTAGTATGTATCCATAAACAATATATACTATTAGACAAATTTACATAAATGAAATAGTGAAAGTATATTTCTGCAACTTGTTTTAACCCAATATTGCCTTTTTGAGAGTGAAAACCTGTTTGCTGTATAGTATGCTGTTATAGAAATAAATTACATTCTATTTTCCTGCTCCCCTACTGAGGGGCAGTTGACCTATACATTGCTTATCTAAGGCTGCCATAATAAAGTATCACAAATTAGGTGGCTTAGACAACAGAAAATTATTTTCTTGTAGTCTAGATGTCTATGAGGTCTGAAATCAAAGCATCAGCAGGGCCAATCTCCCTCTGAAGGCTCTAGGGGGGGAATCCTCCCCTGCCTCTTCATGCTTCTGGTAGCCCCAGGTATTCCTTGGCTTGTGGCCACACCACCCCGGTCTCTGCCTCCATACTCACATGACCTTCTTCTCTCCATGTCTCTATAGCCAAATTTCCCTCCCTTCTTCTTTTTTGTAAAGACATAGTGATTGGATTTAGGGCTCCCCCTTAATCCAGAAGGATCTTGCCTCTGTTCCTACCTCATTACAACTATAAAGACTCTTACTCTAAATAAAGTCACATTTTGAGGTTCCAGGTAGACATGAATATTTGGGGAAAATGTTACTCAACCCACTATATACTCTTTCTACTTCTTTGCTGTATTCTCCATAGGCTATGGCTAACAGCCTTATGCACACCTGGTGTCTCTATGGACACAGAGTGAGTGCCTGTCTAGGGCTGACACCCAGGAATAAAATTGCTAGAGCACAGGTTTTACTTTGATCAGTCTGATGCCCAAGGAGAGCAGGTACCAGTCATATGGACGTGTTCTCCCTGCACATCCTTGCCCAAACCTGATACTGTTATTAATTAGTTTCTTTTCCCCCAGACTGATGGGTATTTCACTACTGTTTTGTCTTTCCCCAATTAGTCTATATTTCTTCAAGGAAAAAAAAAACACATAACCATCACTTGAAGATGATGGCAAGACGTCTGGAAAGGGTTATGGACTCAGGTTTTCTATGCAAGTCCTCCTTGGCACTGGAATTCTTCTAAGCCCAAACATGAACTGGTGTCCTCCATGGGGCTGCCTAACTCAAAGAGGTCAGTGCAACTGTGTTGCTCTGTATCTAAGGCAGGTGAAGCACTTCAGTGGAGACAGCTTACAATATCAAGGTGAGAAAGGGCTTTCACACACATAACACATATGAGGAGAAGCATCAAAGAAAGAGTGTAGACAAGAGCTAGACTATGACCTGCTGGAGAATAAGGACTGGTTTTGTTCCCACTGTGTTCCCAACATTCTGATTCACAGTAGATCCCCAGTAAATGGACACATGACGCGCTGTATGGTTGTTTGAACTGTTACATGAGCACCGGCTGGAGCAGTGACAGCGGGTTCCACACAAGGGACAGGGTATGAGGCTGAATGAGCAGGATCTGGATGTAGAGCAGGGCCATCAGGGAAAGAGGAGCAGAGCTTCAGAACATGCTGGAGGCGGAGCACCATCAACTAAGGTGAGCACCAACACAGTTCCCTCTCCCGGGCACAGAAGAGAAGCAGCGGCAGTAACAGCTAAGACCTGTTGCTACATATCAGGTACAGGATGAATGTACAACGAACATTATTTCATTTATCCTCACAACAGCCCAAAGAAGAAGATGCTATTATTAGCATCAACCTTTTGGAGGCTCAGAGGGCACCTTCCGTGGACTGTCCGTGGGCTGCCGCTCACAAGTAGCATCTCCAGGATTTGAGTGCAGATCTCTCTTCCTCCCAAGACCATGCTCTTAACCTCTTTTGCTCCTATGATCCCTTTTTTCTTTAATTTCTAATTATGGTAAAATAAACCTAACACAAAATTGATCATTTTAGCCACTTTTAAAGTACACAGTTCATTCGTGTTTCATTCATTCACAGTGCCGTGTGGCCAATCTCCAGAACTTTTTTCATGTTCCCAAATCGAAACTCTGAACCGATTAAGTAATAATTCATCCTTCTTCCCTCCCTGCTCTGGCACCCACCGTTACACTTTCTGTCTCTAAGCATCCGACGACTCTAGTTATCTCCCAGAAACAGAATCACACAATATTCACCTTTCTGTGATGGGCTTATTTCACTTGGCATAATGTCTTCAAGATTCATCCACATCATAGTATATGTCACAAGTTCCTTCCTTTTTAAGGCCAAGTAATATTCCACTGCATGCACAGACATTTTATTTGTTCATTCACCTGTCACTGGACAACTGGCTTGCTTCCCTCCTTTAACTACTGTAAATGTGTGCACAAATATCACATTTGAGACCCTGCTTTTAGATCTTTTGGGTCAATGCCCAGAAGTGCAATTGCTGGATCATATTAAAATTCTATTTTTAATTTTTGGAGGGACTATAATGCTGCTTTCCGTAGCATTCTGCATTCCCACCAAGAATACACAAAGGTTCCAATTTCCCCACATCCTCTTTACCTCTCTTTTCTCTGCCACCCATAAGCAACCTGACAATGAAACGGCTGCTAAGTAAGCCATACAGCCTCAAAGCAAACCTCGCCAAAATGAGATGGGCTTGCCCTCAGCTCTCAGCCACCAACCCTTGGCGAGATAAAGCTAACCGCGCCCAAGTCTCCAGGCACTGGGAGGGGCTGCCCTGCGCCCAGAGACGATCCGCAGCAGCTGGGGAGAGCCTAGCAGGAGCCGGTGCTCCACTTCTCCGAGGATTTCACGACCTCCCTCCTTCCCTAGCATTTTGTTTGTTTTCCAGCACCAGTATCGGCAGTGACTGCACTGAAAAGCTGTGCCAGTCGCTTCTTTGTCTGAGGGAAGGACATTTATCATTTGCTATTCTAAATCTGAAAACATCATAACCAACCCGTGGGCGTTGGCTCACATTACACTCCGCAATTTCAGTGAGTGAGTTAATGGGAACGATGCATTCACATTTCTGTTTGTGGTTTAAAATACATATTTACACAGTTTGACTTTTCGGATCCCCAAACTTATAATTTATCCATCATTATGTTCCCTATTCTCTCCTCTTAAACATGAACTGCCCTCATTTATGTGATGAAAGATGGGGAGGCAAGCTGTGGTGGTTTCATGCAGATGGAAAGCCAATCATCTCTGTGCAGAGCGGCACGCGGTTGGGGAAGGAAAAGGCTTTGGCCGAAGTCTCTGAGTTAATGGGTTCGTGTGGAGCCGGTGCCTCCAAACATAACAGACAAGGGGGATTGAGCTGGAGCCTTGTGTCAACTCTACCATTTTATGTTCAGGGCCAGACAGAGCCATTATTCTGACCGTGCATACCAACAGCTCAGATTCCCACCCACAGTGGCTGCTGGGGATCCCAGGACACTGGTAAGCTGCCCACTTCATCTCCCTGTTTATTTTATTATAAAATAACCTCACTCTTTTCCAGCACTTTTCACTGCTTGAACTCATTCTTCAGTCATAAACGTTTCCCTTGCACTTTCACTGACAGATGAACTCAGGGAGGAAGAGCTGTCCCATGGATGGGACACAGGCCTTGGAAGTCAGAATGAGGCTCAGCTACCACGTGCCTGTGGTAGGAACTTGGGGGAGTCACTGAAATTCTGAGAGTCTCAGTGGCTTTATCCACAACAGGAGGGAGATAAAAATGACCTGGTGAATGACGGCTGGTTTTTGTGATGCATTTTCGATGCCAGGGTCCAGTTTTCTGCCTATTGCCATCTCATGGGGTACTGCTACAGTTCCAGACCAAGCATGGCAAGCAAAGCATCTTTTTCATTTCCAGCCTCAACGTCTCCTCCCTCGATGACATCCATGGAGTAGGAACTAATACAAAAAATGTTTGGTGAATGTGGATGAGTCACAGGGACAAGAGAATTGTCATGGCAAGTTAACGGGAACAGTTAGGAAAACTCGTGTCTTGAAAGGAAGTCAAAGACTGGGAAAGGATCCCAGCAGAACTGATACACTCCCAGCAAGGACAAATGAAAACATTGTTCACTTTATCCTAGACCATGGGAAGGAGGAAGAGAGTCTTGAAGATTAGGTAAAGGACTTAATTTCAAAAGATGATGGAATAATCATTCTATTGATCTTGTAAACTTACTGCCCCAAGGGTTGGCACAGGGTGAAATGACCAACATATTACAAAAAGGTTTAAGTAAGCTCACTGACAGACCCGGAAGTAAAAGGAACTGACTGGCTAGTTAAAAAATAAATAATTAGGAAGCAACTGGATGCCCAGCAGACTTCCGTTTTGAGGGCCAGTGGTTCAACACCCCCCACCCCCGCTTCCCATTCAGGAACTGTGTTGGTTCCTAATTTCCATTCCATTCCCCTCAGGGCTGTCTTGCTTGTTGACAACCAATTAAATCCTCACCCTCAAAGTCACAAGATACTCCAAAGAGAACACAAATCTTAATGGAACTCTCCTAGAAAAAACAAACTCATCCTGAATCAGATGAACAATGTTTTGTGGGGAAGAGGAAGATACTTTGGGGCACATATCTTCTCCCCGCTGTGGTCACACAACCACATCCTACTCCAGGGACCGAAGACGACTCTGGAAGGAGCAGAACCAAACATTCTCTCTGCTAGATTACAGCAGTGACAGATCACTCTCTCCTCCATCAGGCTGAGATGTCACTGTTAGACAGCTCTGATGGTTAGAGTTCTCTCAAATACTGGGCAAATCAAAGTCTGTGTCATTGAGCAGCACAATGGTTGCTAATTTATCTTTTAACTCCTTTGGGGCTTCAGCCTGAGTCCCTGTATCTTTGCCTCACTGGTCCTGTTTCTGGCCTCTGGAGTGGAACAGCAGACACTGATGCCCTTTCCCACTTGAAGCCCTTCAGATACTGAACACAGTCCTTCTGCTATTCCCTTCTTTCTTTTCTAGGCCAGAAGCTCTTACTATAGTTTCTCTGATGACCTAGCATAAAGAATCCCCAGGCATCCCCCTAAATGCCTCTCTGACTGATTTTTCATAGTAGATGGAGATTTTTGTCTCCCATGGGACAATAACCAGGACAGAGTATGAGATGCAAATGCTTATACTATGTGGAAATTCTAAGAAAACATGAGGGCATAAGAATAAGTGTCAGAGCTTCTAGAAACCCTATACAAAAATCCAGTCCCCACTCTACTCTGTAGACAGTTTGAAGGTCACAGGTCAAACCTGGTTTAGAGTTCCGGCCCTGCAATTCTTCGGCCAGAACAAATAGTTCTTTCTGCTCTACACTGCTTTCCTGGAGGAAGGCAGCACCTGACGGTTCTCCAGCTATCACGTGAGCGTCCTTGTGTAATTCCTCCACCTGACACTGGGGTGCACTGGCATGCCACCCACCCCCCCAGGCAGACACGAATGCCCGCCAGCACTAAGGATGATTTACAGGGCCTGGGAGATGATTTTCCAAGAAAACACTCCATATAATTGGCTTTTGGTATATCTCCTCAGGGGTGATTTATTTGTCTAGGACAAGCCAAAGAACATCTCTCCCCACCTCTGCTAAGCCTCCGGTCCCTGGCCCTCCAAGTTCAGCAAGTTTCTGGCCAGGGAATGTTCTTCCTCTCTGCCCACTCAGCCTTTTTTTCTGTGGTTTGCAATCTCATTTGCTAAATATACCAAGATGCCCTGTACACAGCGGTCTACAGTTCCAAAGTGTGCCTGACTTCCTTCGGCTGGGTACATCACTCATAAATCACTGTGCCGGCAGTTGCCATCCACTTATATCTATGACCCACCAGGACCAAAAGTTCAAATTCTTCCACAGTGAGGCCTTTTTCATTCAGGACCCTCCATGAAACTAGAACCTTCTTCCCCCAACCCTCCCCCACACAGGTACTCAGCAGAGTGGTAGGCACAGAGAAGTCACACAGTGAATATTTATTGGGCACAATGCTTAAAAAATATCAAGACAGAACTTTAGACTTGGCCACGTCCTTAAAGAGTGTTGAGTGACAATGGCAGGCTGAAGCTAAATTACCCTGAATGCAAACCCAGATGAGGAGCATGACGAAGCACATTCTGAGTGCAAGAAGCCAGGGCTTGCTGAAGAAAGAAGCAGTAAAATTGCCCAGCCAGCCTTGCAAATAGCTTTGGACTTTCACCAGCCTTTAGCTGCTTTCTACCAGCGCCGTGGACATAGCCCACTGCCAAGCAGTCCTTAAAGGATTTCCTGAAAGGTGGGGATCTCCCAGAGAGGAGAAGGTAGAAAGTGTGTTTTGACAAGAGTAGGACTCTTTTATAAAGGTTTGGAAGGGAGCTCTGGACACCCCATTAAACAGCCCCTACATGCACTGAAATGCTCTGAACTCAGACAATGCTGTGCTTTCTTGAAGAAATGGGGTATAGGTAAGGGCTAGAAGAGAATCAGAATATATCTTCACCAGCCCCAAGGGGGGAAGTCTGGTTTAATAAATGTGAAGGACAGTCTTAAAGCTGAAGTAGATTAAAAAATGGGGGCAGGCGATGAGAAGCTTAAGAAAGAGAAGCAGGAGGTACAGGGGGTAGAAGTAGGGAGTTATTGACCCTTAGAGTTGGAACAGTTGCTGAGGACAGAAACTCATGTTTCCTTAAACATTCCTCTGGCTGCAGAGAGTCTATCTGCTGGTGAGATCCTTCATGAGGAGGAGAATTTGGTGGGATAGGGGGAAAGAGTCAGGATCACTAGGAAAAGTAAGACATGTTTGGGTGACATGGGCACAAATGGCTGGAATCAAGTCTTTAAAAAAAAAAAAGATTGTATTTACTTATTTGACACAGAGAAACACAGCTAGAGAGGGAACACAAGCAGGGGGAGTGAGAGAGGGAGAAGCAGCCTTCCCGCAGAGCAAGGAGCCTAATGTGGGGCTCAATCTTGGGTCTCTGGGATCATGACTTGAGCTGAAGGCAGTCACTTAACCACTGAGCCACCCAGGCACCCCTGGAATCAAGTCTTCCCTGCAGACTAGAAGGCTGTCCTTTGTGAAATTGTCCTCCCTTAGTCATCTCCAGAAAGGACATAAAAAATATAGTGGGTGACAGGGCAGAGAGCTCGCTTCCCAAAATACTGGGCAGGGCTGGAGCTAAGAGAAAGGAAGGAAGGGGAGGGGTCATGAGTTAGGAAAGGGGCCTCTGCCTCCACTCCACCCCCAGCCCCAGCAAGGCCAATCTTCAGGAGTGCATGCATGGGACAAGCACACTTGATCTTGGCTAGCAAACGAGGCTTTCTCCTCCCAGCTGCTCCAGGGGACTGTGGAAAATACAGTGCAAGATTGCATTACCAATTTCTGTTGGACTAACACAATGAAAACCCATATCTAATTTGCTGTCCACTATCCCCCAGGTCCCCTTCAGCATTTACTGCTTTCCAAATATCTTCCTCCCATTGAATATCTGTGTTTCAGATTCTTTGTCCCCAGATGTATTAGGATGCATTTACTACGGCTGAATCTCATCTAGTGATTTCCTGTCCATATGCCTGACAGCTCCAGGTCCCTTTATGTCACATCTTTGTCATTGGTGGGGTTTGTAATGCCTCTCCATTTAGGATAATATACAGATTTAATTAGCATATTCTTTACAACCTTTTCTAGGTTATTAACAAGGATGCAGAACACAACTGACACCACAATCCCCGTGGCACTCCATGACCTCTGAGTACCATTACATGTTTGCCTCCAATGCCACAATGGAGTGGTCCATTCAGCACACCGAAAGAGCTTTTTGCCAAGTTCCTCTGATCATGAAATAGGCAAAAGGATTCTCAGTACAGTGCAATGAAAATGACACTGAAGCAGGCCTAGGAGAAGGAGATTCCAGGCCCAGTTCTGCTAATAATTATGAGCGATGCGACCTTGAGTTAGCCACTTCTGTGTTCATTTAGTTAGCAGTGACTATGTTCATAATTAATCTTCTGATTAAAAAAAGATTTAAGATATTAATAGTTCTGGTAACAATTCTAACAAGAACTCATTTTTACTAAGCTACTACTGTGTTCCAGATATTATATATATGATTTCTAACCTTTACCATATACCTATGAAATTTTATAAACTGAATTTTGCAGATGAGAACACTGAATTGAAATAGTTGAAAGGACTTGCTAAAGCCCACAATGGTTAGAAGTTGTGACTTGAACTGCTATCTCTCTGATTTGGAGAAAAAAGTGTGTAACATCCTTGTTGAGCCCTCCGAATGCTGGAAAAGGGAGTGCTGAAGTCAAGGGCCCCTCTTCCACCAAGATTTCCCTTTTTCTAGCTGCCCACCTAGGTCATACAAACACACCTTCCTCAGGTCCTAAATACTGCGTGGGAGCACACCATGTGCCAAGCCCTCTGCTAGACAAAAAGGCTTCAGCCATGACTGATTCAATGTTCTCAGAGGTTCAGCCGTGAACCTTGTCTTTCTTATAATATCCAGGTAAAGAAGGGTTACTCAGGAAGATTGCATGATCAAACAAATTTGGGAGACAGAGTTCAGCAAGGTTCAACCAACTTCCCACAATACTCCCTAGAGCGTTTGATGATATCCCAAGGTAGATTAAGGGGAGAGGGGACGCGGCACTCCCACCTTATTTCACTGCAGGAACCTCTTAGGTGCAGCATCTCGAAAAATCAGTCCACCTTGGAACAGACTTGGGGAAAGGCTGAAGTCACGGACCTGAAGGGGACTGGTGTCTTTCAATGCCCGCAGCCTCCAGCAAGCTCCTTCCTTCCCCCGGATTCCTGGAGCATGGGCTGGCCAGAGGTGGCCCTGGGCCCATGGACTGACTGTACTGCCCAATGTTAGTAGATAACTGCACATTTACAGCCTAACTGAAAGCACACAGAAGCCAGACAAGGTGTGTGATTCATCCTCCCTAACCAACCCCAAGGCTGAGCTTTTATTTATTCATTTCATTTCCTCATCTCTACTCCATTTTCATTCCTTGTCCCACCCACACCCCCCCTCTGATGTTACAGTGAGTCCTTGCAAAATATGTCTGTGGTTTACGGTGTTTTGAGGTATTTCATTACTTAAATGGTACTGTCCATATATTTTATGGTGTTTCTTAGTTTTTAAGTTAAGCACTATTTTTTAACATCAGTGCTTTAAAATGTAGATTTTATTATCAGGTATGGTGAGGCCAACAGATCAGGAGATGGTTACCATTGAAAAGAGTTTGTTATTTATGGTTTCCAAAAGGAAGGTGCATACGTCACCATGCTGGGTCGCATAGGGGAAGCACCAGGGTCAGTCAGGAGGCAGAAGGAGGGAGGGGAAAGTATGGGCAGGAGAACTGCCCATAAGTAACTGCCAAAGTATGGGCAAGATACTATGAGAAGTATCTTGCAGTTTTTGCAAGAAGGAATGGGTGGGGGGGGGCAAGGTAAGCAGACTCAGGGCTGGTTAGTATGAATGATGTCAGCAGGCTGTGAGGTAAAGGGGCTGTCCTGAGTTGCATGCTACCTGGCTTTGGGACTATTAGGGGAGAGGAATATTGCCTTCCCCTAGTGTGGAAGCCAGATGGGGAAGGTGGTTCAGAGAAGGACGCTGGATTGGTCAGTTTTCATATGAAAGGCATGTTAATTGATCTAATTGATGTCTAATTGATCAGCACGGAGGAGAAGTGTGCAGAGTCAGCTGGGCTCCAGACCGTCACAGCATCAAGAATACAGAGAATAAGAAAGTAAAGTTGATAGAGCCTAGCCCGTGTTGCCATGTATCTACCGAATCCTTGCTTCTAACTGTGCACAATTCTCCAAGGCAGGCCTCCCCCACCATCTCCGGGTGGTACCTCCAACTCAGTTACCTACAGCTCTCCACAACTCCCAATGACACTGTAATGAAAATCCTCATCCACGCTTCCTTACGTCTTGTGTAAGAATGGCACTGGGATATGAATCTTAGAATGCAATTAATGGGCTGTACTCCAACCAGCAGCACATGGGGGTTCCTACAAGCCCACATCCCACCAGTATTTCTCATCAGTTGACCTTTTAATTGTTCTAATCCAACAAACATGAAGTTAGACTTTATTCTTATATTAATTTGCATTCCTCTGATTTCTAATAAGTTTGATCCCATTTAGCTTCATTCCCTGTAACTACTCAATACATGTTTGCCAGAACCAATTCTACTGGAACAATAAACTAATGGAAAATGCTAGATAGATTTTCTTTCATCACAGGCATAAAGGCTGCCTAGCTCTGGCTCCTCATACCAGAAATCGGTGACAAAAGACGAACTATAACAGAATCAAACAAATCTTTGTTTTAGACTTTTATGAATGAGACTAGGGACCGATACAAGCCTCCTCATTTTGGACAGCTTGCCCCAAAGTGGCAGGCTAGGGGCATGGGATAGGAAAGGGGTACAAGGCAAACCCCTACTATGTCAAGTCAGCAGTTGGAGCATGAAGCACTAAGGGCAAAAACCTGTATCATTTCCATGTTACTACACTCTGTAGTATGATGTCACTGAAGTCTTTAGACAAGAGGGGATATAGTGCAAACTAATCAAAGCAGAAATCTACACACTAGGGTAAGAGAGAGTAACGTCCACATTACACAGCATGCACTTAATGTGTATATAACTCTATATGTAAATATATATGAACACAGAAATGTGCTCATCTCCTAAGCATTTACATTTATACAAACATGCCTCATAGATGAGTGTGTTTCTGTAGAAAACTTTTCTCCCCTCCAAATAAATTGCAAACTTAATATCTAACTTGTACCCAGTTTTGTCCCTTGTCTCAAATCTGCTTACATGGATGGATTTATTTGGTCCCATCTTAGGCAATCAGTAGGATTAAAAAGAGAATGAAAATGTAACACATTAATAAACACATATAAATACATAAAACATTTATCATCCTACACATATTCTGTGACTATATCTGATTTTATATAAATAAACACACCATAGGCCATCTAATAGTGTTACCCCTATTTTTACAATGGACAAGTGCTAGGTGTGAATACTACTAACTAGAGGCTACGAAAGATGATGCTCAACATACTGGGAAACATGGAGGGGTCCACCTGGGCCATTCCAGATCTTTCTTTCTCAATTTTCTTCTCTGTAGTCAACAGGAAGCCTTAATGTAATGACTAAAAGGAAAACTGACCAGGTAGCCATGTTTCCCACCCAGGGGGTTTGGGTGGAAGTGCCACGGCATGGAGACACAGTCTACCTTGTGAGAGGTTATCCCTAACCTGCCCATTTAAGGCATAAGCAAGCCTTGACTCACCACGGGCCTTTGGAAGAGGCATTTGCTTCTGAGTGCACAGTGCATTCCGCTCTCTGACTTATGTAACTTATGTAGATGAGACAAATGGTGCCCTGGGCATACTCATCCACACATTGGTCTGAATTATCTAATAAATCATAATCCAGTAGCTAATAACAGCCATAAAGCCTTTTGAGTTTTACAAGGTGTTTATAATGGGCAACTCACTATGATTTATATGAAAAACATGAGTCAGCTCCCAGGACAAAGCTGATATGTGGACAGTCGCCTTGTGGTGTGACCTCTAACAGGCATCCAAATAAATCGCAAAATTTCCCTCTGGCCCAAAGCAGGCCACTGTCTCATACACATTTTCAGGACTCCAGTTGGTAGGAGAACTGACGGCCGGGTGCATGCTAATCTTCCCTGGTCACAAGAAAGACGGTGATTATCTCAAAGCAACCCCACATAGTGGAAGATGATAAATATCAAAGGTAGTAGTTTAGGACCACCCCTATGTTTGGGCCTACAAGGTATAACAGAAGATACATTAGGTACAATCCCTACCCTGCCAGTTGAGAAAGCAAGAGGGATACATGCAAATATTAGAAAATATAATATGGGTTTATAAGGGAGTACAGGGAAGCTGTGGGGTATGAGAATTAACTGATGTCCTGATTTCATGAGAGGGTTTCAGAGAAGACAGGGTCTGGATTGGGTCATGAAGGCTGCGAAGAGTTTATAAGAGGGAAAGGATGGGAGAGATACTCCCTAGAAGGAGAATGACTGAATAAAGATACTGGGTCAGGAATAACAACAGTATGTCCATTTTGAAAGAAAGAAAGGAGGAGAAAGAAAAAAAAACTTGAGACATACTGACCTAAGTAAACTTCAAAATACACTGAAGAATAATGGGAAATGAGGTCAGAAACTACACTGCAAAACTCACAGTTGGCATCAAATAGCCATGGGTGCCCTACACAGAAGGCTCTATGCCATGAAGTTCACAAAATTCCTGCCAGGTAAGGACCAACCTAATGAAAGGAGATCAGGAGGATGAGGTCAGTCCTTCCCCTTACTCCCTACCATTATAAAAAGTGACAGGAGATGACTTATCCAGAGCAATTTTTTTTTTTAAAGGAAACCCAACTCCATCATTATCAGATGATTCTAGATTTGAGTCATAGCCTGGTCTCTGTGTACCCTGATGTCCTGGGAGAGAATTTTATTCACTTTGTTTATTTTCTTTCTTTCTTCCCAGAGTTCTCGGGTCTTTCCCTTTAGTTTACATATAATGATGTCAAGGTTGTTTCTTTTTTCATAGTTTATTTTTTAAATTCAATTAATTAACATATATTATTGTTTTCAAAGGTACAGGTCTGTGACTCATCAGTCTTCTATAATGCCCAGTCCTCATTACATCACATGCCTTCCTTAATGTCCATCACACACTTACCCCAACCCTCTACCCCCATCCCTTCCAGCAAACCTCAGTTTGTTGCCTGTGATTAAAAGTCTCTTATGGTTTATTCTTCCTCTCTGGTTTCATCTTATTTTTTCCTCTCTTCCCCTACAATCCTCTGTTTTGTTTCTTAAATTCCACTTATCAGTGAGATCATATGATAATTATCTTTCTCTGTTGACTTATTTCTCTTAGGATAATACCCTCTAGTTCTATCTATGTAATTACAAATGACAAGGTTTCATTTTTTGGATGGCTGAGTAATATTCCGTTATATACATATACTACATCTTCTTTATCCATTCATCTGTTGATGGACATCTAACTTCTTTCCTAGTTTGGTTATTGTGGGCGCTGCTGCTATAAACACTGGGGTGCATTGCCCCTTCGGATACTGTGTTTGTATCTTTGGCAAAAATACCCAATAGTGGGATTGCTGGGTCATAGGGTAGTTCTATTTTCAACTTTTTGAGGAATCTCCATACTGTTTTCCAGAGTCCTGAGAAAAAAAACAAAGCATCTTGTTTTTGTTGCTTGGTAATGCCTATCTTGGGTTTGGAAGCTTTAATTTTCAACCTGTCCTGAAAATGCTTCCCCTCTTGAAGCTTTATCTCTCTCTCTTTCCACCTGAATGTCTGGGTGATAATGCTATCCCTCGTTGGCAAAGCGAAAAAGTATCCCATTTTCTGGAAAACAGAGAATGCTGAGCAGCTTCTTTTGCCCTCAATAATCCAAATTCTCCTTTTTAAAGACTCCAAAGGAATTCCTCCTAATTTTGAAACTCATATGATAAGATCATAAATAAATGGCAACCTCCCAGTAAAGACTGAGAAACCATGACCTTGGAGAGTCTACTGCCTTCCTTGTAGTATGATCATGACTCTGACTGAGGACATATCTGTCTCAATGCTTTTTAAAAATATGAATATTTTTCCTTCCCATTGGTCATGGACAGCATAAATTGCCATTAGCCATGACAGAGACAAATAACCTGCCCTACAAGAGAGAGATAGCAGAAAGGCTGAATATATTGTCATTTTCCTATAATTTGAAGATCTCCAGCTCTCTGTAGTACATCTCAAAATTTCACCCTGCTAGAAGAGCTTGTTTTAAATAAAAGCGAAGTGAAATACAAGTTTCCTCTTAAAACCCTTCTGGTCATCATGAGTTCTGAGTATAAGAATAGTGGCCTGGCCCAGAAGCCAAGCATGGTATAGGCAACCAGAACAGTAACATACTTCTCTCCTCCTCACGCTTCCTCTCTAGCTTGCCCTCCTTGCCTAACCTGTGGTTTGGGGTGGGAACTTCTGCCCCTGGGGCCCTCTTCCACAGTTTACAAAAGCAAACACTGCTGGTGTGAAGATGTGAGCTGTGGGCTGCCAGACACACAGGAACAATGGTGATTCCAAGGTCAAATCCCTTCCTTCAGGAAGTATGGAGGAAGCCTCAGTGATGGGGAGCACAAGGGAAAGTGACCTAAACTAGGTCAAGTCAACATAGTTCTCGCCAGGCAGATTTGGGACCATCTGGAAGCTAAAGATGGGACTTGCTTTTCTTCCTACTCCTGAGTGTAGATAGATCATACCCTTTTTGCACAATAGATCATAAAATCTGCACTGACTGTCCCTTAAAAAAAGTAGTGGCCCACTCTGGGAGGTGTGGGCTGGCCTGAGTTCTGCAGTGGCCCCTTTGGAAGAGTTACCACTGCCATTCTGTGCCCATGGTGGGAACTCTACAGACGGTGACGGGATTACTCAGGTGTTCCTTTCCTGAACCATGACTTCACATCAGACATCAGAATAGCCAAGTTGTACCTTAAGCAACAGCAAAGTGCTGGACCAAGAGGAGATGTGAGTTCTGATCCCCCATTTTCATTTCTCTCTATAATACCCAGTGAATCCCACAAGCTCTCTATCTCAATATTCTTGGAATACAGAATACAGAATCTATCTTAGTATTCCATGCCTGTAAGACAAGGCACCACCTCTGCTACCCCCTTTTTTTTTTTTTAAGATTTTATTTATTTGACAGAGAGAAACACAGCCAGAGAGGGAACACAATCAGGGGGAGTGAGAGAGGGAGAAGCAGGCTTCCTGCCGAGCAGGGAGCCCAATGTGGGACTCGATCTCAGATCTCCGGGATCATGACCTGAGCCGAAGGCAGTTGCTTAACCAACTGAGCCACCCAGGCGCCCACCTCTGCTGCCTTTTATCAGTATTGTGAGGATCCAATGAGATCACACGTGTGCAAGTGCTTTCAAAATTAACACTGCTCCACTTTCACATTCAGGACTTTGAAATGAAAACAGTTAAAAAGAACATCAAAACAGAAAAAGGAAGAAATAGAAAAAGAGGGAAGGAGAGACAAAAATTTATTGATCCTTTATATCATGCTGTGGGATAAGTGCTTTACAGTCATCATTTCCTTTAGTCCAACAACCCATATTTTATAGACCTCATTTTAAAGATGAGGTAACTGAGATCCTCATTTACCCAAAGTAACAGAGCAAGTAGAAGAGCCTGGACTCAAATCCAGGTCACTGAACCCTAAAACCTGGCTTCTACAGCATGTCACCAAGGTACTCCCCTGAAGCCCCAGAGGCCAACAGCTTCGAGTACCATGGACCTCACACGGACCCAGACATCACTTTGAGCACCTGTGCACGTGGCTGTGCACATCACAAAGCCACAGGGAGACCCTCAAAGACCCTCTGAGTTTCCTCATCCATTTGCTAGATGAGGAATCTGAGTGCTGGAGGGAGACACCTGCTCAAGAACTCCGAGAGGGCTGGCTGGGTTCCAGCTCTGTCAGTGTGCTGGGGATTGGTTGCCATTCACAAAGGCACTTTCTGTTCTTTCTGGAATTCAGCTAAGCAGCTGTATTAGTTTGCCAGGGCTGCCATAACAAAGAAGACATGAGGTGGTTTAAATAACAGAAACCTTTTTTCTCGGTTCTTGAGGCCAGAAGTCCATGATCAAGGTGACAGTGGCCTCTCTCTTTGGTTTGTAAAAAGCTGCCCTCTGGACATGGTTGTCCCTCTGTGCGTGCGTACCCTTGGTGTCTCCCTGTGTGTCCTAATTTCCTCTTCTTATAAGGACAACAGTCAGACTGGATTAGGGCCCATCCTGACAGTCTCATCTTCATTCTATCACCTCCGAAGAGGCCCTATTTCCAAATAAGGTTAATCTGAGGTACTGGGAGCTAGGGCTTTAACAGATGGATTAGCACAGCTGTTGGGGGGGAAACAATTCAGCTCCTAACAGCTGCATTTCCCAGACTCTCTTGCAGTTTGGAATGTTCATGTAACTGGGTTCTGGCCAGTGGAATGGGGTATTAGTGATGCATGTTACCTCAAAAGCAGGTCCATAAATCATTCAGACAATTCCCCATACGCTCGCTCTCGCTCCATGCATTGGCCTCCATCCAGTGAAGAACTCCAAGACCCAAGGAAAATGTAGAGCCATTGGATAAGGGGGGCCTAGGTCTCTGACTGCAGATGCCTCACGCTCCACCCAGACACTTTCAGTGCACTGACAGTGCCTAAACCACCAAGATTAGGGGGCTCTTTGTCACAGCAGTTAGCCTCTCCTAACTAATACATCCAGCCCCTAAACCAGTATTCATTGCATTATGCACCAAAGGTCAGTGAATATTACCCAAAATGAGAAGTAAAGTAACAGATTAACACCAGTTCCAAGGTCAATGAGCAATCCAGGCAGGCTGCAGAAAAAAACGAGGGGAGGGGGAAGCACTACCCTTTCTTGGGGTACCAGGTATGGAGCGTCCTCTTACAGACTCTCATGGGGTCTCCTGGCCCCTCCTCCTTGCAAGGCTAATAAATGAGAGGGGGAGGTAGGGTGCACATGACAATGATCCCTTTCTTATTTAAACAGACCATTTTTCTCCCCAATAAATGCTCTTTTTTTTTTTGTCAGTTCAAATAGTCCCCTTTGATAGAAACCTGAAAATAATTAGGCTTAATAGCTCTGCTGTGAATAATGCTGCACAAGAAGGAGGTAGATGTTAATAGGAACCTTCCACTCCAAAACTAAGTCACCCTCTCGGCCTCCCTCCCCAAAAAGAAATGTAACAAGAAAAAGATTATAGGTTTAGCACTACTTGGGAAGAAATGTATATTTGAAATAAATGCATGAAATCCTTTAAAAACAGCGTATGCTGAAAACTTCATATTTAGTTTGATTTGCTTTCCAAATCACACAGGCTGCACAGTTGCATACAATCTTTAAACAAGTACAACCCCTGAGAAGTGTGGATAGATTTAAGAGAAATAAAAGCAAGATCAGCCAGCTTGTAATCTTCTTTTCTCTTTTTTCCTCCCCAAAGCTGCATTAAATTGCCTATTGAGAACAATAACATATTTGTGCTTTTATAGGTAGATGATTGGTATTACACAAAGATTTGGCTAACAGTCTAAAGGCACATTCACACTGATCAAGATTGCATGCTGCTAATAATTTTTGGGATGCTCTAGGGAACCCATAATTCCCTAGGACTACAACTTAGCAGGTCAATGCATGCTTGGTGGGAGCTCCCGCAGTTTCTAAGCCTCTTTTCCAGAACCATATCAACCAGTAAGACTTGGGGGAGCCAATTCCCAAAGAAAGCCTTGGAAATGTTAGGTATCTCTTTTGACCTACATTCTTCCTCTGGTCAGGATAGGTGGGATGGCTCACCCAGACTGGACAGCCAACTGGAAAATGGCACTCAGGCACTTTTGTGCAGAGCCTCATCCTGTGACCCAATAAACCCATCCCTGGAAAGTAATCCTAAGGAGATAATTGAAAAGAAACACACTCTAAGACACACTGACACACACCCACACCCACCGAACCACACACAGTATTTTATACCTCAGACTAAAATCTAGAAATAGTAGGGAAATGGTTTGGTAATGGATGGTCCTTAACACCAATTTGATGAAGAATTGTACAGTGCATAAAAAGAACAAATTTGAGGACTATAAAGTAGCACAACACAATAAAAATATTCAGTAAATGCACACAGCATTAAGCACACATATAATACCTATAGAAAGGGATAGGGCTTAGAAGGGAACAGAGCAAAATGAAAAGTCACAGAGTTAGCGTGTAGGGAATACAGCTGAAAGCTTTTCTTTGTTAATTTCCCTTAATGGGATCATAACATTGTTTTTAAAATTATATAAAAATAAAATAAAACAAAATGAAATGGTCCCTGGGCCTTTTAATCTTTGATTACCACACATGTGTCTGAGCCCAAAGATTCAAAAGCCAAGCTCAAATATAACTTATAATTCTCCTTTTAAAAATTTGGGGATTCCTTCCTAAGGAAATTTGCAAACAGCAGTAATATTTGGTTGCACAAACACAATCAGACTGGCTGTTTCATCGGAGGTACAGAAAAAGAAAGTTGTACAGGGGCATCTAGAAACGTGGACTTCAGGAAGCCCTGTTACAAAACTCCTCCACAGAGAGATCTGTTTACACACTCACACACATGCACGCACAGCAGCAGCGTTCGGAGAACTTTTGTCGCCATGCAGTATGGCTTACAGGAAAAGCTCCCATTTTCTACAAACTGGAAACCCAAAGGAGGAGACTGCATTGCACACCTGACGTCCATCTCTAGGAATAGCTAAGTGACATTGGCCACCAGCACAGCTCCTGCTCCCCGAGCCAAATATGTCTGTCATTTCTGACATGCTCATGCCTTCGAGATGTGAGGCAAGGAGATTCCCCTTCCTTCTCCACGAAGCTCACACTGATTTCTGACTAAGGGGCTTACTTTTCTGAGTGCTGTCCCAGAGAAATCATAGAACATCACTGCAAGAAGGGACCTGGAGATCTCGCCTGAATTACTTTTTGAGGAAAGAATTTTCTTCAAAAGCATTGCTTCTCTTTCCCGTGGACCTATTATGTGCTGGGCACTGTCTCAGAAGCCTAGCATGTGTTTGTTTCTTAGTCTCATAACCAGTCAGCAGGGCAAGTGGTATTGTACCCCATGATGCTAGATATGAAGCATCTTGCTCAGGGTCACACTCCTTTAAGCACAGAAAGGGACTGAAATCCAACTCTTGGGACTCCTTGTCCTGAGCTCTCAGAGAAACCATGAGGCCTCTTTGGCACACTCAGGGGGTCTCAGCATGAGCGCCTTTTGTGCAGGGGTTATAATTAGTTGTCTGGTCCCAGTTGCTGCAGGGTAAACAATGTCTGATAAACCCACAACGCTGTAAGTATTTATTACATTGCAACCCAGCTGCCAACTGTCTAACCATTTTAATAAAAAGCTATTTTCTAAGGTTTATGTTTTATTGCGTGTATGACTCCCTTATTGGTTAGCATTTTGGAGTTGTGGAAAAGGTTATGAATTTAGAAACTGGCTGCATTCATATCATATTTAAAACTTAATGCTATTTTATTAAAGACATATGGGCCTCCAAAGTACACATATTAAATGTCATGTAAGAAAAGTAGCAGTTTAAATCATGGTCAAATTCATTTTTGACGTGACTCCTGAGGCTTCCCAAGATCTGAACTATTTCTTTGTAAATCTGGCAGTTTAACCACACTCATAAATCACTTTCAAAGCATATTATTTCTTAATTTTACTGCATTAGAGAGCATTTGGCCTACACAGTGAACTGTTTGTAGCAGTTATGTGAACAAAGTTTCACATTTAGTTGTATAATGTGCAAAAGCAGCGGGGAGGGGAGCAAAGAAGGAAGAGCTTTTCATTCTTCAGTCTTTTTCGCTTACTCCACCCATTTTTACCTAAGCAAACATGATGCACAGCGTTCAGATGGGGCCTCTGCGGCTCTGTGTGCACAAGTCCCACGTTGGTACCGAGGGCTTTCTGAACACAAGGAAGACAGAAAGACCTTGTAATTGAATCTTTTCCAAAATATCCCATGACTAAAAAGTAGAGTGGGTGCAGCCATTAGACATTTTTTAAAATAGTATATTGAAACAGATTTTTTTTTCTTTTTAAAGTGTGTGTGTCTGTAAGATATAGCTCCTGACTGTTTTCACTAATTCTCTGAGATCCAAAATCTCAACCCGGGGTTTTCAAGGCCCTTCTCATGATGAGAGAATAGTCTCTGAATGTGTTTAAGGGCCCTCTGAATTCCACTGCCCAGTTTTCTCCATTTTATTATGGGGTAGAAAGGGTTGACTCCTCTGACAAATACCAGGATCTTACCTTGATTTCTAGATTTTGCCGAGGGCGTTGGAGGGGGATAAGAGAGGTGAGTCCAAGGTCGCCCGAATGAAAGGACTTAAGGGCTTATCTCTGCACCAGGCATCCTCTTCCTCCTCTGCTCCAGGGCTGTCCACACTGCCATCCTCCTGTTCCCAGTGATGGCAGGATGGCCTCGTCCTCCACGCTATATTCACTTCTCCTGTGCCTCCTCTTTGCCTTGGCTCTCTTCTTCTACCATCCCCACAAGAACTGAAAGGCCCTGTGCAGGGCCTGGGGAGACTCTCAAATGGAGGGGCCAAAGTCTCCCCAGGATGAACATGGGGCCTTTTTTCTCTTCCCATATTCCCTCCTGACCAGTGCTTTACTCTGGTCAGAAGGTAGGCACTTAGAAAAAGTCTTAGAAACATCTCATTTAACTTAAAACTCAGTGAAGCCACCAGGAATATGGTGGCAATCCCCCCTTCTTTGAACTGAAGTATGTCCCCCCAAGATTCCTACGTTGAAGCCCTAAGCCCCACGGTGACTGTCTCTGGAGATAAAATCTATAGGAAGTACTTACCGGTTCAATGAGGACATAAGGGCGGGGCTCTGGCCCTACAGGACTGTGGCCTTAAAAACAAGGACGATCAGTCCATCTGCACATTCTCTCTCTTTCTCTCTCTCTCTGTCAGCATTGTGAGGACACAGCCAAGAAGTGGGCCATCTACAAGCTCTCACCAGATCAGACCACGGTGGCACCACAATCTGGACTTCCAGCCTCCAGAACCCTAAAAAAAACCCGCTTTTCTCTTGTTTAAAGCCACTCCATCGACAGGGTTTTGTTTTTGCAGCCTGAGCTAATCTGTCACCTGCTTCAAACCCAAATGACCTTCCCCCCGTGTTCACCCACGCACACCTATGACACAGTGATATCACAAAAAAGAGCTTGCTTGAAATTGCACAGCTAATACCACTAGCTGCCCTGCTTCTACACTCCAGAGACAGTGTGAGCGCCTTACACATATTATCTCATTTAAATGTCACAACAAACATGGAAGGAGGCATTATGTGACCTCTATTAAGGATGGAGAAATAGATAGTAGAAGGTAGAAAGTCAGCCTTGAATCCAAACTCCACCTGAAATGTGGAGCAGGACTGGCCTCTTAATGAAACAGCAAGTCTGACAAGAGCCCAGGAACAAAGTAAGAATCATACATTTCCCATGGAATACAATAGCCAATAAATCCAGATTTTAAACCTTCCCCAAAGAGCAACCGGAGGCAACTCCTTCAATCATGTCAAGAACAAAAGTAAAGGTTGGGTGGTGGGGAGGAATGAATAAAAATGAGCCGAATAAAGCACAGGAGAGGTCGTTCAGCCAGATAGCCTCTGTGACACTTCAAAATGCCAACAAAAAACAAGTGATTTACTTCTAAATTTCACTCATGAGTTAAAAGCTTCATGGAGTAGAAGCCCCACTTAAAATTCCCCACTTCAAAAAAGAAAAAAAAAAATTACAGCTTTGGAGCCTAGACAGAGAGCATTAGTTCACTGTTGAAAAGAAATAATGAGTTCTAATTCAGGTAATGTAGCTCAGAATTTACTGCCATATTTTAAAATGCACATGAAAAATAAAATTATCCTAAAATGTCCTTGGTGAAAAGGCTGAGTGTAATTGCTATCACTGACAATAGCATTGAACTTAGCTAAATTAACATCAAAGGAAGCCCCAATTACAGAGCATCTGTGCATTATTGATGGTGCCCTGTCTGTTAATCTAAGACACTCCACTGTAAGGAGCAGAAAAGCAAATAAAAGAGCTAATTGTTCCACCAGCCTTCAGGGATCCCGAGGGCAGACCTGCCCTATCATGCCTGTGAAACACCACTTAGCCTGGTCAGAGGGCCGGTGAGGATGCATTTGGAGCCAAACTTAGTACCCGCGCCCCAGAAGGAAGCCATGGTGACCATGGGTGGACAAAACAATGGGGAACCAGAGTTGCAGCCCACTCACAAGCTGGGCCCAGCAGCTACCTGAGAACACAGATGACCCTGGAGGTCCGGGCGCACCCCAAAAAGGTGACTATGTTAAATGTGAAGAAGCTCTCCTCTGAGCATCGGGCTCCTCCCTGAACCTACTGTGTAGGAAGTACCATTATTGGAGGTAGGAAGTGCCATTATTTGAGCTCATGTGGATGCTGGTCCTTACCTGTTACACCTGCTTGGCTCTCACATGGATGACACGCAAAAAGTATGTATTAGCCACATTCAGACAAACACATTACATTTTTATTGAAATCAGACTTTGTGAAGACATTCACCTGTGCTCAAGCTGAACAGCCTAAGAGTATCCCACTCCTTAATCCTTTCCATTACCTACTTTGCTTCTTAGGTTTTCGGGTACAATGAAAGCACACATCCCTTCCATCACTAAGCTTACACAAGTTTTCTTTTATATCTTCTCAAAGTTCACCCTTCTTGTCTACTGGGAGGAGCTGGATTATACACGCCCCCCCCCATTGATATGTTTAAGCTGTAGCTCCCTATAGCTCAGAATGTGATTATGTTTAGTGACAGAGCCTTTTAAGAGGTGAATAAGCTGAAATGAGGCCATCAGAATGGGTCTTCATCTGATACGACTAGTGTCCCAGTTAAAAGCTGAAATCCGGACACACGAAGAGCTAGCAGGGATGTGCACACATATCAAGACTACAGTGTGAGGCCACAGGGGGAAGGCAGCTATCTGCATGCCAAGGAGAGGGGCCTCAGAAGAAACCAGTTCCCACCAACACCTCGACTTAGAGCCTCCAGAATGAGAAATGAATGTCTGCTGCCGAAGCCACCCAGTCCGTGGGATTTGTGATGGCAGCCTTCGCAAACCAGAACATCTGCTATTAGTTGCAGGCAGTTTGGTAATAACCGGAACTCAAGAGTAGAAATTAGGACCATGCCATCTTCATTTTATCCTTTTTCCTTAGCCATAGAATTGCAAATACTATTAACATAAATTAAACTTAACTTCAGAACAATGTTCATGATTTTTCCCCAGTGGACCATCCATCTAGCAGCCTTCTCTGCCTTCTAGGATGTCTACCTGCCTGGGGGTTCAGTCCCCACCATCTGATGTTTCCATGTCCCAGAAGGGACTTTCTAAGCAAGGCAGAGCTTCGTGAAGCCATAGAGTTTATAAGAACGAAAGCAAGGCTCTGAGCTCACTGAGGGGTAGAGACTCTGATGCTTTCCTGATGTTCCTTCACTCAGACCTCAGTCGCTAGCCATTTTTCTCTGCTCCTAAACAAATTGCCTCTGTATTTCCAACCTACTCCTTCTCTTCAGTGGGCTAGAATCACCAGGTTCAAAGCAACAACTGGTGGGGGGAGCGGGGGGAGGGTTAGTGCATGGCAAGTGGCATAAATCATGTTAAAGCTAAGGTGTTTTTCAAGCTGACTGATGCACCAGCTGAGGGAGGGCACAGCTCCCAGCCCCACCCTAGCACTGCTCACAGAATGCAGGGTAAAGTTAGCTTGAAATATGGGTAACTCAAATACAGGGCCTCAACCTTATTCTACAAAAATCCACATTCTTAGGGAGGCATCTTTATTTTTCTCTTCTTTTTCTTTCCTTTCAATTTTTGAAAGTAACAAAAAACGTAAATTGCAAAAGCAAAATACCAGAAACTGTCTTTTCAAGTGGATCATGAAAATGTCAAGGTATAAATGCACAGTTTACAGATATAATCAGCTATAAGGGCTCCATATCAATCATTACCAGAGATCCCATGGGCAAGGACTTTTCACAGCCTACTTACAAGGCCTTAAATCCACTCCTTCAAACTAAAGCAACTAAACCATAGCCAGCAGGAGTCTTTGAGGTAAGAAAATGTCAAAGAACTTTTTAGAAAGCCATGGTGGCTCATTTCCAGGGGAGTTATTGCTGGGTCTCTGACAGCCATCACCTTCCTCCATATCCCAGCACCTGAGCTGCTTGTTACCACCCAGATCCTTCCCTGAACTCCCAGGTAAGATGCTCTCACTCTAGCTCTTTGACCTCTCCGGCCACCTGAGCACCAATGGTGGCCTAGGCACTCTGAATCCTGGGAAGCCCTGGGCCAGCAGCTGCCTCTCACAGATTTCTACCATACACACTGTGCACAGAACACTATTACTCCCTCTCCCATCAGAGATTTCTCCATACTTTCCTCCCACTTCAAACCTTCCCAAAGTTCCTCCTCATTCTTGCAAACTTGGCCTAAGAAATAGAGCTCTCCACCACCCAGCTCTCTGCCTAGACCATGCATTTCACCAAAATGGGTGGAGAGTAGGGAGTAGTCAGAAGGTCAAAATGGAAAGGACAAAGTTACCTTTGGTTCCCTTCCATATCCTCATCTTCCTATTCTTTTACTCCTGCCTCCCATCATATTTTCATGCCTGTTAATGAAATTTAAAATACATAGGGGAATGAGTGTGAGCTCGGGAGCCTAGACAGACCCAAAGAAGAACCTGAGTCTATGTTGTTCTGTAATTTTAGGTGATGTATATAAATTCTCTGCTCATCAATTTCCTCATATATAGATTCAAGTTCAAGGAGAAATTCAGGATAATATTGGTAAGTCACTGGTACAATATCTAGTACACTGGACAATACATGTAAGGCATTGTTTTTACTCATATATCAGGAAAGTGTCAACATATGTAATAATGTACTACTGAGCAGGTGATCAACCCATAGGCTGACCTTGCAATCCTAATTAGTTAAGCAACCAAAAAGCCTAAAGAAGTTGATCTTCTGACACCAAAAACTAAAAAGTTGTGTCCTACTTAAGGGCTCTGGTTCAAGTGCCTGGAGAAGGTCCAGAAGGCAGGATGTATGGACAGATGGCCTACCTATTAGTCAGGTTCCTGCAGCAATCACTACCCAAATCTGAATGGCTTACAACAAGAGCTTATGTCCTGTACAGAGGTCTGTGGTTGGCTGGAGTAGATCTGCTTCAGGCTGCAGATTGGGTTCGGGCCTTCTCAGTGTGTATTTTGTGTTCTTTTCACAGCAAATGGCAGGCATGCAGGAGGAGTGAATTGGAAACACATGGTACCTGTGGCCCAGAATCGGCATACTGTCACCTGCAGTCACATCCCATTGACCAAAGCGTCAATGGCCAAGGCCAAAGTCAAGGAGATGGAGAAATAAAAAGAAACACACAGTTTTAGATAAACAGTGAAATCTCCCACACTTGCTCCAGCTGTGAACTTTTAGAGGCTGTGTGAAGTATCCTAGGGATCGAACTCCCTAAAGAGTGCCACTTACCTCCATGATTCTCTAGGCATGAGTCTGTGTAAATATCTGTGGACAAAAGTGAGCATTGTGGAGGGAGGCCAAAAGCGGAAGGGTGTGGAGCTGGGCCTTTGGGATGCAGTGAAAGCCAATGACTCCAACAAAGACACAACAATCTCTCATGGAGCACTGGGTCTAGTGGAGAGTGACACCTGCTCTGTGCTTAGCACCTGGCCGGGCCCCAGGGACTTCTGGGAGGGCCTCTGAGAAGCTGCCTTTAGCACCAACAGTTCTGTTTCACTTTACTTCTCCCCCTGCTGTGGATTTCAATTCTCCATCCGTAGGGCTTTGCTTGGGTGCAGAAGATACAACTTTCCTGTCTATCTCTGATTGCAGACAGTTGCCATGCAAAAGCAAGGCAATGACAACATACCGAAAACTCCCCCAAAGAACAGTACCCTGAAAGCATTTACTTGAGACACAACATACCATGCTGCTAAAAATGGAGAAATATAAAATCCTTCCCCCCACACCTCCAGTGAATGTGGCAAGCTGTGAAATCAGGAAGAGGAATCAAAAACAAACAGACGACAAATCGTTGGCTTCTGGAGTTGTTTCCAAACACGTGCCCCAAGCATCTTCCAAAAAATAAATTAATTTAAAATTTTTCTTCTCTTCAAGATTTGCTATCAAGTAACTGAAAATAGAATGTGAATATGTCTGTAGACAAGAAACATCTGTGTGAAAACAGAAAAGAACCATAAAACACTAACATATTCAGGTAATTAGAAATATCAAGAAAAAAATTGACATTTTTCGTTTTCTTCTGAATGTTTGGCACAGTAAAGAACTTTCAATATAGATTAACTTATCACTGATTTAACTGCATGTGTATATGGCTTACAATATTTACTTACAGGCATACCCTGGCTTTGTATAAAATATATATGCCTGAAAACAGTATAGAATAAATATTAGTAATTGCAATCAATTTAGAGATAGTTTCAGATAACCTGCTACATGTTTGCAACGGAGCTAGACAGGTGTACCAGAAGGTATCAAAGATACATACAATACAGCATGGTTCAGAAGAAGGTAGCCTGTAGGCAAGAAACCGACTAGGCTTAAAACAATTAACAAACCAAGCAAGCCACTAGACAGTGCTCCTTTATGGGATAGACCAAAAAAAAAAAAAAAAACCAATGGCAGCTAAAACCAGGAAAGTCTCATTTAAACTATATATGGATTTGTGGAGTACCTCAATGTGTTTGCTGAGAAAAGCTAGTTTTTATTTCCCACAAGCTCTCATTTGAGCAGGTGGATTCCGATAGAAGGACACAGAGAACGCTGTGCACAGTGACACGGAGCATGAGCTCAGATCATACCCTTGCCTTCCCCAGAAATACCACCTGATGGAGAAGCCCAGGCTGGAGATCAGGATGGCTGTAGGTTTTGCCATTGTAAGTAACCCCAGGGTAAATCCTTTGGAAAAATAAATAAGCAACTCCAAATCTCTCCTTTCTGCCAACTCACAGATTCAAGTTATTACATTTTTTTTAAGACAGAGGTCCCTTTCCTGCTTTTCCAGAGGACCATACTGAAGCAATAAAAAAATGGGCCACCTTTCACGATGGATCTTCCAGAAGGCTCTGTTGTTCCCTGTTCATTTTTTTGACAAGTGCAGGCTAAGCCTCTGCTATACCCCAGGCCAGTGCCTGCCCTCATGGAGCTAACAACTCAGGAGATGAGCTATTGCTTCGTCCTGACAAAAAGCTGGCTTCCCGAGGCTTCCATTCCCTATCTTTATCCTAGGTTGCCATTTTTGTGTGTCAATCCAAAAACATGACACAGTTGAAAGAAACTAAAGGAAACCAGGGAGTTGGGTCCAGACGCCAATGTCGGGAGCAGGACTGTGCATGTGGCCAGGGAAGGAGGTGATGTTCAGACTCCAAATAACTTCCAACTTTCAGTTTAAAGTCAGGAATGAAAAACACTTCCAGAAGGTACATGTACTCAGAAGTTTATTCCTTTAACACATCACATCTCCCTCTCCCCCTCCGTGACTCCTCCTCCTCTCCTCCTCCCTTCCTCCCCCGCCACACCGTCCACCCTACCAGAGGGCAAAAAATATCTCAAAGATACACACACAGACACAAATATACAAACTATACAAAACTACACAAATACACAAACTACACACGATAGGAAACCCAGGCATGCCCACATAAAGGCATGCATAGCATATTTTCAAGGACACTGACGCTCACAAACATACCTATTACCTTCCCTCACCTATAACATAGTGGCCACAATTATAAGCAAAAGTATACACATCAAAACACTTTCTAACACAGGCTGTGATCTTTAGTCCAGCTGTCCCTGTAGCTGCTCTCCCCACAGCTTCTCTAAGGTTCTGAAGATCACACAGTCGGTAGCCAACTTCATATACGTGCCTGTAAACAAGAGGGCTTAGCTTTAAATAATTATGTCAAAAGAATGACAACTGTGCTCTTTGCCAGAACAGGGATGAATAATTACAAAGCCAGGACATAATTAAGCAATTCTGACTTGTCGGATTCTTGAACTGTCTGATGGGTAGGGCTGGCAGGCCCAGCTGCCATACCCTCCTGGACAGGCCTCACGTCCCTGTGATTTATGTTTCCTGATGTGGCAAGGGGGATCATGGTCTGGTCATCACAGAAGCCTTTCTTACTCCCTTCCCCCTGCACCTTCTCTGCACTCAGCTTGGTGCTCTGGGCATTGACAATGGCATGATTCCATGGCCAATATTTGCAAAAGACACAGCTTTTCTTTAAGATTCCAGGAAACAAGCAAAGCCCGGTCATTGTCGATCCATTACCTAACAAGGCAAACACACCAGGCAAGAAGAGTCCATTGTAGCATTAGCTATCATTTCCCTAATGAATGATGGCATCTTTCTACAGGACAATCAAGGCTCAGACAGAAAGCAGCTTCAAACCACAAAAGCCAGAAGGCATCAACGAAGGGGAAATGTGTCATCACGAGAGAAGGCTAGAGCCAGCTCGCACTCAGGCACCGGGCCTGCCGGGTACCAAAGAAAGCCTTTGTGACATAGGGCGTTTATTAGTTCCTGGGTGATTTTGCATTTGCGTCAGCCGAGAACACCCAGGCTGCCTGTTTCCTACCTCCAAGGCAAGGGCTGTGATTGGAGAGGCATTTTCCATTCTCCCAAATACTTTATGTCAGGGATAAAATGAAAACAGCTCCCCAAATCATGGGCCCCTGGATCATCCATCAGAGCATTCTGCTGAGTAAGCACAACAGGCTGCTGCTGCCCGGGAAAGGACAGGAGCCGACTTGAGACTCTGATTCTGTGATGAAAAATAGGTCTTCACCACGTGTGCTCAGCACAGCGTCGGCAATTCACGGGGAGGAAATTGCTCTCCACTTAGAAGCCGACGCCGGGTGTACACAGACCTCCCAGAACATACATATGTATACACACACGGAGAGAGAGAGCATATATACACACCTGCACAGGAACAAACAGACGTCTGCACACACCGAGCAGGCGAGAACCAGCCTTTTTCACACCCATTGATTAATTCAGCAAGAGTCTCATTTGGCCTCGTTCTATCTACGATAGAAGTACCAATGCGCATCTCTGGAAACAGGCCGAGGGGAATTTCCTGGCCTTGGAGAGAAGCATGCAGCGTGATGGGAAAGCAGGAACACAGCGAGAAAAGCCCTGTGAGCTCGAAGCAATCAGGGCGGAGATACAGCTGTTCTGCACAAGCCGGGCTCCCAGCCTCTCTGATCCAGGATCTGCCTTGGCCGGACCATGGGGGCCTCCGGAAACTACATCCTCACCGGGTTCCCTCCCCCATCCAACGAGGGCGTGGAGCAGGTGATTGCCGAAGTCCTCCGCAGTCTGGGAATCATGTGACTCTCCAAAAAGATAACAACTGAAGATCCCCATGTTTGTCAGAGTATTTTTTGGCTCTCCTCAGCCAATTAATGGGTATTTTTCAGCTTAACACTATTAGTAAAGATGTGGGAGTCAATCACACAAACATAAGCTAATTGTATAATTGATTAGAAACTAATTTGGAGCTTTGAAAAGCCTTTCTGCTGATGCGGCTCCCCACCTGGACAGCGGGCTACTACGGGTTTTAAGAAGCCATTCCCACTTGCTTCCAAAGCCTGGGCGGGATTTCCGTCCTGGCTGCCATCTCAACCCCAAGACAGTGGTTTAGCTTTTACCTGTTTTGTTTTTGCTTTGTTTTATTTTGTTTTTCCCATTAGGCCTTCTTAGGAGTTTTTATTTGGAACAGAGAAATGCACAGGGAAAAATGTGTGGCTCGCTTGCTCCAGGGGTAAGAGCCCAGTGGGAGAAAGTGGCTTCTGGGTCAGACACATGGTCAAGCTCCTGTCCCAGCTCTTACTAGCCCCGGCTGCCCAATTAACACCTCTAGGCCTCAGTTACCCCACCTGCAGAGTCAGCCAGTGCTCCCTTCCTCATACAATCAGGGTGGTGTGAGGACTCACATATCCAAATACAAAGAGCCTTAGGCCAGTGGTGAGCACACATAGTGGATACTGTATTCAGGGTCCCTTTAGAGTTCCTGAGACAATGCAGAGCTCCCCGCATCAAGAAGAGGGGGAGCAGGAGAAATACTGATCTGTCCTATAAAGTGTGTGCATACATGAAGGTGGAAAATGTTGAACGGGCAGGAACCCAAGATATTATAAACAGTCCATGTATTGCCCTTTGTTTGGTGATACTGGCTGCCTCTGGAATCTTTTAACCAATAAAAAAAAAAATGGGGAGGCTAAGAAATAAATTATTTCATTTGGACAAAATTACAAAAGCTGGAATAACTAAAGGCAGTCATAAGCAATACATCAAATCTGTGCCTCGATAAGGAAAACTGTTAACACTTTAATAGCTATGAAACGAATCACTCAATTAATTTCCCACATGCTGAAACAGGTAACAATACATTTATCTGCCAGTATTATGCCCTCCGTATCATATATTTCCACAACTGTTAGCAATTTTATTCAGCATAACGGGAAATAAGTTGCACCTCATGCATTCAGGGAAAGAAAGTGGCCTGAGGTCTGCCGCCAGCTGAGCGACTTGATGGAATGGGTTTCGTTTTTTTCTCTTTTGGTTCTATTTGCTTTTTTTCTCTTTCCCTCTTAATCATTTCCAATGCATGTGCGAGGCGCTCTAAGTCAATAAGGAAGGACAAACCAGACCTCCAGGATTTCTGGGCCAATGTTTTCAACACACAAGCTAGGGTCCCACAGGAAGTGACTAGGTAGCTCCACAGGGCCCAGGGGCAGGGATAAACCTCAAAAGTGGTCATCAGGGGTCATTTGGTCCATTCCTCAGCCTTGGGCCCCAACTCCTCCCAAAGAGATCATTTTTCACATCCTTAAAAATCTCCCAGAATCTGAATTCAAGACTCCAAGCCACATCTGCCCTGCTTCATCAATGCTGTCATTAAGATGACACCATATGCACTTCCATGGCCCAGATGCAGACTCAGCTGATAAACAAAAGGCCAGTAAATATTCCCATGAGCTCTGGAGGGCTGCATAGAGGGAGAATATGTTAGTCCCAGGTTGCATTGTCAGAAAAAAACTGGCCTTTCTCACTAACAATATCTCTGAGACCTATTGAGCCCTCATACCTGTGAACAGAAGAAAATCACTCTCCGCCACCTCTACTATGGCCCCAAGATTGGAGAGCTCTCTGGGTCATTAGAGGAATTCTACCCACGGGAGGAAAAGCAAATGCCCCAAGCTTTCTTTCTTCTCAGCAACAGACCTGCAGAGGCCCCACCTTGCAAACGAAATATGCTTAAGAAGGAGACTTGAAACCTGTCCCCCAGAATACCACCATTGTGCTGCGTATGATGAAAGAGCCACCTGGGTGAAACCACCTTACAAATAAAGTTCCCTGAGATGGATCCCAAGAAGATCCAGTTTATTCCCAGTCCTACTTTTTGCTAGGCCAACAGTGTACAGTGTACCCATGGATAAAACCCTGGTTGGAGATCTCTCCTGCATTCCAAACACAGAAGAACATGCTCTATGCTCAAAGAATAATCAGTGAGTCAAGACATAGACCGGAAAGTAAGCAGCTTACCTTGGGTTTCACCACCTTCATGAACGACCCTCTGAGCAAAGCTTCCTCTCGTTCTTGTCTGGTTACTTTCCGAGCATCCAGAAACTTCAAATTGGGCAGCTTGTGCAGAACAAAGCATCTGAAAGAAAACCATCAGAGACAACTCAGGAGGGTAGGTGATGGTCTGAAAGCTCCATGCAATTTGTCTCATGCTCAGGGATCTACATCATTAGATCTTCAGAAGTTTAGATCTTAGTGCTGCTTCTCTTTTCCTTCATGAAGAATCAATAATCTCTCTTTGCAGAAATCCAAATAATTACATTTTACATACACAACTAATCCTTAAAAATGTACACTGATAATTGTTCTTGATTCAAATGTAGACACACACATGCGCGCACACACACACACACACACACACACACACACGAATGCACACACCCAATGATCCAGGAAGATCCTACCAATGTATTTACCCTCGACCTCCATTCTAGAAACAGACCTAGCTTCTTTGCCACACAGAAAGTTCTCAGGGAAACTAAGCTACAACCTAATTATACCATTATGTCACTGCCCTTCCTTATGGGTCACCTGTGTAACTCTCATTTCTGAGATACAAACAAATCTTTGGGATGCCTGGTTGGCTCAGTCAGTAGAGAATGTGACTCTTGATTTGGGGGTTATAAGTTCAAGCCCACAATGGGTGTAGAATTTACTTGTAAATAAAATCCTTAAAACAAAACAAATCTTCAAATTGAAACTAAGACAAGAGACACTGACCGGCCACCCAGGGCAATAAACTAGAGGTTGTAATAACATAGATGACTTTGGGATAGAAGTAAGGAGCACACATAATTGAGAAATGCTTCCTTGAACAACTGAACAGGGGTCTTGAGGATCTGATCATCATCCCTGAGTTATTTCCACACTGGCTCTATGAAGTTTACTTTTACCAAGGTGAAACAAGAAGAATCAGTTTATAGAGGATATTTATTTACTAGTCCAACAAATACTAGTAGAGATTCCCCCAGAAAGAGCCTTTGGTGTCCACCATGGCCTCCAAGAATAAGCTAATGGCTACTTGTGTGATGAACTGTACTCAAGCTGGTATATCTAGAATCGATGAGAAGATCCACGTTGCTGAGGGATAGGTATATAAACGTATAAATAAATACATAAAAGGTATAGACACCTGTCTGTACTTCTTCCTCAGGGACAGTTACCAACCCAAATGCTTTCCATCAAGGCCCCATACTTGATTACTATTGTTTAGACCCTGTCCTGCTTAGGAAGAAGCAGTATGTATCCAATGTCAAGAGCAACAGATTATCTCCATAGGGATCTGTCATTTCCTTCCTGTATTCAGCCTCTTCACTATTCACTCATCTTTCAAATCCCAACCCACATGGTTTTCTTTTCTTCTTCTTTTCTTCTGCATTTCCAGACCACATTGTTTTCTCCCTTCTTTGTGCTCCCAGAATACACTGTGAGCACCATACCACCTAACCTCCGGTTGTTTTTTAATCATTTTATTGGTGTTCAGTTGACAGCCTCATCTATAAGCTTCTTAAAGGCAGGGATATTTTTTCTCGCCCTCAATTAGCTCAAAAAGTAGCAGTAGAATGGACTCACTAAAATACCAGTTTATTTCAGTTGTATGAGTATTTCTTGAGCGCCTACCATGTGCCAGGCTCTCGTTTACAGAGGTGATTACAACATGATTTCTGCTCTTAAAGGATTTCTCAGTATAATGCGGAAGGTAGACTCACACAGAGACATTAGAAATCCACACAGCTAAGTGTTGAGATTGGGATTATGCACGGAGTAATTCTGGGAAGCACAGAGAAAGGGCCCTAATATCACTCACTAAATGACTGAAAACTAATGACTGGAGGTGAAAGAGGAGAAATCTCAAGTGATCTTCAAAGAACCAAACTCCAAAGCAATCCTAAGCACCGAGCTTTTTCTCAGTGCAAATGTTACCGGAGTATATAGCATGTCCCCTCCTCACAGGAGCCTTGGGTTCCCAAGGCCAGCTCCCACCTTCATAAGATGGTCTCACATCACCAGGGAGCCTCCATACACTTACCCAAAGATTTGGCTGATGACTGAAAGAGAAAACAGCATACAGGATTCTAGTCAAAATACTCCTTAAAGTGAAAATACTCTGAATTCTCTTGAGGTATACTTTTCCTCCCCAGATGTGGCCACCCCACCATCTGAGGTCTGGGAAATTAGACTATCCACTTCTGGCTTCGTTCCTGGTCTCAATCTATGGTCTTCTTTCCATCTTCTCCCAGAGCTTCTCCCTTCCCTTTCCAAATGCCCTCTAACCTTATCCGAAATCAGAAAGTTTCCACAAAGCCTCAAATGAACTTCTATTTCCAGTGGAACTCCCACTGGCCTCAGTCAGTGTCAGAGAAAACTTCCATCTTCTGCGAGAGCAGCAAAGTCTTGATGACAACAGATTCTTTCAAATAAAGACATGTACAGATGGAAACAATATGTCAGGAGTGACGCTCAGAGGAATAAAGACACCCACTAAGTGTAGGGTGGGAAAAGATGAATATTCAGGTGAAGAAAACATCAGTATTAGAAAATCAGCCAATGTTTAATGATGGAATGAAAGATGTCTTCATGGGGCTGGCAGGAACCATGATGACAACAGACAGCACATTGTCATTTTGCCCCACTTTGGATCACAGCCCTGAAATCAAAGGAGAGAGAGAGAGAGAGAAAGAGAGAGAGAGAGAGGTGCTGGCTTTTAAGCTAGTTAAAAATTTTAGATGACAAAGAGCTGCTGTTTTCAGAGCACTCATCTTATATAATCGAAGAAACAGCCCATGAAATAGGCTGCCAGTCATCCCTAAACTAGGGCTGACTTGACGGCCAGCCTGGGGTTTCTAGGTGGTGGGTGCTTGGAGAGGTTTGAGGGACACTAGGAAGTCTTTCACCCAAATAATTCAGCTTGAGACTCAGCTCTGGGTCCAAAGTCCCTCCCTTAGAGATGGCTTCATACATTCGCTCACACAACCAATAATTAGCGAGCTGCAACTACCTGTCACAGCCTGTGCCAGGTGCAGAGAAGAAGGTGAGGCACGAAACAGACAAGGTCCCTGTGCTCTAGGAGCTTGTATCCCAGCATAGTCTTTCTCAAACTTAGGAGGGCATCAGCATCCCCCTGGACAGCTCGTTGAAACACAGATCACAGGACCCCAACCCCAGAGTTTCTGATCCCCTATGTCCGGAGCAGGGCCTGGAGAGTCCATTTCCAGTAAGTTCTCAGGGTGTTGATGCCACCGATCCTGCTGCAAAACACCGTCCAAGTGAAAATAACACGATGATGAATAATAGCTCTGGAATTATGAGGTTGGTGATGCAGTGAAGAATCTCCCTCCCCATTCTGCTCACGGTCTGCCCTACCCAGTGTCTGTAGTACACAGAGCCCTAAAGGAGGCCGCAGCCACCAGATCTCCCTGTCCCTGGGTGGTTTGGAACTAGCTCCACACCCTACTGCCAAGTGATAAGTCAGTGGGCTTTCTGCCCGCCCGTCCCATCCCAGTCCTGGGAGATCTATTTCCCTTTGTTTTAGGTCATGTCAGGGTGTCAAAAGCTGCAGCTTCAATCCCGAGTATAATACAAGTTTGCCATAAAAATACAACCGAGGACTCCCGAAGCCACAGAATGAAGGCTTTTACAATATCAATTCGACCCTTGTAAATTTAATCCAGGGTTATTTGTTGCACCAAAATCTCTTTACTGTGATGTATTACTTAGTTACTGGGGTTATCACAGCCGTATCCTAAAGTTGCATAGTACATAAAACATTTCAGTTAACAATGCGGGAAGGTTAACTCCCCCAGATAACCTGCAATCACAAGGGCTAGTCCGGATGACATGCCTCTGTCAGCTTCCACGAGCTATTGATGGTTCAATCAGTTTGTTTTGAAGGTAAAGTACAACAAAAGGGCAGTAAACTTATTCAGACTGTCAACAGGGGCTATCGGGAATGGGGCTTGCAGGTAAGTAATTCTGGGTGTTTTAAGGCTATTATCAAACAGCAATGGTTGAAGGAAGAGACAGCTACTAATAACACAGAAGGCAGCCATCATAAACCACTTTATGGCAGAAACCCCCGTCTATAAATCCTACGACACCCGGAGACAGCTTCAGATTTATAAAACTGCTCGTTAAGCCAGGACACTGCTTAATGAAAAGAGATTGGTCTAAGTTGTGAGTCTCGTGTCCCTAGCTCCAGAGGGCAACTCCAATTTTCCTGACCTTCCCAAGGCGGCTGGGCGAAGGCCCTGGGCTGGGGGCGGGACGCTGGGGCAGTCCCGCTGTGATGCGGAAGGTGAGGTTATCTAGAAGAAATCAGGGATCCTGGGAAGGTGTGTAAAGACCCATTTGTTTCTGTCCGAAGGCCCATTCTCAAAAAGCGAGACCCGCACACAGAGCTTTTCAGGTCCTCTCTCATTTCATTGCCAATGTTCCATTTTCTGACAGGACTCCTCTAAGGAGACACCTAAAACTGGCAGGGGGAGGAAAGGAAGAGCAGAAAACCTTCTTTGTTTTTTGCTCCCAAATCAATTTTCTCTGCCTGAATCCTAGAGCTCTGGCATTTCTCATCTAGACTTCAAAGAGAGAGGAGGATGCTCTTTGCTCCTGCTCAAACTGCTACGCCGGGGGGCTGCTCCCCAATCGCTCACACAATCACAGAAGCACCCAGACTGCTGTCCACCGTCTGCTCCTGTGGTTGGCTGCCATGTTTCTTTCTATGAGGAAACTCTAACTCAAACCAATACCAGGTTTCCAGATCCTAAGGGAATGCAAGGTCACCTGGAGTTTTTTCCTTCCTCTTTCCATTTATGGCAATATAGAATGCCCATCCTTCCCATGGGGGCTTATGGGGGTGGTGGGGAGACACGGTGTGAGCTACCAATGCTCTGCCAGGGGCCCCTGAAGTCAGCAACGGGTGACCCAGGAACTGTTCTCAGTTTTTCACAAAGCCTAACAGAAAAGAGTGAGCACACCAACAAAACATCAAGCTTCTCTGCTTTCGACTAGATTACGTCAACTCCATTTGGTAACACTGGTTACCTCATGCTAATCAAAAGCACTCATCGATGGCTAAATGCATCTGATTAATTTTTAAAATGTCAGCAATGGCTTAGATGCAGCTTGTTAATGAAACCAAAGCTTATTAAAGAGACGAAAGGGGCAGAAAATTAAACAGAGGAGAGGTCTTCATACCAAAAAGCTTGGGGACGAACAGGGCAGAGGAAAGGTTCCAGACTCTGGGCGTACTTTGCTGCATGATCTTGGTTCAGTCTCTGCCACCTTCCTGAGCTTCGGTTTCCCCTTCTGCACAATGAAGAGAATGGGCTCAATGACGCCTAAGCCTCTCTTAAGCTTCCGCCTGCTTGAATTCTGTGTGCCTCAAAGTTAATTTCCAATAAACACATCCATAGCCTCCTTTCTTATTACTCCAATTTCCTTATATAACCACCCCCTCACACCTCCAGGTAAAGGAGGGCTGTGAGAAAAAGTCAATAAAGACCAAAGAGTAATGAACAAACACTGTGAGAGGAATAACTCCAGATGCTCAGAGAGATGACAATGATCTCACTCTAATGAGCCGAGGTGAGTTCACCTACAGCATTAATGAATGCCTGACAACTGGCAAAGGCCAGCTGATTTTCCTCACAGTTCACCGGCAGCATGTTTGAAGTCTCCATGCAAACAATACACCCACAGGACAGAGCAAGGCCCTCTACAGAGGGTAACCAGCAATTACTCTGTGGGCTTCTGTCACTTTGATCTCTGGGTCGTGACCTTTGCTTTCTTGTGATCTTCAAAGCCCAGATTGTAGATTAGCTGGAGAATGCTAGCTGGGTTATATAAGCCCCAAATTTTACAGCTCCTATTTGGCTGGGAAATGGCGGCAGCAGCCGAGAACAACCCACAGACTGCGGAGGGTCCCTCCCTCCTTCCCTTTGGCTGAGTGCTGTAGACACTGGGCAGGCCTCGGGCTGCTCTCTGTGAGGGAACAAAGAAAGGGTGTCACATTTTAAATAATTTAAAGTTGTAAGAAATACAGAGGGGCCTACTGAGAAGGCAGAAGGAGAAGCCAAGTAGCAACTGGAGTTGCAGCCGGGAATGAATGGCAAAGTGTTTCCTGACAGAAGTAGAGCTGAGAGGCGATGAGACCAAAGCCCTTCTTTGACAAACCTGGTCTAGCTTTTTGTGTACTGCTGACTTTCATTCTGTTTCTTTCCTGCCGGAAGAAGATAGAAAACAATTGTGAGGGAAGACAGGAACCAGACTCCTCTGGGCACCCTGTTCTCCCACCCTTGACTCACTGTTGGGCTAGTGTTGAAGTCCACAGAAGGCCTCAAGTGGTTTCTTAGTAGGACGGTGGCCTTCCAAGCCAACCAGGCTCTGCCACGCCACTCTCTCCCCCATCCCCTCAAATCCTGAAGGCTGCTTGTTATCACATTCACCTTCATTCAACATTCATCCCCAAATAGTAGCACAACGTGTACACACAGCAAAGCATGTGCTTAAGCTCCTATAATAACATGGCAATGGACATTTCTCAGCCATGAACCATGATGAACGACAAAGAAAAAAATCCAGGCCTGGTTCCCTCCTGCCCCAGAAGGACCAGGGCACTGTTCAACAACTCGGTTAGTATGTTCATGCTCACGTACAGATTTAATGAGCCCGTTTTACTGTGGGGATACGTGCCAAGAAAATCCAACTCTGTGCATAAGGGGTAAGGAAGGAAGGAAGAGGAGTGACTTGGGGGCTGGGAGAAAGGCACCAGCAGAAAGTGAAGCATCTGTGAAGCCATTTCCAATAACGTCATAAATCTAGCCACTTCCCACCTCTGCTCCAGAGGTTGGCCACAACGTGACCTAAAAGTGGGCTGACCTCTCTGAAATCAACACCTCCCAGAGAAATGAAGCAGATGTACTTGTTTTGATGTATGGCTGGGTGACATATTATAAATATTACATCACGTAACCACAGAGGATGCCAATCAATAAGAAATTTTTTCAGAGAGCACCAAATGAGCCATGGGCTCTTGCTACTGAATACACTCCTTTAAGGCTCCTACTATTGCTTAAATGATTAATAGACGACGTATTGTCAGAAAATGTACTTAAAGTGAAAAACAGTAAACTGTAGAAATATCATTCATTTTTTAAGCAATTTGCTAGTGAAAATGTCACATAAATTTACATAGAGGCCCTACTATTAGGCTGTGGGTAACAGCTAGGAGGAAGGCAGACCTCATGCTTTGTGGATGGAGGGCCAGGAAAATATTTTACCAAAAGGGAAGGAAAAAAAAAAAAAAGAAGAAGAAGAAGGTGACTGCATTGCTTTGTAGAAACCCAAACCCTAGAACTCTGGCTTCAGAAGTCTTATTGTAAAACCCTAAAATTTCTTAGGGGCAAATGAAGCACAAACTCCAAGAAGAACAAAACAGAGCTGCTTATAGACCAGAGAACAGAGCGACATCATATTCATCTCATCCAAATGTAAGTGTGACAGTGCTTGTCGACCAGAAATAAAAAATAAAAAAATAAGATGAATAAAAAATTTAGAATTGCTAGAGAGTAGACCTACCATTCCACTCAACCGTCATATGCTATGCAGTGAATGTGTGACTGGATGGGCACACATTTAATGTTCCTTCCAGGGTTAGCTCCTATTTCTCTCAGAGCATGAGCATCTTCCCATTACTGTGAGTGACTTAAGGGTTTTTCTAGGGTGATTTTGACTGAATGTGATTTCAGCTAGGTGTGGCCCTTAGAATCCAGCTCCTCATGGCAGCTTGGCCATATGTGCATGAGCAAACAAACGCCCAGGCCGATTCCTCAACCCCAACAGATCTGGCGTAGGGAGGTCAGGCTTAGTGGGCGCCAGCACCAGCCCATGAGATACATCACTCCTCTAGAACCAAGCCCTTCCTGGAGGATCAGGACCCAACCACCAGCACTTGGATTGAGTCTGAAAGACAGTCCCTTGCTTGTTAACTGTGTATGTGGATATCAAATGGATCGGATTCCAAACAGGAAGTGGGCATTTGAGATGCCCAGAGGGCCGTACATCTCTCTGTAAGCACTCAGCTTCTCAGAAGAAAATAACTTCCATGCTGACTCCACTGAACATTTATGTGGCCCCTGTTCCATGGCCAGGGTTACTTTATATACTTAAGAGTCTTCAAAGAGCAAGAAGATGCAGCCTTGCCTACTAGAAGCCATCCTCTAGATGTGGACATATGTGAAGTAGTGAGATAAATATACAAGATGGAGGATACAAAATGGCATGAGATAGTAAAGAAAGAACTGTGACAGCTTGGAAGTGGAGTATTTCAGAATGCTAGAGCCAACAGGAATTTTCAACACTACTTAATCCAATAGTCAAGTGAGCATCCAAATACCTACTGGCATTTTTGTTGCATTTGCCACTAAGTTAATCAGAATGCCTTGGTGAAGAGTCATTGACCTAACTATTCTCCCCATTTAAAAGGTGGACTCCACCTCACATCTTCTAATCTGACTCTTTTATGGGTCTTATTATTTTTACTGCTGTGAACAGTTAAAATAGCAACAGAAAAAGTATGAGCTTTTTTCCTTTTACAACCTTATACACTTCCTATTTTGAGACTGAATAGAATATGATGCAATTGAAGATTTTCATCACTCCACTTTTCTCATTTTAGGAAAAAAAGACAACAAAAATTTGCCTACAGTTTGGCTTGCATACAGCTCCATGAATGAATGAATGAACATGTATGTCAATGTATGTGCAAACACACACATACACAAAGACACATATGCATGGACATGTGCAGGCATATCCCTACATATATAAAATTTATTGGACTTTTTTAAAGAATTAAACACATAGCGCACCTAGGTGGTTCAGTCAGTTAAGCATCTGACTCTTGATTTCAGCTCAGGTCATGATCTCAGGGGGGTCATGGGATTGAGTCCTGCATCAAGCTTCCTACTCAATGAGAAGCCTGCTTGAGATTCTCTGTCTCTTTCTCTCTCTCTCTCTCCCTCTCTCTCTCTCTCTCTGCCCCTCTTCCTGCTTCTGTGTGCTCTCTTTCTGGTAAAATAAGTACTTAAAAAAAAAAAAAGAATGGAACACAGATATTTCAAGAAAAAAGTCAGAAAACAAACGAAACTTTCCTAAATTGTGCTTGGTTTACTAAAAATGTTGACAGAACTTTCTTGGACTTGTTCGACAGTTTCAAGACCCATCTTACAAATTTCTGCAAGAAAATAAAATATGTCTTAAGAGACCCCTTCATATCTGAAATCAGCCTGTTAAGTGCTTCAGAGTTGATAAGAAGCCAATTAAATTCTAAATGATTAAGCAACCTGCAGGGTTGATTTAGAGACATGTAACTCTTCACCTGCTGGATATTAATCATATTTCCCCTAACAGAATTGACACTAAATCTACAGGATCACATCCATATGAAAATCGTCATACTGGAGAAAGACCTACTACATTTTTTTTTTCTAAAGTAGGGTTAGAGTTGTATTCTAAGATGGTTTAAAAATAGTCTGAGATCCCTACAAAATTAATCAAGAAATCTAGGAAATGAGGTTAAAGTTACATGGTATTTCCTAATAAGGAAATATAACAGGATTCCTGATGTAGCTTTATGTATCTATTTGTATGTATATTAAAAATATACAGATGTTCAATAGCCTTCAGTATTTCTTACAGCTTTGCCTTTATACCACATGAACTCCCCTGACTTCATTCCTTCATGGGTCACCATGAATTTTTTTTGGGGGGGGCCACCATGAGTTTTTACAGGAGTCCTAAGAGAACCAGTTTCTTTCAAACCACTATCTTCTTTCCCCAGTCCTTTCAAATTTATTGTCCAGTGGCCTTACCTGCCTTACATTTCCATCCTTCTTTCCTTTCCCCTTCCCACACTGATCCAGGTAGGATATTAATGAGAGCTTATATCATAAAAAGAGAGAGGCTATACACAGGAAGAGATCATCTAAAACAACAATCAAGAGTAAGGGTATGCAGAGTTCAAAATAAAGAAAGAAAGAATGAAATGGGTTTAGTAAAATAGGTAAGATGAAGGACCTCCCTAAGATGAAGGACCTCCCTAAGAGCAGTGAGTTTGGCTCAGGTATTTCAAAGCAGATGGTTTAGCAGCATAAAGAGGGAAGAAAAGCATTTCTCCTTAGGGCCCATCAAAGCATATGGTTGGTGGACAGTGAGGCAGAGCTTTATGGAACAAAGTGATGGGCCTTCGGGGACATCCTCTTGGGATCCTACATAAGCTCCCTGACTTTAGTGGGAAGCACTTTCTCTGTAAAAGGCGACTCTGAGGCTGACCACAGGAAGATCTTACAACACAGATAGGGGTAAACAAAATATAGGCCATGGGTCAAATCTGGCCTGCTCCTTTTTTTTTAAGTAAAGTTTTATTGAACCATAGCTGGGTTGCCTGTGTGGCTCAGTCGGTTAAACATCTGCCTTCAGCTCAGGTCATGATCTCAGGGTCTTGGGATCAAGCCCCACATCAGGCTCTCTGCATAACAGGAAGCCTGATTCTCCCTCTGCCTGTCCCTCTTCCTGCTTGTTCTCTCTCTCTTGCTTGCTCACTCTCTGTGTCAAATAAATAAATGAAATCTTAAAAAAAGGAAAAAGAAACCTAGCCATGCTTACTCATTTACAAATTGTTTATGGCTACTTCTGCAGTCTAAGAGCAGAGCTGAATAGTTATGACATAGACCACAGGACCTTCAAAGCCTAAAAATATTTATTACCTAGCTGTTTATAAAAAAAAAGTTTGTCAACCCTTGACCTAGATCACCTAGCAGCTCTTATGTTTCTTGGCTCCCATGACCTTGATGAAGGGAAAAAATGGCTGTAGGTTACCAAAAGATTAAAGTTTAGTATTATCACGGAAAGTCCAAGTAATACTTACCAAACACCTGCTATGCATCCCATAATACCATCTCCTCAAAAGATGATATTGCTCCCTTTCTGGCATGTTTCAACCCCTTGACACTCACCTGTATCTCTTGTAGTCTTCCTCATCCTTTTCCAAACTGACCAGCTCGTTGGGACAGGCCGCATTGCCCAGCAGGCTGAGGTACTCCAAAGCTGGTGTCACTTCTGCCAGATGATCAAGCAGACACTCCAAGTCAGTGATGTGACAACAGTTAAGGATTTGGGTCCAGGGAGACAAAAGGCCTTGTAAGGAACACAGACAATAACTGGCAGACACAGCAGGACACCTGGCAATGCAGTCTGCTCCCAGGAGGGGTCATGGAGGAGGGCGGGAATCAACTTAGCTGGGAGGTGTCTGGCATGGCAAGTTTTTCACTCCTGCTGGGGACACAGCCCAACATTCCTCTGGGAAAGTAAGACTGGATCCAGATCACTTGGGAGAGAATGAATGAAGTTAAATGCTCATCACACTTTTCTTTCCTATATAGTTGTTTCCATGTGGTATTCGTAAGTCCACAAAACTGTTTTGTTGTTGTTGTTGTTGTTCCGTTATGTTTTGCGGTTTTTTTAGTAATGAAAACAAGAAATTATTTCCAATGCCCTCATTAAAAATATCCTCCCCTTTTCTCCTTTTAAGGGGTAGTTTATCATTGAAACATACAGGAATGACATGGATGCAAGCAGGGATTGTCATCCCAGGACCTGGGGCATTGCTCAGTAGCCTCACTGGTGACAAGAAAGTTCTGAGTTAGGGTAAAAGGAAAACAAAGCTAAGTGAAGACAAATGGAATAAGTTAGGATATATTTAGTCAAGCCAGGCAGATCAAAATGTATTTGAGGATGAGAATCTGTTGTGAAACTAATATTCTTTGAAGAAGAGAATGAAAGAGAAAATTACAAGGGCATGGCGGGGAGATTGTGCCCTGACCCATCCCTCAATGGGATCCATTGTCCATTGAAGGCAAACACTGAGACCCCCTCAAATCAAGTAAGTCAAGAATCATAGATTCAGGCAATTATATATATTGGTAAGGACTTAATGACAACCTAGCTGTTGCATCAATACACATGGACTCCTGGCTTGAGCTACATACAGAAGAAATGAGCCCTAAGCAAGGTGATGACTAGACAGGCCATGAGCGAAAACCATGAAACTTATGGAAGAGAAGTGTCAACTAATATTGGTAGATGGAATGGGGTCTTTGCCAGGGAGTGACAACAGAGCAAAAAGGAGCTAAGCAAGTAAGGGTGAATGCTGCATGTGACAGTCAAAGACTCAGGATACAGTGTCCAGGAGTAAAATCTACTTGGCCTAGGAGAGGAAGGTAAAGCCAAGAAAAGGGATGCCATTACTCTATCAGGATGTTATCTAACCATGGGATACTATCCCCATTTCCTCAGATTTCATTTCAACTTGTCACTTGAACACCAAATCCAACAATGTCAGAATCCCATTCCCTAATGTATGTGCTGAGGGGTCACCAAAAAGTAGCTCATTCTGTCACAGACAACCATAAGAAAGAGACTTTCCCCTGGGCCTCAACCTTCTACAGATTCTTTCCCACTGGCCCAATTTAACAGCTTCGGGTCTCAAAGAATAAGGCACTCTTCTCTTCCACATGATGACCCTCCAGATAGGTGAAGCTCACATGTCTTCCTTAAGTCTTTATTCTCCAAACTAAGTTCTGAGACTTCTTTATATAGGGCTCTGAGAACATCCCATTGAGAACGAGCACTATCCTGTGGGAGTGAGACAGAGACAAGAAGAACAGCACCAACAAAAGAGGGAAACACTAGCACAAGGGGGTCAGAGCAGCTCACCCACCAAGGGCTTCAATTTGCCAACATCATCCCCATTTCTTGAACAAGGCAGGACAATGGACATGGAAGTTATCAGTCCTTCAGATGTTGAACAAGTAACATCCAGGAATAACCACAGTGGACCACTGGAGTGAGGAGGATAGAAACAGGAGCATGTGGAGAAGACAAAAGAGAAGGTGCTACCAGCGTGGCAAGGTGGGAAGGACACATGGGCGAGGGACCAGGAGTCAAAACATTAAAGCATTTCATCACCGAAGGCAAAACATATTTAGTACTGTTTAAAATACAGTTCAATCATCAAGCTCTTAAAAAAATCATTTAAATAAAACCAATTAAAATGACAATGAACAATTTCAGGAAAACTTGGCTTTTCTAACAGGTTCTAACTCTGTATGCTTCTCGGTCATTGCTACATTAGAAAAATCATGGCTATTAGCACTGCCCTTAGACCCTGGCAAAGATACCTCAGGGGGCCCTACATTTTGGAGTGACTGCCTCAAAATGTTTTAACTCTCTGTCTGGTATTCAGGAATCACAAGGGAGCAAAGCGTCATTCAACTGGGGTAACCCATGCCTGCTGGGCCTCAGTCCCAGTCCTGGTTTCTCCCCTTTAGGTTTGCTCCAACCATCACTCCTCACAGGAGACCCACCAGATATTCTAAGGAGCAGTAGGACTTGTGCCTATCAGGCTGTCCTGAAGCCTCAAGGCCAGGCCCTAGTGTCAGTGGGGGAGGGTGGTTTGAGGGGGCAGCCAGAGAAGCTGATCACTCCCACCAGCCGGTGCAATAATTCTTTTGAGGGACTGTGAGACAGTGGGCTGCCAAAAGGGTTTTGGTGTATTGACTTGGGGTGATTCAAATTATTTATGTAGACAACAGACCCAGAGAAACTAGGGGAAGCCCTTTCCACTGTGGATGAAGAAGTCCAACCCAAACCTATTGCTCTTAGAGGCACAAATCTCTCAAATTTTGATCATTTTTCATCTCCACTATGAAGGTGGGAATGTGAAGGAATGGGACTCAAAACTGGCAAGATTTTTAAGTAGAGGAAATACTGGGCAACTGAGCTGGACCGAAATCCCAGTTGCTTCTCAACATCAAGTGAGCAGTGATGGGAAGCATCCCATGCCACTGTCCAGGGAAGCAGGCTTCGTAAATAAACTTACCACAGAGCTAATAAAGCTCATGTGTGAGGGCACCTTGCTTACACAGGGCCCTTGTGGGGATAACACAGTCACATGGTCATATATTTTTGTAAAATTTGCAAAAGTAGGTTATTTAATCGACAGTCAGTTAAGATCAGTGTCTCTCTCCACTGAAGTGTGTGTATATAGTGTATAACTTCTATAATTACATAATAAAGTTATAAAAGAATTGGCAAAAAAACCCAGGAAAAACATTTTTTATATAGGCATGTCCAGTATAAAAAATTACTTTTCTAAATATTTTTATAATTGTGTTGTCAACTTAAAAGTTTTTAATGTGCTTTGATATATTCTTATTTCAAATAAACATTCATCTTCAAGCCTAATTTGGCCTTCATAATGATATAGTCTTTGCCTTTCAGAGAGCATCCTCAAATTATGTAAATTTCCCACTCAACAAAATCTGAATCCCCTGGGCAGGAGGCTGTAGAGATGTGTACTCATTCAAATGTCTTGGTCATGGAGATTTCTTGGGCAAAGGGTCTATAGTCCTCTAGAAGCTCCAGCCATCATGGGCCAATAAACCCAAGGAATGGAGTCTGCCTCATTCAGGGCATTTTAAGTGGCAGAAACTACCCCACCTCTTCAGGCCTTTAAGTAACTGATAAATGACCTCCCCAGATTAAATCAGGTGGCTCCCCCAAACCTACACTAGTCAGAAATCATTAGCCCTTACTCCGTGGATGTTCTGGACCAGAGCTGCATCATTATGTTGATACCACCACTGGAGGATAAGAGATAAGAAGGAGTTTCAATTGGTTTCTCAGGCTCCTGGGTCAGCAAGGACAAAAAGGGACCTACCTTGCCTGTCTGGGAGCTCTGCGATAGAATTTGTCGCATTCCTTTTTGTCAGTTTCATAGAAAACGAACCAGAGGCAATCAGCAGTGGGACCTTGGTGTCCCTCACTAACGAAGACCAGGGCAGTAGAGATACTTGCAGGGATTCTCCTAAGGGTGACATTTTCCCCCATTTAAAATGTGAAGCTATCTGGCACAAGTTCAATTTCCTTCAGCTAGATTCTAGCATACACCTGGCTTCCCTCATCAAGTCTTCTCTAGAGTACTTGACATTTATATTTTTTTCAGCATTGTCTATAGAAAGTTGCCATTGCCGAGTCCAGCTGTCATAGGTATGCTTGCCAAGGGAGACTTTTTGCAGACAGCCCAAGATCTGAGCAACACCTTGCCTTGAAAGTCTGGAGCACAAAGGAGTGGGGGGAGTGCTCTGGTGTCATCTCCAGTTGCACAGGTCTGAGGCTGTTTCCCAGGTGAAAATGGGAATTAACCCTCCCTCTGTGCTCAGGTCCAGGTCAAAGGGCAGCATCCATACCACCTGGAAGGGCTTCAACCAGTGCTTACCCTAATATAGGATTTCTGAATACTAACTACATTCTGCACAATAAATTCTCATTTTGAGTCAAACACACGTCAGAAATATCATGTTCACACAATAATCTAGAAAATGGGGGTCAAAAGTCACATAGTCAGTAAACGGAAGAGTCTAGATTCAAACCTAGATTCTAAAGACTTTGCATTCCTAGGAGACTACTGACTCGTGATTTCCTAACACAGAAAGGAATTTAAAATACCGAAACATGAGGAGTCCTGTGTGCTTTTGTGGAAGACCATAGGTTCTATCATCCAGCTGTGTTCTGTAACTCAGTTACTTCCAATCTGGGCTTATTAATTTAAAGCACTTGGACTTCTACTATCAGTAAAAGGTACCAAGAAGTTGTAAAGACTTTGGGTGTTAACAAACTTATGCCCCATGTACACATTATGCCATTTAAGTCTCTCAACAATATTCTGAAGTGTCTATTGCCCATTCTGTAAAGAAACTGAGGCCTCAGACAAGGCACAGAGAATTCCCTGAGTAGAACAGTAAATTGTTATGGGAAATCTAGTTTGGCCTTGGGCTCAGCTCACTAGTCTCCTGATCACAGTCCAGCTGTACGACACATCACACCATCCGTTCTTCCTGTTTTTACTACACTGCATACTATCTCTTCATATGTGTGCTGAAACACACAGGGAGACAGAAAATGAAGGAACTAAGTGTGATGTAAAATGAAGTCAGCTTCTCACTGTTCTCCCACCTACCCCAAAGGGAGAATGGGGAAGAATCATTTGATCGTGCAAAGTATCTATATTTTCCTGACATTTCCAGTGTTCTCTTATTTGGGGTTAGGTATTCAGACATGATATACCTGAGACCATTACCAAGTACCCAGCCCTACTGGAGAAGAGTCAAGGACAGTATGTGTGTGCACATGGGTGTCTGTGTACACACACACACACACACACACACACACACACAGATTGAATATGAGCATTGAGGGAGATAAGATCAACACCATCGCCACTGACTACCAGCCCAGTCTAAATGAACCAAAGGAAGAAGAGTAAGGTAAGCTATGAACCCAGAGATGAAGAAGTAACATGGAAAGTACAGACTTTAAAGCATACGAGGATGAGACACCAGCGCTCAGAGAGTGGAACCAGAGAGTAGAACAGAAGTAGAACAAAGAGCCAGCAGGACAAGGACAGGAGGTCAAGTAGGAGGCATGCAGCCTACTTGTGAGGCATGGGTAGGCTGAGAAGAAATTGCCCAGATGCTGTGTTTGGACTCTGAAATTCCTTTCATGAGCTCCATTAGCAGCTAGGAGCAGGGCTGGTGCAGGGGGAGCAAGGGTGGGGCAGGCACAGGCAGATGACTCTCCTCCTGCATCTTAGTTCCTCTTCTTATGCACTGATTTTCCCTCCCTTGGGTTTCAGGGTCTGGGGTTGGGAATTAACATGTCTGGGTTCTAGACTGAGACCTCCCACTGACCATCTATGTGACTTCAAAAAGTTCATACTCTCCCAGTTTTTTTTTTTGTAAAAAAATCAAAATATTCACCAGTCGTACTCAACTCACAGAATGATAGGAAGGTAACCTTAAATCATAGAAATCACAGAAGCACTCTAACTCTATACTCTGGCCTTGGTTATAATGTGGCCCAAGTAAAATCAAGTAAGCTTACATAATTCTCTAGGATAATTATAGTAATAATAATGACCGTTAGTTAGAAATTTAGAATAACCCTATAACAACCGATGAGGTAGACACCATTATTTTTCCAGTTTTGTACAGGAAAGCAAAGCATCGAGCTGGTAAGTAACTAGCGCAAGGCCGTGCAGCCAGTGGCAGAGCCAGGATACAAGCCCAGGAAGCCTGGCTTCAGAGCCTGCTGTTAACCACTACAGGACACATCTTTCCAAAGGATAAGACAGCCCATAATCCAGGTTCGCAGGTCCAGTAACAGAGCACCGGACCGTCATGCCTAATTGACAGTAAACACCAAAATGGAAAATTCTACATATGCAAAAACCAAAAAACAAAAACACCAAAAATTAAAACCAAACCAAACTTTATAAAAGAACTTCAGGTAGAACTCCATTTAATAGCAAGCTTTCTAATATATTTAAAGCATGATTCAATTTTTAAGAAAGAACTAATACTTACCCTTGTAGAAAGAAGGTCAATAGTTACTTGATTCTAGGTATCTGTTACAAATATGAAATAAATTCTTAAGGAGACAAGACATCAAGGTCTGTGTAAGGTTGTTACAGGAATGAGGCCTGCCTCTTTCTATACATACTTGTATAGTCCCTTATCACACTGGCTCTACATTTGGTATGTGACTTGCTTCGACCATAGGGCAGCAACACCATAGCTGCAAATAGGGCTTGAAAAGTAGTTGAATATTTGGGCTTTGCTCTTGGAACATCTGCCCCATGTGGAGAGTCCTGTGCTAGCCTACTGGAGGCATGTTGTTCAGCCAACAACCAGGACCAACTTCCAGACATATGAGTGAGCCCACCTCAGACTACCCAATCCCAGCCAGACCTCCAGATAACTGTGGCTGCCTAAGGACCCACAACAAGATCCACAGAAGAACCATCCAGTTGAGCCCTGCCCAAATAGCTGACAAGCAGAATTATAAACAAATAATGCAGTTGTGGTTTTAAGCCACCACCCTTTGAGGTAGGTTATTACCCAGCTGTTGGATCCCAAATCCAAGACATTTCATACAGTAGCAACAGCCATTTGAAACACAGTAACTGTTAGAAGATTCTGCAGTACTCTCACAAGACAATAGGACAGTGGGTTGGCTGAAAAAGTAGAGTCAGAAATATTTAGGTTAAAAGAATGCCATATGGTGTTACTTCCACTTTTACCTGGCTTTCATTCTCTGAATTCTGGGTCAAGTACATGGGGAAAGTAAACCAATCTTCATGACCATGTAAGAAGACCAGAGGAGAAAGAAATCACGCTACATCCTGGAAGAGCCAATTAGATTTTTTTCTAATCGACGATTAACAAAGCACTCTCCATCAGCAGAGCAATATACCTACTGAGCTTTACACCGATACTGTTGCTTTCTACTTCAGTTCTTCCCCTACCACTATCATTTCTCCCTCAGCATTACCACTACAGATTGGAGAGGCTGAGGACTGAAAAGGGAAAAGGACTCGACCAAAGACAAAGAAAATCCTTCAGATTGGTAGAGCCAAGAAGCCTGCTAATCTCTAGTGATAGCAACACTGGGAATACAACCATCCTCTGGCCCAATTCATTCTTTTAAAAATGAGAAACATATATCCAATGGAATATTACTCAGCCATCAAAAAGAATGAAATCTTGCCATTTGCAACAACATGGATGGAGCGAGAGGCTATAATGCTAAGTGAAATAAGTCAGAGAGAGAAAAATACCATATGATTTCACTCATACACAGAATTTAAGAAAAAAATAAACATGGATGGGGGGAAAAAAACCAAGAAACAGACTCTTAACTAAAGAGAGCAGATGGCTACTGGAGGGGAGGTGGGGCAGGCGATGGGTGAAGCAGGTGATGGGGATTAAGGAGTGCACTTGCCATGAGCACTGGGTATTTTAAGTGACGAATCACTAAATTCTACATGAAACTAATATTGCGCTATACATTAACTAGCTGGAATTAAACAAACAAACAAAACTTGAAGGGAAAAAGAAAGGAAAAAAATGAGAAACTTCCTACACAGCAAAGGAAACCATTTAAAAAATGAAAAGGTAACCTACTGAATGGGAGGAAATGGCTACAAATCATATAATTGATAAGGAATTTCTAAAATATATGAAGAACGGGGGCAACTGGGTGGCTCAGTCAGTTAACTCAGCTGACTTTTGATCCTGGCTCAGGTCATGATCTCAGGGTTGTGAGATGAAGCCCAGCATCAGGCTCCGTGCCCAGTGGGGAGTCTGCTTAAGGATTCTTTCCCCCTCTCCCTCTGTTCCCTCGGCTACTGCTCTCTCTCTCTCTCTCTCAATAATAATAAAAACAAAATACATGAAAAACTCAATAGCAAAAAACAATCTGATTTAAAAATGGGCAAAAGATCTGAATAAACCAAAGAGGACATACGAGTAGCCAAAAGACACATGAAAAGATGCTCAACATGTTATATTATAGATATAATCATTAAATTAATATTATATATATACATATAACTTAACCACAAAAAAGAATAAAATCTTGTCATTTGCCACAACATGGATGAATCTTGAGGGTATTAACTAAGTAACGTAGTCAGATCCAAACAAGTATCATATGATGTCTTTCATGTGGAATGTTTAAAAAGAAATCCAGAATGAATTCCTATGCATTTTCAGCATATTCTGGGCCAGTTATGAAAATGATCCCCCTCAAATGGGAGACAATAATGCTTAGCAAATTCACATGAAGCAGGACTCTTACTTATTAGTCTAACCTCATTAGACTAATCAGGTATTCTGTCAGTCATCAATATTTACATCAATATTTATTCCATGTTTCCTCAAATGTCAGCAGTAACAGAGGGAAGCAATACTATAAGCTACCCACTTGGGACACTTAGGTATCCAACAAATACTTTTCATTGATTGATTATTATACAAATCAGAGGTTGATTAAAAAAAATCACCCACGAGTTCACCTGCAAACTGGGATTATGTGAAATAATGTTCTTTCACAGTTGGTGTGCTCTTCTTTTAATTGTTTTTCTCAGGCTTATGCTGAAATGAGCTTACATTTCATAGTAGGCACAAATCAATGCGACAGAGAACTGGCCAGGAAGTGTGCTGAGGGAGAAGAGGAATGATTAGGATTTGTACAGCACTTGCCAGACAAAGTCCTGGTGGGATGGTGTCTGGGCTCTTCGGGAAGTCCTTCCCATGGCACTGTTTCTTATATTGCCACCTTAACAACATCCCAGGGCAGAGGCATCTGGTTTTTCACCCAGAAACCTGTGTTGCTCACATTATCATGGAACTTTGATTCCAACATTAAAATAAATCTTTCATACATTCCTTTTTTTTTTTAACCAGTTCTCTTAGTAGGCAAGTGAAAGCTGTGATCTCACACATACACACAAAATGAGAAATAGAGGCTTTCAGAGGTATATCTGTCCACAGACACATAGTTAAACGTGATTAAGCTGACTCATGAACCCAAGCACAAAGGATAATACTTTACAATGGTGTGGGACACAGGATTTAAGCACTGGGGCCCAAAGAAGGAAACTTACCATCCAATTCTATTCTAATAAGCCTTCTGTTCTTGACTGATTTGAGAATATCCAATTGATCACCTAAGACAGTCAAGGGAGCTGTAAGACACACTGTAATAATTTTTCAAACAATGACTAGGAAACTTGGTTGACCAAAGGATAGGAGAGGAAAAAAAATCCATCAATATTACATTATAGTAAAGACTGATATTAACTTGTAGTCCCTCTCCTTTTACTTCTATTAAAGTGCCAATTTATAATGGCCATGGTAGTATATGGTAGTATATTTTACTTAATAAGGAAAATACTGCCTTATGACTTGAAATATAAGCAGAGCCTAATAAATGACCTGGCCTATCATTCTTAAAGTAGACATATGCATAATATGGTAAATGTAACATACATATATGGGGGTTTTTATTCCCCTACAGTCTAAGGAAAACGCCCTGCTCCATTTTCTACTTCTAACCTACCATGTGAACGTGAACAAGTGATTAAACTAATCTAGGTCTGAAATGTTATGCTAATAAAACAAGGTTATTGGGCTTCAAGTCTGAAGCAGCAGAGCAAAATAGAAAGAATTTTGGATATGGCCACAGCTGAGACTAAATCTGGGACCTAGCATTTCAGTCAATGTCTGGCTTTGGGTTCATACTTCACCTCTTTGCTCATTCAGGTGAGTGGACAACTTCTTGGAGGGTTTGGTTAAGAACAAAAAATAATATACTTGATATTGCCCAGCACTGACCCACAGGAGGGCTCAATAAAGAACAGCTGGTGATAACCATTCATTCATCCCACAGACATTCTCCAAACCTCGGTTCCATGCCAGGCATTATTCTAGATGTGAAGGATACAGGAGTTCACAAAATGCACAACACTCCCTGCCTCTCAGCTCGCACTGTGGCAGCAGGGAGGCCCGTTCTGTACAGAGGAGCTAGGTGCCTAAGGCGGCAGAAAGCTTCTGATTCCATTCTCAGCCTCTCTGTAGAATCCAGACCAGCTCATCTCCCTGAGCCTCATCCCGCATTGGCTGGGTCCTCTCCGAATTAAGGAGAAGGCACGCAATAGAATGGCTCTGTTAGACCTCTCTCATCACCCCAGCACACTCAGCACCACGGAGGGCAGAGCTACCCCTGGGCTTTGCACACATCTCGCACCTTTGCCCCTTCCCCCTCTCCTTTGCCAGACCTCTTCCCCCAGCCTGCACCAAAGCCTTCCAGAAACCTCCGTGAAGGCCAAGTTCGCTTAGAGGCACCACCCCATACTTCCCACCAGAGGTCGCCCTCCCACACAAGCCCAAGCAAATAGAACCGGGCTCTGCCTTCTCAGCAGCAGTGACATTATTTTCTTTCTCTATTTTTATCTATTAAAAAGATTTCTTCACAGCCATAACTTAGATCCCTACACTAAAATGGAGCAACAGGAAGATATAATGGTGCATTTCATTTATGAATGACCTATAATAAATTACTCTGAAGTGTCCCGAGTGCCAGAAGACAGAACGCTTTGTCTGCCCATGGACTGCATTTCACATACTTTAATTTAGCTGACACATAAAACTCATTTGACATTTTGCAGGTATTTGTGTGGGGCGGGGGAGGGGAACGGGGGGGTGCCAGCGGGGACCACTGCGGGGCAAGGCGGGGAGCGAAGGCAGCAGGCAGAGCCAAGGATATCTGGTTCTTGTTGAGGGTTAAGGTATGGAGCCTGGGTAACCCTGGCAACATGAGGTCGTTCCCGAGCAGATTGTTGTCCAAGATGAGTTCCTCCAGGCTCCCGAACGCGCTCAGTCCTTCCAGTGACCTGCAATGACAAAGGCAGCAGGAAAAATGATCCTGCACTAAATCCGGGAGGCCATTATGAGCCGAAATAAATATCTTAACCTTCCCTTTCAGGACTGGGAATAGTTTGGGCTTGGTGCCTGTCAGCAAAGTGAATGACAAGAATTAGTAGCAGGAGCTGGGCTGGGGGCGGTGGGGGAGAAGGGGCCGCTGGCACTCACTGCATCCTTCACGCATTGCCAACATGAAGGATGAGGGTCACTTAGTGAGTAGCCAGGATCCAAAACAAAGGGCTTCAGATACGGCCTGCAGGATAAATTTGTCAATGTCTTGTGCCTTCAGGCACCCAGCCTCGGCTGACCCTAACCTCCATTCCCAAGATAAATAACTCTGTCACAGTTCACCTTCATTCCCTGGACACAAATTTAAGTTGTCATCCATCATTCCTGCCCAGAAATATCATACCCCTCTTACAATAATAAATATAACTTCAAGTATCATTTCTTAGCGGTTCTCCTCTCTACAGTCCAGGAAAAAGGCTAGGAAGGCTTCCTTTCTCTCCCTTGGCTGCCTTTGACTTTTTTTTTCCCTTCTGCTTTTTTTCTTTACTAATCACTTAATTTGCTTCTGCCCAGTGTCCCTCTGGCTGCCCCAAAAGGCAGAGGCATCTGCTGAAGCACATGATCACTGGAGCCAGAGAGGGCTGTTTCTTTTTCTTTCATGATTTTTCTCTTTGCTTTTGTTTTTGTTTTTGTTGGGAGGGGTGGGAGCGGTGGTTTAAGGAAGGAGTTGGGGGAATTTCTGTTTCAATGCTCCCGGCTTGAAGTTACGGTTTTAATTTATGGAAAGTGGATTTCTCACTTTATTTTTTTGAAAGAAGTGTGGAATGCAGCAATGTAGATGTCAAGGCAGTAAATAATCAAGCATCTGAAAGAATTAAGTACCCAGCTCAGGGAAAAAAAAAAGCATCAGAGAGGGGAAAATAGCCTTGGTTTTACACTTAGCTGAAAGTTAACTCTTAATGCTATGGGCTAAGGAGTGCTGGGGGGCAGGGGTGGAGGCGGGGAGGGGCAGTTGGACGCATGTGCTCCCCCGCATGGAGGGACTTGCACAGGTACGCATAGTCCCAGCTCACTCACCTGCCAGACCCGAGAGCCCGGCTGAGCATGCACAGACTGACAGCTGAGCTACGACGTCGACCAGAGGGCGGACTCTCATGGGATCTCCTGGCTATTCTATAAAATGTGACGAATCAGGGAGATGTTGTCTACGCTATTTATTCATTTACCAATAGCACTTCCGTTACAGAGCCGCCTGCTTGAGTGTGCAGCGCCTGCACATCTGATGTGAGTGTGAACTTTAGCACCACGGCTTCCCCTGGACAGTTCCATCTCCCTTGTGGGACCTCTGCCAAGCAGACTCTGAAACAGGGTAACGTGCATTGGGAGACACTGAATCCCCAGAATCCACCAGGCCCAGAGCTCCCTCAGCATGCCTGACTCACCCCAGGGACCTCCCCCTGCACACACAGCAGGGCCCAGCCCCCCCGACCACCCCAAACTCCTAAGGCCAGCACTACCTGCTCCATGGTAGGAAGGCAATACCACGTAACATTGGGGTCAATCGGGTCATTGTGTTTCCTTTCTCTTCTTCATGTTTCAGGGAGGCAAAACACAACTCACACGCATGGAACTTGGGACTCTGGGGCTTTACCTAAACTCTACCATTTACTAGAAATAAGAATTTGGGCATAGCAATAACCCAGCTGAGTGGCTTCCAGCTCACAGAATACAGGCCACAGAAGACCAAGACTGACGTGTCACTGGCAAACACTGGTTCCTTTCTTCTCCTTCCTCCTTTCATGGATTTTTCCGGTAGCTGTGACCTTAGAGGGTGTGGGGGGGTGGGTGGGGAGTATTCTGGACGGGTGGGGGTGGGGAGCCTAGACAAAGGAGCAAATATGCCGAGGTGTGCAGCTAGGCTGGCTTCTGCAGGGAAACTTCGGGCCTTTCCTGAAGTCCGTTCCTCCAAGGAGATGGAGTGATGATTCAAAGTGCTTTTCAAGACCTGGAGGCCATTTACCATGAGGGGAGTTAAGGCCACCTCCCTTCAGGGTGCCTTCTGGATGGCTAATAAGTCCTTTGTGCACAGACATCAGCTGGGCTCTGGTCAAAGGCAGCATCCAAGTACACATTGTTCCAAGTTATGTTATGCAAATATAATACTCTTATCATGAGAATCAGCAAATAGTTGGCAACTGGCAGGCAAAAGAAAGCTCCCTTCCGAGGGTACTTGGGGAAGGCAAAACACAAAATGACACAGCATGAAGAGGGACAAAGGGGAGACCACCAGAGGGAGTGCCCGCAGGGCCACCTTTCCCAGGGACAGCCTCTGGGGCAGAGCTCCATTCTGAGTGAGACTTCACAGGAGAGCAGGGAAGGCCAGGCTCAAATCCCTGTCACCGGGCTGGCTGTAAGATTCTTCCTGCCATATAATGTTATTAGCTGCTCAGTTAAAAAGGAATTGTGCTATGTGGGGGTTGCTAATTAATAAATCCCTTTCTTCATGTCATCGGTGTGGTGTGCACTTGGTGATTTAATCAGCTAAATTCAGAGCTGAGGGACCGGCGACAGGAGACAGGGTAGTGAAGGGTAAAACCAGAGAGGACAGGATTTCTGGGGTTTGGCTGGCATGTGGAGGCCAAGGAACACACGCCTGGGGGGGCTTTATTTGTTTGCTTTTTAAAAATGTGACTTTTGTTACGGTTGTTGGTGTTTCATGGAAGGAGTAAAGAAATTTTTTGCATCAATCTTTGCATTCACAGCCCTACATACAAGATGCCTGTGCAAAGAGGTGTGTGCCGTTAAATAAAACGACAAGGCAAGCATGGCTTTAAGGACCCACACAGATCTATGCTGTTTAATGGGACAGCTATCAGGAAAAGATGACGGGACTGCACTTTCTGGGCTATCACCTTGTGTGCAGACAGCAAAATGCATCCCAGACCCAGGAGCTCTGGTGCAAAGGGGGACTGCCACTCTGAGCACTCGTTCCCAGCCTGGTCTGCAGTCTGCAGATGTTTCAGGGCTGGGCTGGGAAGGCGAGGCAGTCTGCCTTGGTCAGGGGCTGGAGGCCAGGTGTTCACACACTAGCTTGGCCCAAGGAGCTGGTACTTTCCAGACCAGTAAAGAGATGCCAAGGGCAAGCAGGGAGACCAGGGTGTGAGGTCTGCCCTGTGACAGGTGCTTTACTCGGGAAACCTAATCAGCACCTCGGAAGCCCCTCGCAGGCTGTCTGCCTCCTGCTTCCGCAGCAGGAGAGCTGCCCATGATCTCTCCCACAGGCACCATCTAGGTTACTCACTCACTGGGCTCTCGGGCTGGGCTCCCCCAGGAGCCACTGCGGCTGCTGGGAGAGTCCCAGTGCCTTTCCCAAAGTCATATCAAAATGACAAAACATCACAACGCATTCAGCTCCAGCGGATTCAAACAGAGAGAACTTTTAAGTTTCCACTGTAATTAACCCTATCCTCGTTAAGATAATTATGATCAAGCTTCCTGTCACTGTTAATATCCCAGCATCATTGCCCGTGGCTCACACTCTGCCCTCATTAGCTTTTAAAAACAGCGGCACTAAGCAGGCTGCCTCAGCCCTTTCCAAGCTAGGCCAGTGGTTGTGAGCTGCTGAGGAGGGGCCCGGCAGGGCAGCAGGCCTCACCAAGGGGTGGCTGCTTGAACCCCAAACTCCTCTGCTCCTGGGTGGGCTCACAGTCAGTGGCCTTCCTTTTATTGCCAAAAGTTAGCCACTCGTCGGAATGGGGAAGGAGAAAGGCCAGGACCAAAGCAGAGCTGGTAGCTCTGGGGCAGGTGAGCTATTAAGCCATAGCAACCCGGTCCTGCCCCTTACCCAGTAAAAGCCCGGCCAGAAAAGTCACCAGAGACAGCTCCAGAACCCTCCATTCAAGAACTGCCAATCTTATTCCTGTGGTATGACCTGTGGTAAAAATTAGATTCCGCTTTTCTCAGCTCTCGGCCTACTCCAAGGATGGTGCTCCTGCCTGCCATGGCAGAGGCAAGGGATGCGGACAGGGCTAGCCCCAGACCTGAAGGAACGTATCCCTCAGAGGGACCAGAGCTGGCCTCAAACCCAGAACCAAAGGTCAGGATGTTCTCAAACCAATGAAGACAATAAGACTGGAACTGAGATTTTTACCTACCCCCCTACTATATCTACCCAGCTATCCATCTCCTTATTTTTAACTGATAAAATGGGGAGCTGTGGAAATTCGGGAGGACCTACCCTGTCATTTGCTGTTTACCACGTTGGCTCGTCCTTGGAGACCAGCCAGGGTTGGCCAGTGCCTGTCTGCTAACGGTCTTTCGGGATAGACTTCCCTCTGCCCGGCCCCTGACAAAAAGGGATCTCAACGGAATCTTCATAACAACAAAGTCGTCTAATGCCCAGTGAGGGATCAATATCCCTTCGTGGAGTGACTACTGCTCAGCCGGAGCCTAGCCCCTACGAGCCCAGAGAAAAGCTGACAGTGCGATCCCAAGGGCAGGACAAAGAGCAGGCCTCAGGGCAGCTGGCCAGAGGCGAGGAGGGCAATCCCTATGGCCCCATTCCTTCAGAGGCCAGAATGCCTCCCCCTAACTGCCCTGGGGCTGGTGTCTATGAACAGGCAGAAGTGACATCCGGTAAGTGTGCACCCAGACACCAGAACTGATTATTAAGCTATTTAACTAGTTCTTTTTTTTTTAAATGAAGATTTCATTAATCTATTTGACAGAGAGAAAGAGAGAGAGCACAAGCAGGGGAAGCAGAGAGGGAGAAGCAGGCTCTCAGCTGAGCAGGGAGCCCCATGCAGGGCTTGACCCCAGGACTCCAGGACCATGACCTGAGCCGAAGGCAGACACTCAACCGACCCAGCCACCCGGGTGCCCTATTTAAATACTTCTTTACCACTTGGAAATGACTGCAGCTCTGGGTATCCTGAGCGCTCCCCCTGCTATCCCGGCGACTCCCTGGAGTCCCTGGACCTTTCTGCAAGCCGGCAACTAAGTGGTTAATGCCCCCCACAACATGGAGTCTCTAAGGACCCTGTTCCACCAGGATCTTTCTGACGGGTCAGTGTAGCTATTAAATAATTTAAATACCAGCCTTGAGGGCAGAACAGCACCTCATACCTCTCTCACGAGCCCCGTCATACCCAGGGCAGAGCCTGGCACACAGCAGGTCCGTGGGAAATGTCTGCAAACGGACTGACAACAGGGGCCATGACCAAAGCGACCAGGACAGGGCAGGTGACACAGAGCTATATGCAGGGGATGAAGGAAGAACAAAGAATGGGACAAACAACTGTGATATGACCTCTCACATCCCAGAAAATGGCTCAGTGGCAGCGTTTCAGAAAATACCATGAATCTAACCACATGCGAGATATTCTTTCTCTCTGTCATAAAATTCTCTTTCTATCCCATATAAATGGTTACATATATCTGTAGTATATTACTAGAGAGAGTTGGATCTATATGTCTTCTACATATTTTTCTGTCACTCAAGTCACTTAGCCAGGGATAGATGTCCAACTAATAATATAAATTAGCTAGTCTGCAAGGCAAGTCTATTAATGGGGGATGAGAGTGTCTAAAACAGACGACTATGCAACAGGCTCATGGCTACGTAAGACAGTGTATATTGACATGGTACAACTGTCTATCATATGCCTATTAAGTTCCCCGTCAGGACAGATGATCCCTGAGCTGTATTGAATACTATTCAATACTGGCGGAAGAGACCCAAATCCAAGACCGGCCAAAAATCTAAGGTAGCTGAATAGGTGTTCGTTAACCCTAAGCAGGAATGGAGTCCGAACCTGTCGTGCACTGCACCTAAATAATATTAACAAAACTGTTACATAGGATCCCTAAAGAATTATGGAGAATGCCTAAGAAGCCCAGAACTGGGTACTGCAGTTGTAGTTATTTGAAAAAGAAAGTAAGATTCTTCCCACTTTGGATTCATAAGCTCATAGATGTATGGCATTCTAGTCAGAAACTGGTATTTTTTTGCCTTAGGACAACGTAAATCATGTTTCTGGTCATGTTACCCTTTTTACCTTTACTACCAGGGAGCTCAGAGGTAAACTGTGACTCCAAATGTAAAAAGGTAACACCCTATAGTTCCTGTATCTGCTTTCTAACTTCACAGTTGAGGCTTATTTTTTTTTACAACATTTATATTATATTTATATATATGTTGGATTTTTTGTTTTATTAATTCTAATAAGCTAGTTCAAATCCTTTGTAAAATGAAACAGAAGTACAAATTTAATATAGCACTGAGTATCAAACAGGCAGTTTCTGTACATTAAGAACAAGTTTTGGGGTGCCTGGGCAGCCCAGTCATTTAAGCATCTGCCTTCGGCTCAGGTCATGATCCCAGGGTCCTGGGACCAAGCCCCACATCAAGCTCCCTGCTCAGCGGGAAGCCTGCTTCTCCCTCTCCCACTCCCCCTGCTTGTATTCCCTCTTTCACTGGTCTCTCTCTGTCAAATAAATAAATAAAATACTAAAAAAAATAAACAAACAAGTTCTATGAGACCATTTATTAATGTGGACAGTTCACTAGGAATACAATATATATTGTATCCAGATTTCAAAAAGGCTTTGAAATGATTCTAATGATATGCTCATGACATAAGAGCAAAAAGTGAGCTAGAAAATGACAACTTTAGGTCAAGTCATAACTGGTTCAAAAATATTCCTGAAGAATACTAATAAATGGGGAAATGTTCTGGGGACTTTGGTCCTATTTTTTGCTAATAACTTGATGAAGGACATGTTCATCACATTTATGGAGTCCAAGACCCAAGAAAGCTATTCAAAAAGATATAGTAGGATTCAAAATGATCCTGTTGAAATCAACCCACTGTTTTAGCCCAAGATGAAACTTCTCATTATCTAATGTAAAGACCTGAATATAGATTCAAAGCCCAACTAGCCCAAAATACCTGTTTGAAGAAAAAATTAAAAGGCAGATATAAATTGAGGAAAACCTTTGCAATCTAACAATTTAAGGTTTAAAATCCTTAATATTAAAAGAGCTTTTGAAAAGCATTAAAGGAAAGCTGAAAGTCCTAAGAGAAAAACAAAAGACAAGGAAAGAAAATACACAGGGGATATATATGGTCAATAATGGAAAGGTGGGGTAAAATTTCATCTTAATTGGGAATTTGAAACATTCAAATTAAACAAGATATTTTCATTTAATTAGCAAATACATTGTATCCTTAAATGTTAGCATAGTCTTGTTGAAGTAACAGACCAACACAACACTAATGGAAGACTGAAAGGGTCATACCCTTTCTGGATGGAAATTTATATTAAAAGTCTTAAAAATTAAAAAAAAAAAGGAAAGTATTAGAAATGGCCACCTTCCATCCAGTGAGTCCAATAATTTATTCAGTTAATATCAAAGAAGTTTTCATGGTTTAAGTATGTTCACTTAGCATTACTTATAATAATAATGTAAACATGCTTAAATACCCAATGATAAATTATTGGTGAAAGCTCAATATAGCTGTATAATGAAACACCATGCCGTAATTAAAAATGATATTATAGACATGTGTCTACTGATCCGGTAAAATTGTTATCTATGTATCTAAAGTTATAATACATATAGCACATGCATATACAGTCTCATGCATGAAAATTAAGTCATCTATGTCTCCCCTCCATTCCATGCACAAATTTTAATTTGTGCAATGTTTTCCATGGTGATGGTTAAGAGTCACTAAAGTACTCTGATGTTTCTAGTTTATAAAGTACTATTAATATACAACCTTGTACATAAGGACTGTATGACAATTATATACATACACATGTACACCTCAATCTGTACATGTACTTATATATCTGCATACTGATACAGTGATCCCAGATATACATCACCAACTCCTGATTAATGGTTATTTATAGGGTGTTTTTCTTTTCTTTTAATGTTTTCACTAGTTACTAGATTTTTTATCATAAGTATTTTATAACCAGAAAGAAACTCCAGTGACTATTACTTTAAATGAAATAATTCCCCAAATATGAGACGGAGGGGCCTTGGATAAAAAGCCATGTGTAGAAAGAAGGTTTATGTGAATCAGCACAATGGGGTTACCTCCACAGAAGCAAATCTGATCCTACTGTCCTGGCCCTTAAATAACTCCACCCGGAGCTTTGTTTCAATTCTGAGTGCCAGACTCAAAGGGGCATCAGTACTCAGAAATACCAAAGAAGGAGACCAACCAGCTGGTGAAGGGTGTTAAGAAACAGTGGTGGAGACAGTCAAAATTATTTAACTAAAAGCAGAAGAGACTTCATTGTTTCAAAGTCTTAAGTCTCTGACATTCCAGAAGGCAGAATCAAAACTTATTTGGAGAAAATAATGTAAGTTGGAAGGAGAGGTCTTGAAATAATTTTTAAAAACTCACAAAAACAGAGAGCTGTTCACCAAAGGATTGAGCTGCCCTCTGAGTCTATGTACTTGAACAGAGGCTAGAGTCCTGGAGAATGTTGAGAAGTGATTACTGCACAGAAGATGAGATTTGGTGACTCTAATATTCAACCATGATTCTGTGCCTATCCAACTGAAGGTCCTTCCTTTGTAACTAAGGTTTACAAAGGCAGCCGAGAGTGGCTTCTTCCCTTCCCTCCATGGAAAGAGGGCAGCAGAGTTCTAGCTCTGTCATTCTCCATCACACTAAACTCTGCCTTTTTCTGACCCTCTCGCTGGGACTGTGTAAAGCCTCTTTAATGCTTCCTTGACCATGGAGATCCCTCCATAATTAAAAGGCACATGTCAACACACTGGCCTCTTACACCTGTAAACTAGATGTCAGAGCTGCAGTTCTAAAATACGGCATGTCATGGTCTTCTTCACAGACTTATAGACTTGGAATTCCAGAGAAATTTTAGGATGTTCTATTCTCTAGAGAAGGTGACTAATGATTAGAGAAGTAAAGTGGCTTACCTGAAACTATATATAGTAACCAAGTCATGTTCAGAACCTTTGGACATATAGGGCAGTGCTCCCCCAACTGAACGATGCTAACGCACCTGTAAATAATTTGTAGTTGAGGTCTAGAAATAGAAATTTGCCTTTGCCACATCCTTTATCTGAACACTGTATTAGCTTTGTGATCCATTAGTTGTATGTCCTCGATCATATTGATCAAACAAGATGGTCTTCTAATTCTTTTGTATTTACCTACCCTCCCTACATCCTCTTTAATGCTTCCTTGACCATGGAGATCCCTCCATAATTAAAAGGGGCTACCAAAAATGCACAAGTCCCGGTGCCAGCTTCCAGCGGATTGATTTATCATCTATGGGAACGGAGAAAAAAGTTGGTCTTGAAGTGAGGAGGAGAAATCAGAGAGGACAACACATTACTAAGCAGCATGGGCAAAATGGGCTCTAGAAATGGAGAGGAAAGAAATGAGGGCCGCAGTGGTCACCGTTTCCAACACCCCTCTCCCCTGTTTGTCCCGAAGTTATTTCAGCAAGTGAGTCCATACCGACAGAGCTGAGAACCAGCTAGCCTCCCCAGGAACATGCAGGATGCCTCTGTATCTTGTTGCCACTGCTCTGCCCGTCTGGCTGTCCTCCATGCCTCTCCATGACTCTTTCCAGCATTTCTCCCTCCCTGGTGATAGGGTTTGGTCTGGGCTTTGACTATGTCTCTAAAATTATTTTGATTCACGGCTTGAGATTTTATAAAACCACACATGCACGCATGGAGCCTGTGGCCTCGGGATCTTGTTTGTTTTTAAGAGTCTAAAGAGTGAGTTTGTTTGGCGGGTTCTCTAAATGGAGGTTTTCTTTACTAGAGAGATGTAAGGGAGCGGACACGGTGTGCTGCAGCCGAGGTATGTGTGCGCGTCGCCATGGGGCGGGATTCAGCGCCCGGTGGGGGAGGTGCCCACAGCCATTGGGCAAACATATGTTGGGCCAAGAACACAGCTCTTCAACCTCATGAACTATTTGCTTGAAAGATAACAGTGTCTCTTCCACACAAGCCTTTCACCACCCTCCATAAGGGGAATTTTTAATCCAACAGATGGTGTCTACTCATTGCAAACCAACCAGAAAGGGAGACATTTACATGGCTGCACCTCAAGGCCCTAGGGACCCAGAGGGGCCCTAATCAAATACTTGCCCAAAGACCAGCTCCCCATGGGCAGGGCCCCCTGGAATGGAATCAGGCCAGGAACACCAGCAAAAATATGCCAACTACTGATTCTGTGAGGTCCCAGTTGGCTGGAAAAGGTGAAAACATGTTTTCTGCCCAGACTACAAGATAGCTTTATATCTCCTGAAGGAAAGAAGGCCCTGGGTGATATGGTGACTTCCAAAACTGGCTCACTACTGGAGCCATTTCCCACTTTTTAAAAACAGCCCTAGCTCTGTGCTTTGCAAAACCTTCCAAAGAGCAACCTTGTTAGGTTTGCACTCCATTTCATATAATGGCACATTCTGGGCCCCAAGGACCAACACCCAACAGAACTAATAATTTCAGGGACAAAATAGATCAAACACTTGCAGAAGTGGAGCAGAATGAACAAGAGATTTTCCTCAAACTAAACGAAGGTTCTTTCCTCCCCATTCTGCCTCTTTGGTTACTTGACTGCTGCTCTTGGGGGTAGAATGCCATGGTGGTGTTCTCACAGAGAATGTGGTGGTTGGATGGAGACTACCTTATCAACGCACTGAAGCCAAATACAAATGTGGTGAATAGACCCACAAAGACAGACCACTAAATTTGGGCACATGATCTCTGTTTTCAAGTTCCAGGTGTAATTTTATCATCTATTGTAGTGGGAGAAAAATCCCTGGCCTATGGATACACTGCAGTTACTGGAAGAGGGAAGACAAGAGAGATAAGGTATCTAAAAGCAAGCCTAGGTAGATAAGGATTTTTTATATTTTTAAAGATTGTTTTTGAGAAACAAAAAAGGGTGTATTTTATTTTCAAAAGAGGTATTAGTTAACTTCAGATAAAGAAGCATGTAGCTAAAGCTCCAGACAGACTAACATGTATTTAGAACCATCCGGCAACATAAGGAAATGACAGCTTGTGAGAACTTCTGTCTGAAGAATGACCAGGGACCCTGATTCTTGCTCTGCTCACTACCTTCCTGCTGTCAAAATCCTTGCCCACTTCAGGCCTCACTTAACTCTTCTGTAAACTGGGGTGGCTGGACTCAATTATCTTCAATGTCTGCTCATATGCTAACATTCTCTGCTCTAAAGTGGTTTGCAGAAGGAAAAACTCCCAAATAAAGCTAATTAGTCCTTGCCTTAGTCATTCCATCACTCAGTAAAAAGTTGAGCATAAATGTAGCAGGCCATCCTCAGTCTTCATATGGCCAAAAAGATGGAGGTTGGAGGGTAGCAGGGGAGGAGGAGGAGAGTTTCAAGTCTCAAGTATAAAATCTGATTAACAAAATATTCTGGGAGGGAAAATTTGGGGGAGGAAAAAAACTCTACCTCTGCCCCCTGCATTTTTTTTTTTTCATCTTTCTTAGTATCCGAGACTAGGGAGTGACAGGCTAAGTGACACAGTGCTCAGAGGGCAAAAGATAAATGTTTGATGAATGGGCCATTGGTAGGGAAGTGATGGGCTTTGTATGTGCATAATGGCCAAGCTGCCTTTCCATGCCGATCCTCTGCCAAGATAAGAAGCCATAATGAATGGACCTTGAGATGCCCTGGACAGAAGCAGTTTTAATTTGACTGTTTTAGTAAAATTAATTTTTAAAGAAGAAAAAGGCAGAATGAAGAGCAGAACAATTTGGAGAGACCAGAAAAACTGAGAATTACATATAATCCAGAGTGGACACTAGCCCTCGTTTTTTCCACTCATTGTGCAGAGGAAGAAAGTTTGATTTCATTACATCTGTAAATCATCAAAAAGCCTTTTTATGCCCAATATTGCGCAGAGACACTGGATATATGGAAATTAAATAGCCTGGCTAAACAGAAAATTACCTTAATAAGTGCAGAATGGATTATTCATTCATTAATTTACTCATCCTTCAATGAGTATTTACTGAGCACCCCTAATCCAGGCCTAGGGGGAATGAAACCAGTCTGCTCCCACCTGTGTGGAACCTGATGGGCTAGGATTTTCCAGCAAAGTGAGGAATACTCTCCTGGTTCAAGAACTCCTACTTTACTAGATGTTCTCCTCCAGGGGACGATGCCTGACCATCTCAGACATCACCAATCCCCCCAGGTAGCTTATTTCCCATTTCCATATTTATACCCTGATTTGGGTCCTCTTGGCTTCACTGAGTCTACTAGATAGTTTCCATCAAAATGACACAGTGCTTAATGAAAACACCACAATGGCATTCTCATGCCTAGAGTGGCAGTCAATCTAACCAGGAACAAACAGGAGAAAAGAGGCTCACTTTAGCCCTAGGAAAACTCTAGCTATGCCCCAAATTAAATTACTTCATGGACCTTGTTTGTTCATTTTTTTTTCTCATTTGCAAAACTTGGAATTGGAGGAGACAATTTGCTTCATCTTTTCACTGATATTCTTTGCAGTATTGTATGGATCAGACACTCTGTTAGGCCTCGGGGTGCAAATACAGTTAAGACATTACCCTATCCTCAAGGGGCCCACAATCTCCTGAAACAAGGGTGAAAACACAGTTAAAACACAATGAGGTTTAAGTGCTCCTTCTGCCTTCAAGTGACCATAAAAGATCTCGAAGGTCCCATCTAATATCCAAAATGTCCTAAGATTAGAGTCCTAACCTCCATTTTTTCCTCTGATTTTTAAGACAAAGTATAGAATTACAAAGAAGTTTGGTTATCCAAGCATTCTAATGGTCACTTTCCATGATCCCATATATTTCCCAGTGTTAGGAGAAAGAATCCTATACAAAACGCAACATTAAAAATACCCCCCCACACACACCGTACCTCCAAGGGTATACGTTTTTCCATGACTGCAAAAGGAAAGTCACTCATTACTAAGCAGCTCAGTGAAGCTCACACTATTGGAGAATATAAAGTTTTATGAGCAGGTCTCTCCTTCTCTCTCTGGGTATAAGTGAGAAAGTGAGTGAGAGAAAGCTGGAGAGGTTTGGCTCAGGAGCCCAGGGTGAATTATAGACTGCCGCTCAAGATTCACAGCTCTTCGTGGTAGGAGGTTAATATTCTCACATGTCATTAGGTCTGCTGGCTCGCCTGATGGTTCATTGAAGCAGGCAGCGAATTATTTCCTCCTGCTGCAGAGGACAGCACACTTCAAAGCAAGGGAACTCAGGTCAGGATAGGCCTCTGGGTGCATTAATGACTTAGGTAAGAATGGGCCTGAAGCTTCTGACAACGCTAACTTTTTGATCCGTCTTGACCTGGCTTTCAAGCCAGACCTCCAGATTTTATTCCTATCACCTTCTAGGAAGCTGCCAAGACCTACAGGAAGACCAAGTAAACTGGTCATTTTATCTTCACTTGAAATGTCTCTACCTGCTCTCTGTTGTTGTACATCTCACCCATGGTTCCAGGTGGTGCTTACACCCTACTTTCTCAGAGGAGACTTTTCAGCCGGACCCGGACCTGGCTGACCATGGAGTCCACTCCCCAAGACTTGTACACTGCACTCTCCCTCCATCACTGATAACAGACTTGATGTGCTCACCTATGGTCCTAAGTGTCTTACTCTTGTCTCCTTGGCAATGAATTAAGCTACAGGACCACAAAGACCCCTCCTTGCACCTCCTATAGTGATGGCTAAGTAGGAAAAGAGGAAAACCTACCTATCCTGGTTACAGGCCCAAATCCTGATCATTTCCTTTCCAGAAGAAAGGGCCAAGAAGAGCCCCAGAAATGTTTATAATATAGATGCGTGAAAATATTTATTTACAGGTAACTTGGGAAATATCACGTCAGTCCCAGCTCCCCCAATCACTGTATATGAACAGACCCCTTCCTTTCCCTCTCTGAACCTCAGATTCCTCCAGAGTAGAAAAAAGGGAGTCGCTGTATCATCGTGTCTAGAAGGGTGGCTAGGGGCCGCATGAATCAGAATCTTCAGAGATACTTACTAAAAGTTGAGGAGCACGTGGGTGGCTCGGTCAGTTAAGCATCTAACTCTCTATTTGGCTCAAGATCGTGTTCTCAGGGTCATGGAATTGAGCCCGACATTGGGCTCCGTGCTCGGCAGGGAGTCTCCTTGAGGATTCTCCTTCTCCCTCTGCCCCCCACCACACTCTCTACCTCTATCTCTTAAATAAATAAATCTTTAAAAGTTCAGATGCCAAGATCCACGCCTGATTTACAAATCACTCTCTTTGTAGGTGGGGTCTGGGTATCTAGAGTTAATTCCCCACACCACTTCTGTGCCTGACAAAATCTGAGAACCACTGAGGATCCCTAATTCAAACACCCTCAGGGGCCAGTCGGGTGACCCACTGTATTTCAATAAATCCAAGGTTATTTTATGTGTTAACAAGAGAGAAAAACCACTGTCAATTAAAAATGACCCAATGTTTCCTATCTTAAAATGCATCAGGAACTCTCTTCCTTTCTTATATCCTGCTTGTGGCTTTGCAAGAAACATTCATAAATCAAGGTTGTGACTCCGATAATACTTGCTTTATGCTGTCGAGTGTATTCCCTTTCTGCAGGCACAATAATATTGTCTTTCAATCCAAATCACAGTGAGTTCTTAAATAGCATGTGAGTTATCAAAAAGGTATATAAGTCAACTAGACTGAAAATACTAGTAACTGTAACCAAGCGGGAAGGTGCAATGACAACAAGCCCACAACAATGGCCCCCTGGCCAATGACAATGATAAGAAGCCATCCATTCTGAGATGGAGATAGAGATGTTGAGATGTGGGCAGGGAGGGGGTAATGTTCAATTTAGAGAACGGTAAAACAGAGAAAATGCAGAGAAGACAATAAAGAGCGGAGAGGACCGAGGGAATCAGAGCATGTGCTCTACCCAAGGTCCTGGAATTAGTACTTCGGTTGTCCACCCACATGGTGCTCGGCTGCACTTGGCCCATGGGAGGATGATTATAAGGATGATTATATAATTTGTTTTCTCAACAGAAGCACCTTCCAGAATAAAGGGGGCAATATTATTACTCAGTATGTCCTGAAAATGGGCTTTAACTCAAACTGTCCTGGGCAGACAGGGATGCAAGTTACCCTGCCCACGATCCAGCAGAGAGCAGCCTCTGGGTAATGTGATCACCACAGCCCCATCAGTCCTAACATTTAGGTCTGGAACATCATGCATTGATTGAAACCGCTTTTCACTCTAGATCTTTTTAAATCCCTGGACGTCTGGTGTTTATAAGGCTTTACTCCCCTAATTCCCCACGACCACCTTGTACTTAACCTACAACTGTCCCTTTCCAATAAGACAGGCCTGTGCTTCCCCCTGAGAGAACACTGAAGACCATCACAGAGATTCCTACGATGCTTGGAAGGGATTCCATCAGAGGTTCTCCACCAGGGTAATTCTGGCCCCATGGAGGACACGTGTCAAAGTCTGAAGACATTTCTGGTTGTCATGATTGGGTGTTGCTACTGGCGTCTAGTGGGTGGAGGCCAGGGGTGCTTGAATCATCCTGCAACATAGAGGACCGCCCCCATGACAAAACGTTGTCTGGCCCAGTGTCCTTAGTGCTGAGGTCGAGAGACCCTAGATTACAGGAAGGACAATGCTTTTGCTCCCTCATTGTGGGGTGAGCCTCTTTCCTTCCTTCTTGCTCTCACTACTGCCCTGCGAGCCCTCCTTGACAGCAGAGCATTACAGCCAATCCTGCTGGCCTGATTCCTGATATGGGGAAGGAGTGTCTACAGTGAGGGAAGAGATAGCACAGCTGTCAGTCTCCATGAGGAAAGTAACAGAACTTTCCCTGTTTCCTGGGAACAGGCAAGACTGACAGACTGTGTGACTTCTCCCTTCCCCAGCATCGCCAGAAAAGAAAGTGACAGCAAACATATCAAGCGAGTTGGAAGCTGCAGCTCATTAGCACTCAGAAGTCCTGAACGTCTGCAGATGGGTGCACCCTTAGAAGATGTGTTCACGGGGCGCCTGGGTGGCTCAGTTGGTTAAGCGACTGCCTTCGGCTCAGGTCATGATCCCGGAGACCCTGGATCGAGTCCCAGATCGGGCTCCCTGCTCGGCGGGAAGCCTGCTTCTCCCTCTTTCACTCCCCCTGCTTATGTTCCCTCTCTGGCTATGTTTCTATCTGTCAAATAAATAAATTAAAAAAAAAAAAAAAGAAGATGTGTTCACTTCTTGGGAAGCCAGGGAAGCCCATGGAGAAAACACTCTACGCAGATGGGCTGGTCCCAGGATCGAGACATGTCTTGTTCCAACATTTCAGATTTGCCCCAGTTCAGCTGTCTGAGCATGGGCAGAGAAGGTCCCCTCATCATTCCTGATGGACTCCTTTTTCCACGGGGAAGCAGCAGCAGGGCTGAATGTATAGCAGAGAAACATGGACTCCCACTCATTAGAGAATGGGGAAGCCTGAAGGTAACCACAGAGCAAGGCAGAGTGTGGAGAGAAAACAGGAGCACTGATTCAGGACCAAGGACAGGAGATGAGGTGCTAGGGTCTCGAAATCAGGCCATGAAGACTTCCTGTATGAGTTTTCCAAGGGCTACTATGACAAAGCACCACAAACCAGTTGGCTTAGAACGACAGAATTTGTCTTACAGTTCTAGAGGCTAGAAGTCAGAGTGTCAGTCGTCAAATCCTAGGGAAGGACATGTTCCGGCCTCTCTCCCAGCATGGGCCGTATGTGTGGGTCTGTCTCTTCACATGGCATTCTTCTTATAAGGACACGAATCGTATGGGACTAGGGACCCACCCTACTCTAGCATGATCTCATTTTACCTTAACTAACTACACCAATAGCACAATGAACTATGTTCATCCTCTGAGGTACTAAGGGTTAGAACATTAACATATGAAGTTGGACAAGGGGGAGACACGGTTCAACCCATAATGCCTAAAGGACAACCAGTTCCATAACAGTGCCAACGTTCTCACTGGTGGTGCCCACAGAGGTGATACCATGAGGAGGAAACTCCATAGGTGGCTATCTGAGCCAGGCCCTCAGAACTCATCATCATAAGCACTGATGGGGTGGTCAGCCCCAAACTCCTTAAACCATATTCATTTTTATTCTCCTTCCCAGGGCTTCACACAACTATCCTTCAGAATACATAAACAGAGCACACTACTTATCTAAAGTTCACACTTGCATACATCTTCACTCTCTCAGTCATAGCCACAAATCCAGAAGTAAATGAACAATGCTGGTGTGAAGTCAATATTCAAAAAAGATTTGGTCCCCTCTCAGCCCCAAAAATGATGTCACAAAGCCAGGATATTATAGAAGGGAATCTTAAGCATTCATTTGGAAAAGTGTGACTTTCAGTCAAAGCAACACTTTAAGACTAGTTTCCTGATCCTTAGCCAAAATCAGAGAAAAGGCAGGGGATCAAAGGCCACTGGATTGGCATCAAAAGAAAACAGATTGTAAACTAAAGCAAAACCACCTACCAAAATACATAAACCAGATTAACAAATCAGAGTCGACTGGGGATACTCAGTATAGGGGCAGTGAGCACCACATCCTTCAGGAGCCATCAAGAATCATGATCATGAGTCAGAAATCAACAACATCGAAGGGAAAAAGTCAACATATTTTTTAAGAGGATGACTGCAGTTGCTTTTATTTGAAGTATTATACAGTTGCTGCATTCAAATTGTTTATAATTCTTATGGAAAGACAAGATGTCAACATGTAGAAATTAAATAATACAAGATTTAAGAAGTAACTCAAGGTAACAAGAGAACTGTCACAAAGCGCTATATGATTATATGCCAAATAAACAATACAGAAAATAAGTGCTCTAAGAACTCAGAGGGAATGATACACTTTATGCTGGAAGTCCAAGAATGATACTCCCAAAGATGTATTTTCTGAAATGAGACTACAAATGATAAAAGTGTATGCTGTGTAGACTCTTGAAGAACACAGAGGAGTAGGCAACATAAGTTTTAGAAATACTTAATTCCAGAGATAGTTGATATTATTTAGTGATAAAGGACAAACAGTAAAATGTTGGATTTCTCATTCTTAAATAATGCCAAAAGAATGGAATATCAGGATTGGGTGTCATTGATGTGGGCGGCAACTTCTAAGATGACTCCCACTGTTCCCTTCTTCTGGTATGCACGTCCTTGTATAATCCTCTCTGCCTGAATGTGAGCTGGACCTAATGCCCTACTGACTTGCTTCCAATGAATAGCATAAGGTAAAGCGATGGGATCTCCCTTCTAAGACAAAGTTATGAAGAGACTGTGACTTCCTTTCTGGTGGAGCTCTCTCTCTTGCCCACTTCCTTAAAAGCTGGCTTCCATGTTGTGAGCTGCCCTGTGGAGAGTCCCCTGTAGCAAGGGAACAAGGGACACCTCTGGCCACTCACCATGAAAATGAGGCCTTAGTCCAGCTGGCATCCTGTGAGGAAATGAATCCCACCAACGACTATGTGAATGAGCTTAGAAATGGATCCTCCCCAGTTGGGCCTGAGAGGATGACAGCCCCTTCCTGTGAAAGACCCTGGGTTAAGCCACATCTAGACTCTAGACCCACAGAAAGTGTGATAATGTTTGCTCAATTGGGGGATGATTTGTTACGTGGCAATAGATAACTAATGCAAATGGCAAGATGCTGATTTATCTATTTCCCTAATCTGCCAATTAAGACTTTCTCCATCCTCCTAATAAAAGAATATCAGAACTAACTGAGATAAGGAGATAAATGAGAACAAAGGAAAGCCAAAAAAAAAAATAGTCAGACACAAGAAGGGGTTCTACATCAGATTATAGGTGCCAGGCACTTTACAGGTATGACCGAAGAAACACAAGCCAACAGCAGGTGATCTGGGCCCCAGACCATCCCTGGTAGCCTGTTCGAGAGCAAGTGGATATTTAAACATTGTGTCCCGTGGTCTGGCTTTCTGAAAAGGAGCTGGGCTACTCTCCCAGCACAAAAAAAAGGTAAGGTCTCCCAGCACAAAAAAAAAAAAAAAAAAAAAAAAAAAAGAAGAAGAAAGCACCCTGACCCAGAGCACTGAGCACCATTCCTGGATCCCGAGTCGGTAGTCTTGACTCTGCCATGCAGTTTTATCCTTACCTAACCTAAAGCTTAGAACTGAGCCTAAGCTGAGGAATGAGAAGGTTCGATGGCATGCAGGCAGATCCTTCAGTCAAAGTGCAAAGGCCTGCAGCAATTTGGGGGTTCTCTAAGCTGAGCTTCTATCTGCTTCACTGCATTTCTGAAAGTGCACACTTTGCACCCTGGAAGGAACAGAAGTTTATGCACTACCTGCAGGGATTCTGTCTTTGTATATGTGGAGTTCCCAGAAATAGAATTTCAAGTGAAGGTATGAAAGCAAGTTGTTTCTTTGAGAGGTAATCATACAAAGCACCAGAAAATGAAAGCAGAAAGGGAAAGAAGTTAATAAATGATGCATAATGAGCTAGGTTGCTGCTGGGGCCAAATGGAGCTCAACCCCTCTTTAGGACAAGGATCAGTAAACTTTTTATGCCGGTGGCCAGATAATAAATGTGGTGGAATCTGAGGGCCATATGATCTCTGTCACAACTCCCCTGTGTGAGAGTAGACAGATAATACACAAATAAATGGGTATTAAATAAATGCATAAATGAAGCCATAAAAATGTCCCAGTAAAACTTTATTTCTGAAAAACGGCCCAGTAAGGTCCTTGGGTCAACCCCTGCTCTAGACTAGTATAGGCTGCTGGATGGATCACTTCTCAGTGTTCTATCAAAATGAGGGAGCAGGGAACAGAGATATTTATCTGCCTCCTCCACGACTCAGTGGTTGAGGGCTGAGTAGGCCCCAGTAGCCTGAGAAAAGAGTTGTGAGTGCCTACGGTTGGGAGCCATGAAAATGGTGTGCGTGGAATGGTGAGTGCCAAAGGAATATGGGCAGAGCATCCACAGCTACACACTGTTCCGGCCTCATCTATTCTTAAGAGGCAGGGAGGAAGGTGGTGACAGAAAGGGAGAGGAAAGCGACACAGAGGTCCTGTGTTGGTGAATGATGCGGACTGTCAACGCCAGTCTTCTTCCCTCTCTCCCTTTCCCTCTGCCTGCCCCGTGGAACTCTGAGGGAACCATCACAGGGAGGGGCCAGCAGGTAGAGTTCTCCAGTGACATGGTTTACCTATCGCCCGAGTTATGCCCTGAGCACAGCCCCACCCCCTCAAGGCCTCACCTCCTTAGTACACCTAGAGACTCTTCATCCTTCAAGAGGTCTTTCCCTCGTGTGGAATTTTTGTTTGTTGTTTTGCCTTAATTGAAATTAAAGGGTCCTTTTGTTGGAGGAGAAAAGGATGGAGAAAATCCATAGAAGAGATTGTACAGCTACCAAAAGTCTGTGGCCTCCAGGCCCACGCCATCCACACGGAAAGAGAGAGAAATCACCCTTCCTCTCCTCTACACCCCACTTGGAATAAAGCAAAAGAAAAAAATTAAATTAAATCATCTTATTATGTAATTGGGACTAGGCCTCAGGCTACAGCCGTAAAGAAGGGATTAAGGGCCCAGCCACCTGGGCAGCCATTCTCCTGGGCCCCATTACCACCCCCCTCATTCCTTTTTATAGCCAACAGATTAAAATGCGAGCCTAGCAATCTTTGATCTTTCACTTGCTGACACAAATCCTTTCAAGCTTCCAACATTTTCTGCTGAGGTAATTAGTACTAATTAAAAGGTTTCCAACAGTCTTTGCTCCTTTTTTTTTTCCTCCCGTGTGCCTCCCCCTGGTTCCCCTCCCCAAAAGAAATTGCTTTTACAAGTCCCTTCTATCCCTGAAACACGGACATCCCTCACCTTCTTATTTATCTGACTTGGCCAGATCAAGTAGATTAGCGACTCCATTATTCTGGATACAAAGCCAGACAACAGGTTTTTACCATCGCTCCTGACCTGTTGAGAGCACGTGGGCTTATATTCAGAAACAAGCGTCTTGGCTTATATGAAGAGACAGTCCAATTATGCAGGAAAAGTCGCCACGCGGTGTTTTCTTCTGCCCAAGGACAGCATTTAGTGATGAAGTGTTTCACTCCAGTGTCACACACACACACACACACACACACACACACACGCACACGCACACGCACACACGTACTGCTTCACTGCTCAAACTGACAAGTTACAAAACTTGCCTCCCAGCTCGCTTTGTTTCCATGCTTTCTCCTTGGAGAGGTTACAGGGCAGGACAAATGCATATGGAGTATTTAAAGGATAATGCCAAAAAAAAAAAAAATTAAAGAAAGGATAACCTTAAGTTAAAAAAAAAAAAAATACCTGGAGAGAAATGCATGCATGCAAGGGCGTGCACCAACACAAGCGCACTGAGCCATGGATTCAAATTGCCAATAAGCAAACAGTGTCTGTGGTCTTCCCTCAGCTCTTTGCCATGGCGGTGGGGGCATGGAAGCCATGGTGGTGTCGCGGAGCTGGGAGCCCCACCCTGGAGTAAGTGTAACCTGAATGGAGCTTCTGACACACCACGGCCTGCAAAAACATCTCACTACCAAGAGTCCAGTGCTGCAAACCTTCATGAGTAGGACTGCGAGGGCCGGCGCGGGAGGAAGGGACCGGGCAGGGATGAAGGTCTACAGCAATCTGGGATGCTCTCTGCTCCTCATCTGCCGCTTAGCAAAAGTGAATGTAGGAAGGGTAGGTGACAATCCCACAGAATCCCTTTCTTACAGAAGTGAAAACTGACACTGGGAGGGGGTGCTCTTTAATGAAAGGCTGATATCTGCTTTCAGGAGCACTGTTCTTATGCGCCGCTCTCAGTGACATCAGCCCACTGACCTAGAGAGGCTGGTGTGAAACCTGCTCCACTTGCCCCATGAAGGTCCAAAGCTCCAAAGGTCCAGGGGGCAGGCCATTTGCTGAAGGGCACAGATTAGTTCATAGCTATCTCTCCCAGGCTCTTCAGCCCATCCTGGATAGGGGGGATGAGATGCCTCTCCCCACCCCACCCTTCAGGCTGGTATTCAGCATTTTCAGGAGGTGAGAAATGACTCCTCCACCGCCCTGTGGGTCCTAGTATAGCAGTGGCTGCAGCAAGGAGACCCCCCTTTTTTTTGACTTGGATATTAGGGTCATTGTGTTAAATAGGTAGAAATCTTCCTTTAGAGCACTTAGGCCCAGAAATTAGTCACTTCAGACCTCAAATGGGCTTTGATGAGGTTCTCCTGATCAGTGCAGGATGCCACTAAAAAATATACCAGCTCCTTCCCCCACCCTTGGGGGGGAAAAAAAAAGCAAACAGTGAAAAGTAATGGATTTAATGATCTAGAAAATCTAGACGCTGGAAACTCCAAGGGAGATCATATTAAATTAGACCAGTACAAACAAGCCAAACTAGATTTATCCTCTTGTGGTTACAGATTTTATCTACTAAACCAGGTTTTCAGGGCTAGTGTCTGTTTTCAATGAATAGAATTTTTGAATGTCAAGTCCCAGGATCCCTAGGAGAGGATAATTTACCCCCAGGATCTCAGTTCAGCCGGGGCCGGCCATCCCGGAGTCCCTGAAGAGGGCCAGAGACACAGGCTACTTCTCTTCCTGTTCCTGGGGTTGGATGCCTGCTGAGAACCAGTCACAGGAGGGATTCAGAGGTGGGTGGAGGCAGAGATGAGATTCAGAGGAAAAAAAAAAATCAGTTTTTTTTCCTTGACTCCTCTCTGAAGGAGTGAGGAAACACGAGAGGGAAAGGAGTGGAGAGTCAAGCAACGGCAGAGAATGTTCTGGAACGAATATCACCTACTGGATTAAGAGTACCCTAGATACTATTACGGAATCAGCATGTAGGGAAATGCCTTCGGGGTCCTTTTCTAGAGCAAAGGGGACATGAAATCATTCTAAGTTTTCCTTCCTCCTAGGAAATGATTCTACCACCTTTCCTCTGAAGCCAACGGTGAGGAAGCCTTGGCCTGTCCAGCCTTCCTCTCCCAGGGATCTTCCCCCAGGCCAGCCCCACAGGGAAAGGTTGGGTCTCCCCACAGGGGAGGGGACTGGCTGCTGCCATGCTGATTTGGCTAGCTGCTAAGACATAATTATAATGAAGAGAAGGCGGGTGGGGGGGGAGGGGGGAGGTGGAGGGAAGGAAATTACTTTTGAAAATTATGAAAAATACCTTGACGGCATCTCTTTGAGGCTCACATTTAGCTCTTGGAAAAGATTTCTGCCAAAGGGTGAGTTCTGACAGGGAAAGATGAAATGAGGGGCTGGGGGGGGTGGTGCGCTGCAAAGAGGCAGCCGTCTGTCGGAACTGATGACTCGGCAGCTGCAGTGAGACTGGAATATTTACCCACCCGGTGCAGGGGGCGGCTACAGAGGAGAAAAAAAAGCCGGGACAGCAGCCAGTCTGGCCAAAATGACCACACAGAGACGCACACACAAGCGAGTCAGGCCCTTAGACCACCGAGCACTTCCCGAAGGCTCTAATCATCCGGGAGAGAATTGGGTTTAGACAGTAATCCGGAGAGTTTTCAGCTCTGCTGAACCTGACCCAGACCCAGGGCTAGGAGCTCCTGGCTCTGCATTACATGAGAACGTGCAAGCAGGGCTCAGCAGCCGTACTCATGCTCCAGACAGATGTGGGTCAGGCAAGTCCTGCGAATCCCATCACTGTTCTGGGTCTGCCTCGTTTGGAGTTTTCAAGACATTGCTTTTTTTTCTGCACCAACCCTGCATTCGAGTGAGCTCACCAAAAGATTATTTTCCTGACTTAATTCCGAAAGAAGCAGGGAGTACTTTAATGCAGGATTTCTTCTTTGTTTGCTTGTGGTTTGTTTGATGGGGCTACATCGTGGTCGAGAGGGGGAAACATGAAACCAGGAGTCAGGAGCAGTGGTGTACCAAGGAGGCAGGGAGGGGGCTGGAGGAGCGGCCAGCACGGCAAGGGAAGAGTATTTGATCACTGACACTGTCTGAAACTGTCAGATCATGGTGGTAATAAAATTAGAGCCGGGGGCTTTGTTATATGTTCTTCACTGACAACGCAGCCCCTTTTCTCCCACACCTAGAGAAACCTGTCCTCACCCTCCTGGAAACTCGGCCTCTAGGACTATTTCTGCTCCCTACAGTCTGTGTGATCTAGGACAAAGCACTTGACATGTCTGGGTCATACGTTCTGCATCTATAAAAATAAGAGAATTGGCTAAATGATTACCAAATCTCTTCCATTTAAAAGTTTCTCAAAATCTGTATTTCCCCCCGCAATTATTTCAGCAGTGAGAGGTATTTCACATGACTGTGCTAAAGGCAAGGCCAGCGCTCACACACAAGATGGGTCAAGATGTCAAGATGGGTCCATTCTGGGAGAGCACTGCTCAGACATTGGTTTGTGCCTTCAAAGGCAGGGAAGGAGTTCCCTGACCACAGACCCTGCTGGTCCACTTGTCTGATGTGGCAGAGGGACGCCGTGGGGGAGCCACAGGAGTCTTAAGTTCCTTGCTCTGCCTGGAGGCTGGCCAGCACTGACCAGTCCTCTGTGAGGCAGGGACACCCGGCAATGCCACCAATGTGCGGAACACTCTGGGACAGAAGTCGGCCCAGATTTGAAGGCAAAAGATGTTTTTCTTAGTTTCTCTCTAAAGATGAGTTAATGTGTTTCAAGGTCAACCAGAGAAAGGGTGCACCAGGCAAAAAGGGGGAAAAAAAGTGTTTAAAAGCTGCAGCTTTAAAAGCTTAACCAGTAAAGCCCCTCCAGCCTTCAGTCAATGGGAATCAAAACAATGATTTCAAGCTATTTCATTCAGTCTACAGGCAGGATCACTAGATGAAGGCTTGCTTCTTTCTTTCCTTTCCCCCCATTTCCAAACTGCAATCCATTCCCCACTCCTAAAGACCCATTTTGACAGAGTCTATTGTACAGACTTTTCAGGACATTAGCCACCCCAACACAAACTCGTGAGCAATAGAAGTTTTCCGGGGGCTCTCTTCTCCCCCTTCAACCCTCCCCGCGCCTTCAAATCCTAGAGGCAATGCTGCAGAAACCTATAAGCAGAGAGGATTTCTAATGCCTGCCACTTGCTTAAAATTGATTTTCAGATGAGAGCACGAGAGAGCCAAGTATCCCCACAGTTTGGAACACTCATCATCTCTGACGATGAAGTCATTTGCTGCCATAAGCAGAACAAGGGTTAATGACCCAAAATCGAATAAATTACTGGATTCAGATCCATCATTACTACTGGTTTTAAAAATAATCTGGAGCGAGTAAGTGTGGACTCGGAGCCGTCACAAAGATGGACGTGGCTTCCCTTCCCCGCTTTTGCTTACAACAATAAATCCTTCCGGAGTGCATCTCAGGCTTACACACCAATTAACATTTCTCATACCAGTGCACGAGGGGCCGTGCAAAGTGATTCCATAGTAAATTAGTCTGGAAATTGCCTCGCATGTGACACTGGGAGATGTCCTCCATGTTTAGAATAGGGGCGGGGGTGGGGGGGTGGACAGGAGCAGAACTTTCTTCCCTAAGTGCCGCTCCACAGTCTTCCCCTGGACAAGATGGTGAGGATGGTGGGGGCAGGCAGCTTTCAGGACCACAATAAATCTTCACACAATTTATCCAAACAAAGGCCAGTGTGGGGAAAGGGAGACACATGGGGGAAGCAGATGAATAAGCAAGATCAATTATGGTAGGGGGTGACCTGGGGCCCCGCTCCACGACACAGATCTCAAAGCAAATTGTGCCTGAGTGGAGTTGACATGGCTGGACTGAAAACAGTGTTCTCCTAAAGGACGTCTGCTCCCCCTCCCATTCTCAGGCAGGCGGGGGAGCAAAAGGAGAGAATGGGAAAGAAGGGGAGGGGAGGCAAAGATGGGCCAGGGAGGGGAAACAAGGAGGCAGGCGGGTGAATGAAAAACCATGCATAATGGTGTGGGGTTTATTTTACAGAGAGCAAAATGGCTCAATTTGAGCTCTTTAGACTGTTGAAACTGGCTAGTGTGAGATGCAAGGGGTACCTCCAAGAGGACAGTTACATCAACGGCAGGAGACTGTACGCCCAGGGGACAGAGAAAAGGAAAATAAATATATAAATATACACACACGCACACGTGCGCGCGCGCGCACACACACACACACACACACACACACACACACACAAGCATGCCTCCTCCATCCTGTAAACTTTCTCGGGACCAGGGAGAATCACAGAGGTGATCTGGAAACAAAATGCTTAGCAAAACATCCCAATGCCCTTAACTCCTCAAACTGCATCTCTAATGTGTGGGGCTCCTCGTACTTTGCCCTACTGCCCTGTGTTCCGAAAATGCCACATCTTTTAAAAAAGAAGCCTGGTTTATTATTTAGTAGGAAGAGCAGTTGTGTGTGTGTGTGTGTGTGTGTGTGTGTGTGTGTGTGTGTGCGCGCGCATGTGCGTGTATGTGTTTTAAGGGCTGCTAATAATTCTGATCCCCCCTTCAAAAACAATCCACCCCTCACTAAGAAAAAGTCAGAGCGACTGACTAATGGGAGTAATTCAAAGTACCTCAATTAAAATTCAGGTTTTGGCCTTTCGAGCAGTCTATTTAAAGATTTTTTTCCCCTAGATTGGTTGTAGACAGATGATTATTAAATATTTATGTGTCTGTGAAAGGGGCTCTTGGAGTCTGGCTCGGCTGAGGGCTGAGCTTCTTGTTGCTATTGCTTCTTCTCTTGGAGGGCCCAGGGAATGATTACTTTATTTGGTCCCTTAACCACCTAGTTTCCAAGAGCCCCACATACCAGCCGGTCAGTCTTACTATGGTGGGACAGAGGCCCTTCATCTCTCTCCAAGATGGAGTAATCAAGGAGCCTTCTCTCTGCTGAGCTAACTCGGACTCTCCTTGCGAACTCAATCCAAATTCACTCTGAGGAGTTTTCACTGATGACTTCAGCCCAAAGGGAGCTGAAGACTCTCTGGTCTTTCATGATCCTCACCAGATACTTCCCTGTATTATGGCCTTAATTCTCCAGAAAGAGAAAGTTCGGTCTCCTTCAATGGTTTATAAACTCCTTGAAGACAGCGTCTAAGGGTGCCGCTGCACTACCCACACCTTTGATGGGCTGATTTATCCTCCTTCATTTTGTGAAACAATGACTCCTTTTCAAATCGACCTGAACCCCTTCACTAGAGAGGTTCTTGCCACTGCCCAGAATTTTCCCTAAGGAGAACCAAGTCACCTTATTTTAACACCAAGCTTCCTTTGGGGAAACAGAGAGAATTTGAACAAGGACTTCTCTGCCCTAAGACCAGGAACAAGGACATGGGTAGATGCAACAAGAGATCTGTAGCCTCTTCCTCAGGCAAGCAATGTTTATCAACATTCTTTCTATGTGCAAAGGGCTGAGTAAAGCCAGTGGTTTCCATAAGTTGGAAATACTCACTTCTATACTCTGGAATATTCTATAGTTTTAAAAGTATCAAGAAATATGGATAACATATTCTAAAAAGAAGGCAAATGGCACAGTAATGTTTATATAGTAGCCCTATATTTGGGGGGAAATTGTACAAAGTAATAGAAGACTGGACTGCTACCTCGGTGGAAGGGGAGGAATATGCTTCGTTTGGCTTCTAGCAATAAAGGTTTACTGCTTTTCTAGTATGAAAGTAGACACCAATAAAATAAATACTTTAAAAGAAGAAGCCATAATTTCTGCCCTCAAAGTTGACTTTCTGCCACCTACAACAAAATCACCTGAGAAGGGATTTAAAAATACAAGATGCTAGGGACCAAAGCTGGAACTTCTACTACGCTAGATCTGGAGTGTAGACACAGTCTGTCTCTGTTTCCCCAAGACTTTCTGATCAACAGGCAATGTTTGGTGACCAGTCAACCAGCAGATCTACCAGACATCCAATCTTCTGCCTCCATCTCTATCTAGATCACAATTAAGAACTAGGAGGAGTATTGACAGGAATGGTGATTAACAAGTTTATCAGAATCTTCTCTTACTTTAAATACCCAGGAGAAGTTACATGTTGGTTCCGAAAATACCCTCTACCTTGGTTACAGGTATACATAAAAACCTAATCTGGACTATACCATAATATCCAAACACATTTCTCATTGAATTATTTGAAAATTTACCTAGCTTTCCAAATCCCCTATGTTTAAAGCAAAGCATCTTAAAATAATTATCACTGAGGCTAGACATTCAACTAGTAACTTAGGATGTGAACTTGTAAATTAACCATTCCTAACAGAGATGAGTTTTAGTCAGTCTTTACTCATTTCTCATTGATCTATGAATTCATAAATGTACTCACTCTGTCCCTCATCACTCATTCAGACACTTAGCCAACAAACATTAGACTCATCAACCCCACCTGAGCTACAGAATGTGGGCTTTACGCCCCGCCTCCCCGTCTCCATTGGACCCATCTCCATTTGAAACCAAGCACTACCTGGTGGTCCCAGGTGGTACCCAACAATGTAGATGATGAAGGACAGGCAGGCAGCCAGCCATGGCCATTCCTCCTCTTCATTAACCATGCCATTTCCATTTGTTAGGCAGAAATTTTATTCCAAGAATTCCAGTCTTGGCCGGCTTCTTCCTCCCGCTACTGGACACTGTGAGCTCAGAGACAGCCAGCTCATTTTGACAGTACTTCTCTCCTTCAGCTTACTTTCTCGACTTGCCCACCATCCTAATTCAGCCTCTGCTGACCGCCATGCTCAATCAGGCAACCGCTTTGCCACCTCCACCCAGGACTACTGATGTTATTATTATGTGCTCTCTTTTTCTTTTTTCCCCACAGCATGTATGGCCTTCTAACCTACCAGATCATTTATTTATCTATCAAGTTGACTGTTTAATGTACATTATTAGGGTCCATGAGAATGTTTGTCAGTTTTGCCCACAGATGTAATACAAGTATTTAGGATCATGCCTAACACACACTGGGCATTCGGGGAGGGGCGGGGAGGGGCGGGGAGGGGCTTTCTTCCCACCATGGGCCAAGCTTGACTTGAGTCAGTCAAGAAGGTTAATCTGCTGTTGGCAGCCATGAATCAAGAGGAAGGGTGTGGGGGATTATCAGCTTCCTCTGATTTTCCACCTGCCAATCCCCTCCAATTGTGGGATGCCTGGGAACAGACTACTGTCCTATAACTGCCCAGCCATCCTCTCAGCCAGGCCTGGCTCCCCGGGCTCTGTTTGCTCTAAAAACCCTGCCCACTGCCTCCTTCCCCCCACACCAGCACTTTGCGAAGTCCAGAGCCATTTGCTCATCAATACCAATCCCCACTCAGGCTCAAAATGTTCCTTCATTTACAAAAACTAGTCCTTTCAGCTTCTGTTCCTTATTCTAGAAATGCCTAAAGCGAGGCCCCAGACCAGGAAGACAAAGCTTAGGTTAAGTAAGCTTTTTACCGGAAGAGGTAAAAGCACCCCAGCTTCATCTTCCCAGTTTGGAGGTCCTTCCATCCCAAGCTGTGTGCCCTTTCCAGGCTTGAGCCCTGAAGAGCCTTCTAAGTCCACCCTTTGCCCTCTTGTACAATCTGAGGGGTTCTCACAAGCCGGAGACTTTCCAGAAATGTAGAAATGAACTCTTACAGAAGCCCGGTGTTGCCTTAGTGCCAGAGGGCTCCGTCTCCCTGTCCCCTGCCTCTGCCATGCTCCCGGGCTCTGTCTCCCTGTCCCCTGCCTCTCAGTCTCACACGCACAGCTAAGCGTTCCTCAAAAATGAGTTGCTACCTCATTTAATTAAAGATGCCCTCAGATGAGTGGGGCAAGTATAAAGAGCTACCTACTGGGTGCTGGGCCCTTTACAAATGCTACTGTTAATATAAATAACAACTCTGCAAATGGATTGTTATCCCCAATTTACAGTAGTAGAAACTGAGGCTCACAGAATATAACCAACTTACACCCTAAGCCATATTGCTTAAAATGTGGTAGCCCTGGATTTGAAGCCCACGGCCGTAGATTCTGAGGCCCATGCTTTCCCACCACCCACCACGGATGCTGTGAACTGAACATTTGTTTGTGTACTCCTCAAATTCATATGCTGAAGCCCCACTCCCCATTATGATTAGTATTTAAAGATGGGGCCTTTGGGAGGTCATGAAGGTCAGACGAGGTCAGGAGCGTGGGGTCTTCAGAACGGGATTAGAGACCAGAGCTCTGAGGACAAAGTGAGTAGGCGTCTGCCTTCGTGCCAGGAGGCAAGCTCTCACCAGGAACAGAAGCCCGGCCCTCGAGCTCACGCTTCCAGCCTCCAGAACTGTGAGAAAATCAATGTCTGTGGTTGAAGCCCCCCCAGTCTGTGGTATTTTGTTGTGGCATCCCAGGCTGACCCCAACACTGCAGTGGGGGGAAACGGGAGCTCTCCCTGAATCCCCAGGGTGACCTCTATAATGTCCAGGCCAGGGCAAATAAGACTGGCCCCAACTGGGGTCCCTGAGGAGTGTGAAATGCTGAAGCCCAGGACCTGGTTTTAGGTGGGTGCGTGCAAGGAGGTCTGTTCTCAGTGTCTTTCACCCATGAGGAGCTATAGGCCTAGTGTCAAAGACCCTCTTTTTCAATGTTTGGATGGTCAACAAAATTCCTGAGATCTGAAAAAAAAATGTGAAATGAAAATTATAAAACTAAGATTAATAAAGGTTCAAATAAATTTCAACAGAAAGAAATATTATGTTCATTGGTAGGTCCAAGTGCAAATTAAGTCGATTTCTCTATAGTTAAACATAACAAAGTTTATCATGAGAAAATTTATTTATTCTTAAGCCTCAAAGCTGTGAAAATGAGTTTTAGAATCCTTCCAAAAATCTCACATTGAAATCTCATCAATCATATTTAATGTGAGATGGAGGGGGTCATTTTCCTATGTTTGATATGTTGTAATACGGGGTCTCTAGAACAGAAGTACTCAGGATGTATGAAGGTCTTAAGATGTCCCTACATTCGGTAAGAGCTCCAGGCTGACAAAATGTGTGTGATGGCCAACATTTTCATTTTCCTTTGTTTCCTGTGTTTTGCGAAGGCAACCCAGCATGGCTGAGCCAGGTTCCAAGACAGGGGAAGCCATGGCCTGTGTAGGGGGACTGGAAGCCGTGGGAAGAACCACCAAATAATGGCAAAGAATTTCAGACCCTTAGGCTTCTGTAGAAGGCAGGACCTCGAGGGAGGCGGTGTGGTGTGTTTAAAAAGCACCAGATCGGGAGTCAAGACACCTGAGTTCTACTCCCAACTTCCCTACTGACAAGCTGTAGGACTTGGCATATACCCCAGTGCCTAGAACTATGCCTGGGACCTCACAGGCATTCAGTAAAATAGTTGAATGGATCAATATGAGGGAGCTTAATAAGTCGGCGTTCTCTAATGGCATGCTTGGAGATCCCCCGGGGCTGGAGGGGGGAAGGGAGACAGGCAGACTTTGAATGCCAAGCATTCTCCCCCATCTTGCTCTCACAGCCACATGCCTACTATAGTCATCTTTATATAAATCAGACTTTCCAAAAGCCCTTTACTGCAGGGCTGGGAGACGTCTAAAGAGACAGGGTCAGTAGTACACTGTGGGGTCATATGACACAGCTCTGAAGTGGCACCTCTTAACCAATATGCTGGGCCACCTTTGACACAAATGCAAAGGGCTCCCTCAAGGGCTCCAAGCCTGCCCCACCGAGTCCACCCTTTGCCTCCCGACTCTAGGTTCACCTCCAGGATTCATTTTCACCAGAGTCCCTGAACAGGGCTTTTCCAAAATCTCTAAGCAAAGGAAAAACAACCAGCTGGATTTAAAGCCTCTCCAGAAGGAGGCACAGCCAGCCTCCTCCTTCCCCCTTCATCCAGAACGAGGCTGGGGGGAACCGAGGCAGGCATACTGAGTCAGAGCCATCCCGGCACGCAGGGACCCACACCCCAACCCCACAACCTCCACAGAAGGAAGGCTGACAGCACCAGGAGAAGCCATCTTCATCTGCAAGAATTTACATGTTCCCTAATTATTTCAAGAGGACCTGCAGCCTGAGGGAACAGTCGCCCCTTTTTCACTTGCCACATGCATCACATCAAGGCTCCAACGTTCGTCAGTTCTACCCTCCCAGTCCCGGCCCCCGACCTCCGCTACCAAAACCCCAAATAATTTCAAAAACATTTTTATCCTAAAATGTTCCCCTCAATTTAAAAAAAAAATTATCTTCAAGTGAAGAGATTTCTTTCCATTTCAATCCTACAACAAGGAGAATGTCAGCCCAGCTTTTTTTTGACAGACAAATTACTGAATCAAAGAGAAAATGCCATTAAGCTCACAGGTTAGCAAGTGTCAGGAATGGTTTAAAGAGATATCCCCATTTATCTTCCAAACATGCACGAAATGTCACTAATGTGTGTTTATCATGTATAATCAGACAAAGAAAATATCGAAATAAAGTACTCCCGCATACAATAGAAATCTCCTTCCATCCTTCAAGATATCAGTGCTATTCAAATAGAATAATAATGATGAAGCCTCTCTCTTGAAAATGGAAATCAAGTGAAATGTAGATAGAAATGATTTTTTTTTTGGTAGTTGATGTACATTTCTAAAGTGCATTAACAGGAAATCCAGAACTTTTTAGGTCAATTATATTGTCAGTATTGTCAATGCCACTGAAATGAACACTGAAGCAGTGCCTGTTCTTGCTGGAATCAAGCTACAGAAGAACCCCCTAGATTGGGGCCTTAGAGAAAAACCAGAGACACACCGGAAGCCTGACATTGTTCAAGCATGCATATATATGTATCTATATTTTTTCATTCAAATCAGTCCAAGCCCCAGGCATTTTGGCTTACTATAAATCTCAATAAGAAGAAAAAAAAATCTACAACTGATCTCAAACCTGGCTTTATTTTCCTCCCTCTTCTCCCTCCATTATGACGATGCATATTTTTGTAAGCCAGGTGCCATGACAACAATAAAACTGAGCCCCGGAGTGAATGTTCTGGGCAGCGAGAGGACCACTATTCATTCTGGACTTGAGAGAGACCCAGGAACATGACCTGTCCACTGGAGACAAAGACAGTCCTTGGACCAGAACCGACCATTCCTGTCAGGTCTGCAAAGAGCTGGTATTTCAACCTGGAGACATTTTCACTCTTACTGTGTTCTCTCTCAACTGTCCCACCGGCTTTGTGACATATTTTCCCACTTTCTGGGTCACAAGTGTCCTAAGAGCAAAGCCACACCTTTGTTCTCATCTTCTCTGGCTCTGGGATACCTCACAGCCCCAGGGAGGAATGGCCAAGGTCATGGACACGCACGTGTTGGGAGGCAGTGACTTACCACTTCAAGGAAGTGTCTGCTCTCCCCAACTGTTGGCATTAAACTCCTGTGTCAGGTACAATGTAAGGAAAGGAAATAAATACAAGAGGAAAGGGTCCTAAAAATGTGGAGTATGGTACTTAGAGAGAAAGCTCTCAAGTCAGCCCATCTCCTGGTCCACCAACCAACCGTGTGGCCTTGGACCCTAGATCCTGCCGAGCACGGGAATGCTAGTCACCGTTTCCCCATCGAGGTGTGTGAGCTTAAATGACTTAAGATTTGTAAAGCCCTGACGACAGCGAATGGCACATAATGGGTGCTCCGAAAAATGTTAGCTATTATTTTTAATACCTACTTATTTTCTTTTACTAGACACATCAGGAAAATGAGACTTTGGGAGTAGCACAACTCCTCAGGAATTTGAGTGCAGAACTGGGACCCAAATACAGCCCAATAACTGGGCCACTCCATCAGCTCCTTACTGGATGCTGGCTATCCATGAAAACAACAGGAAGCAAGTCAAAGTAGACAAGGGACAAAAGGAGGGAAAGTGAGGAGACTGTGGGGGACGGGTTTGAATGAAATCAATACCCTGAAATAGGAGGCCCACCATGGCTGCAGAGTGAGGTCGGTCACGTACCAGGAACATCCCTATGAAATTCACCAAATCAAATGCTGTTTCTTCCACAGACCCAAAACCATGTCTTCATCATGCTTCATCAATGATCTGTTCGCCCTCTGGGTTTCAACCCCAGCTGAACTTTGTGGACCAGGACTAAATACATCTTTGTCGTACCCTCTGCATCCAACACAAGGCCTGGAACTTGACAGGCATCCTCCCCAGATGTGGGAGATAGAGAGATGAACAGGTCACCATTCTGAGATAGTGCTGGGTGTGGGGGAGGGGGTGGGCCACCCAGAGGGAGAGCCCAGGAAGCCCAAAGACGCACTGACGGGACGTGAGCTAAAGATTTATCTCATCTCTAATTCACAGACTGCTGAGACAGCCCACAGTCACCACCATGTCAAAGGAGGCTCACCTTTGCAGGGGATGCTGTTCTCACCTGCAGGTGGGGGAGGGCCCAGCAAGGCAGATGCCACCTCGGAGGTACGTGCTTGCCCCGGACTTTTTAGGCAAATCAGTGCACCTCTCTATTCTGAAGTTTGCCCAACCATAAAACGAGGATAAAATATCTGCCTTTCAACCTGACATCTTGTGTAACAACTCTCAGAGGTGGGATAGAAATTTCCTAGCCATTCTATTTCTAACAGTTTATCTTGAGGATATAATCAGAGGTGCATTTAAAAGGAAAAAAAAAAAGATGTATTTCCTGGGGCATTCCTCATGGTGCTGAGCAGAACAGGGAACAAAAGAAAGTAACCTAGTTTCTCAACATTACGATGCAAACAGCCTTTATAACAGTAAACGCTGGGTTTGCAAGGACTACTTATAACATAGGTAAATGTTGCCGAGTAAAAGGCGTGAGACAAAATATTATCTTTATAGAATGATCCTCGCCTTAAAAATATAATCCACAGATATATGTATATACACACAAAAGGGGTATCTCTGGGGTTGGATATATACCAGAATGGCTTAAGGGGCTATTTTGGTAAGTGTGGCTTTATGGGCAATCTTAATTTCCTTCTTCTGATTTTCAGCATTTTCCAGAATTTGTATAATGAATATGCGTTACTTTCATAATCAGAAAAAAAATTCTTAAAAACATAATTTTAGAAAAACCCTGATCATGTCTACCTCACAGCACTGTTCTGAGATTGGTTACAGTAACAGATGCAGAAGCACTGCGAAATGTATAGAATGATAGGTGGCTCCAGTGAATGCATTATAGCTAGTCGCTAAACATTTGTGGTTAACCCCAACAAACTGTCCTCCTCCCAGGCCAAGGCTATTCTGAGCATGGAACTGTGTGGTGTTCTACCATCTTACCCCAGCGCACTCTGCTAGACTTCAAACTCCCTTTAGAAGTAGCAAGTGCAAAGCAAATAAAATGACCAGTTCTGAGGATGAAACCTCTAATCGCCTGAAGAATGTCAACCCAGACCTCGCGCCACCAAAGCAATCAACCAGACAGATTCCACATGTGAGAAACTCCCCATGGGCTTAGATTCAAAGCTTCTGTGCTAAGCAGCCGGCAGTGTACCCCAGATTTGTTGAGGTGTATCCCCAGGCCACTGAGGAAGTGTGCATCCCGCCACCAGGAGCACCAATCCCAAGAGGCCTCAACAAGCAGATGATGTTCCAGAGATTTTAGGTGGTAAAATGCTCATGACTCTAATGGCTTGGCCAATGTAAATAGCCTTCATATCAACACAGTGATTCTTCTTATGCACATACTCGGGCTTTTAAATTGTACTTAACTCGGTGGGCTGAAAAGTAGATTAGTGAGTTTGAGGAGTTTGGGTTTTCACAGGCAAAGCACATTTACTGAGCCAGTTGGTCAGTCACTGATCTAAAACAATTATTTTACCTTAGAAACTTTAGTCCCTGAGATGTCTTAAAGGTCCCTGAGATCCAGAAATTCTCCCTTGAAAACAATCCATGAAGGGCCAATAAATAAACCTCACTCACGGCAGGAGGCATTATAGGGAGTCTCCTTGTCTCGGAAAATGACCCACACATCACGATAAGCCATTCGATTACTGTAGGCAGCAATGTAGATCAGGGATGTAGACTGGCAGTGGCTTAGAAGGGAAAAACCCACACTGATGTCTCATAGTGAGGTAGCACAGCTCTCGATAATTCAAAGCACATGCGGCGGGTGAACATCTGTTGTTTCAGCTCCATGTAGCTACAAGCCTGTAAAGGCAGGTACGACGTGGGCAAAGAACCACAATTTAAAAATAAGTAGAAAAGTTCAAAGAGATCAATGATCGGCTTGGCCAAGGTTATGTGGGCAACTGATGAAAGCCAGCGTTGTACCCCTGTCTCCCATCTAGGGAAGTCAACTTGCTATGAGAATGACCAGTGGTCACCAAGCCAGGAAGGTTGATTCAGAACCAGGAGCAACTAAGTCACAGACATTAACTGCATGTTCGAGAATCCTCCTTGTGATTCAAGGATCAAGGGAAGACCAAGCAAACAAGTTTCTTCGGTGAGAAAGTTAGGTACCCAGAGCTCCCTTTTTCCTAAGAAGGCAGTGTTTCTGAAAGCAGGCAGAAGAGAGGCCTCCCATTCTCTTGCCTCTTCCTTCTCACTTCACCCTGTACTAAGTGCTTGAGAACTACAAACCAGGTAGCCACCCTCTGGGGCTTGGCAGCTTTTTCCCTCTCTTATCCCCCAGCCATACAGAGAACAGACGTTGAACAACATTCCACTTCTCAAAAAAAGTTTATCCACATGCATAAGCATTCCACAAAATCTATGTAATAAACTGGAAGAGCACCCAATAAAGGAGAGATCAAAAGGGGGGTATGAGGCAGCCACATTCAACTCTGCACTTGAAAATTTAAATGAATACTCCTTGAGAGCAAACTACAAAATGCTAACCTTGAAGTGTTGAGTGGCAGGAAGAATTATGGGTTATTGTACTGTCAAAATGCCAGACAGCTGTATGTTGAGTTGCTGCGTTATTTAGACAATCAGAAACTTGGAAGCTAATGTGACATATTTTTTTCGGTGTGAAAGCTCTTGACGTGCATCACGATAATTTCTAAAGGGACGAAATGTTATATAAAAAAAACATGGTGCCTTCAGGAGATGGCCTCATAGGTAGAAGAGCCCCGAGCAGGCGAGGCAAGACATCAACAACTTGACTTCCCAGAGGTGAGTACCATTTCCTTCCAGTCTTACTCCAAGCATGGTGCCCTCAAGCAACATGGAGCACCCAGACTCCGGCTTCCTATGCCCACCACCTAAGAAATAATCCTCGAGTCAGCTGCCTGGCTGCAGGCTAGACTGGGCTGGGTGAAGCCCACTAATTTCAGGATCATCTCCCATTTGGATGAGTGATACAGAGATCACATTCAGAGGATGCCACTGGAGATCATGGTACTGTGCAAACCGGGGGTAGAGATGGGGCGATAATTTGATAATTCTACCTCTGTCCTCACAAGTTACTTTACCTTCCATGAGTATTTTTTTTAAAAGAATTTATCTATTTGACACACACATACACACACACACACACAGAGTTAGAGAGGGAATACAAGCAGGGGGAGTGGGCAGAAGGAGAAGCAGTCTTGCTACTGAGCATGGGGCCCAATGTGGGACTTGATCCCAGAACCCTGGGATCATGATCTGAGCCGAAGGCAGATGCTTAACGACTGAGCCACCCAGATGCCCCTCCATATGTATTCTTTTTTTTTTTTTTTAAGATTTTATTTATTTATCTGACAGAGAGAAACACAGCGAGAGAGGGAACGCAAACAGGGCGAGTGAGAGAGGGAAAAGCAGGCTTCCCGCCGAGGAGGGAGCCTGATGTGGGGTTCGATCCCACGTCTCCGGGATCATGACCTGAGCCGAAGGCAGTGGCTTAACCAGCTGAGCCAGCCAGGTGCCCCCTCCATGTGTATTCTTGATTGGCTTATGGACAAGTACAATCAGAATGAATGGCAGCCATTTTAAGGGAGTTCCCAGCTTTGAGTCTTAGGTTGGCTTAAGGTCAGCATAGGAAGCAGACCATGGTTGGTTGTAGCTGAAATTCTACATTTAATATTTTGATGATGATTAAAATACAAATATTACTGAGACAAGTGGCACACTGAACTTCCATGAATCATCTCTAATTTACAACAAATGGAAGTTCTGAGAACTGGTTTTGCTGGGATAGGGGAAGTACAGGCGGGCATTTGCCATCCAGGTGGGGGGGAGGGGGAGGGGGAGGGGCTTGTGAGACACACAGGAAGATAAGCCAGAGAAAAGTCCTGCTAGAAGGGACCTGCTGAGATGTTCTTTATGGATTTGCCTTCTTTTCTCTGCATTTCTTCTTGACCGAAGGAAAACTATCTCAGCAAGAAGAGAAAGTGACTGGAGAGACTGGTGGCTCTCCCAACGAGCGCTTCCAGTCAGCAAGCATAGACTCTGTCCTGAGGCTACCCCTACCATGTACCAACAGCATGACCCTGAGCAAATTATTGAATCACAGTCTCCCTAGCTGCAAAGTGGGAGCAATAATAATAGTATCCTCAAACTCATGTTGAAAGATTACCTGGGTTAATTACTTAGAGCAGTGCCAGCCAGGTGATGATGCTTCTGCTCACATATGAGCAGCCATCCTCCTTTTCCTCTCCTCCTCCTCTTCTTCATCATCATCATTATCATCACAGTTAACATCCAATCCCTCCTGCTGGCTGCAGAAGGTGGACCCCCTCCCCCCCGGGGACACCTTTCTAAGGACAGCAAAGCAACTTTGAATCATAGAATTTCCTGTGCTCCCTATGTGATCCGAGAAAGGATCCCACAGCCAACCTCACTTACCCCAGGGAAAGGCCAGCACACTGTGCCATGCAGAGAAACAAGTCCAATGTCTAGATGGGAGTCACCCAGACTGAGATGTTTCCCTTCCACAAGCTCCACTAAGACCTGTAAGTAAAGACACTCTCTTCTTTTTTTTTTTCCACCTTATTAATTTTAATTTTTATTTGACAGTTAGCCTGAACATTAAGATAATACTCTATAACCTGGGTACTTAAAAGCTGATACGCAGCCAGAGGATAAGACTGGTGGGTGAATGAACCTGAAGCTGACTCCAAAAGCTATGCTGTTTGGCTCTCGCGACTCAGGTAAGATTGTGATTACAGTGACTGGGGTCTCTGCCTCACACAACAGAGCTTCGATATTCTCCACTCACCATTCCCTGGGTCACTATGAGGAGGTCCTCAACCCTCTGGGTATGAGACCGACTACTCAAGCTCCCCTCACAAAGGGAAGAGAGTCAAAGTCTGCTAGAAGAAAGACTATTTCTCTCTCCAGGATCAGGGATCACTTCCTTCTGGAGTCAGGAAACATCTACACCCTTTAGCTAATGAGCATAGCAGGTGTGCTTACCAGAACGGTCACTTTTATGAATCATTACGGTATTAACTCTTGCCTACAGTGTGCATAAATGAAGAACTGGAGACATGATCTATCCAATTCCATCCAACTCTTGTTTGAGTCATGACCATAAACATAGAAATAGACACAAGGAAGTCCTGTATTTGGACGGAAAGAAGATTCTCCCCTACTCACTATAAGTGCCTATGAGGAGCAGTCACCACTGAATTTCCTAATCTTCCTTTGCCACTTTAAATATAAGTCCTTATATATGATAGTTAGAGGCTGCATCAATGCTACCCCAATGGATGACACCACTGACAAACCTGTAGGAGATAGATTCATATGATCACTGACCAAAAACACATGCTTTAAAGTCTGAGAGACTTTGACACTTGCTAGCTTATGACTCTACAGGTTTCTTAACCTATATTGTCCTCATGTGCATGATACAGACACTATCACCCAGTGATAAGACTGTTATAATTAAATGAGATGATATACACCAAATGCATGGCCCTTCGAGGGCCTGGGACATAGAAGGAGCTAAGTAAATGAGTCGTCGTCATCATCGTCATCAATGAAACCAGTATATTGGCCTTAGCGGTCCCTGCAGGCCACCATGCATAGTAAGAAAGACATCAGACACTGCATCCACTTGAATCTATAGTCTCCTAAGTCAGGGACAGCAGACCGTTTTCCTCGGGGAGGTGTGTAGGAACCCTGAGGCTGCTCAGGTAACTTGGAAATGTGGAACGACATAAGAGGTGCTTGAACTGGAAGCCAGAGATCTAAGTCTGGTCCTGTGCACTCCTAACTCACTCTGTCAGTACAGCCAGTCCAATTCACTCATCATGCTAGGCTTTGGTTTCCTTATTTAAAGGACAAAAACATGCAGCTTCTCTTTCTGCTGCGGGCCCTATCCCTGTGCTTTAATAAAATCACCTTTTGCACCAAAAGTAAATAAATAAATAAATAAATAAATAAATAAATAAATAAATAAAAAATAAAGAACAAAAACAAAAACCAAGAGAATGTGAACTCTGCCATCATTTCCCATTCATCACCGCAGGTAGGCATCCCTAATCAGTCACGGAACTGCTGAGCACAGTGGCAACTCACAATTTTTCTCCAAACAGCACGTCTGGAAACTACCACATAGGGTTTTCTTATGCAATATACACAGTTGCCATCCCCAAACTAAACGATCCCTGTGATTCCTTTCTGTTATAACAGGTTATGATTTTATAACCCTTTACTAGATCCTTGGAAATATAGGCATTTAACCAAACACTTTAGCTCATATGGGAAGGTGGGCTGGGAGAAGCTTCAGTTGGACTAGAAAAAGCTCAGGGAATCTAAACCTGACTCTTTGGGCAGAAGAGCCCTGGCAGGTAAGAGGTACTCAAGTGTCAACAGTGCTTTGAGACCATAATCTTTTTCTATTTCCATATGAAGCTCATTAAGTATACCTGTCCTGTATTCTCTTCTTCCTGCTCAACAAAGCAATTACACATGTACCCAAACATGTACGCCTCTGGGTGTGTATGTACATCCACGTACACAAGTAGATACAAAATGTACCTATGTGTTTACACACATAGACATGCAGATTTTTTTCCCAACCCCACTCTTGCACTGTTGCCCTCAAAAGTTTCTCTCCACAGGCCTCATGGACACAGCTCTATTACTTTTAGCAGTTATAAGCTTACACTATCCACTCATGCTGGTTTTGTAAAATGTCAGCTCCATTTTGCAGATGAGGAAGCTGAGGTTCAAAAAAGTTCAGTGAGGGCCATCAAAGAGCCACACTACTTTGGAGAAGAGTGGGATTCCAAACCAGGGCTCATGATTACCACAGCTAAGCTCTAGGAGTGTAACCACTCACATGTTGCCATGGCCCAAAGGTACCCTTCTCGAGGTCCCCCTTCCTGCTGTCTCCAGATGCCTTGTCCACACCCACAATCTCCCAGCCCTAGTCTTTCCCACTTCTCTGCCTGAAGCCTGGCAGCCTACGCCATTTCCCAAGTACACAGTTCACCAAACTGGACCATTGCTTCTTTATTATCTACACAAATATTCTTAATTATTTCTCCTCCAACCCAAAGTACTTATTTCTTATTTATGGGTGTAAATATAAAGCCAGCAGGGCTCATATTTCACAGGGAGCCATTCCAACAGCATCTAGAGCCTTCCAAATTTAAGGAGCAAGAGAGCTGATTCTCTGCCCATTTCATTATAAAGAGGTTTATCATAAATATTAGAATTTGAATTCCACCCAAGTAATGCATTAATAGATACTAAACCATTAATAATTTCTGTACTTTTTCATAAATTGGCAAAGTCTAATAAATAAACTATAGCTTCTCCAGAGCAGAGCAGGGTTAACAAGTACCAAGGAGATTTCAAAGACAAACTACTGGTAGGGGCTGCCAGGAGGTAAGATTCATAATGAAACTACAAATTCTAGAGACCCATTTTTTACTGTCCACCATGGCAAGTATCTAAAATTAAATGCTAAGCAGAAATCCGTCCCAGAATCTGACACACAGCAGTTTAGGTAAACAATCTCTGAAATTAAAAACAGATTCTGGGTAATAAATAAGTCTGTGTGTGGATCTCTCTGATAACAGATACCGCTCCCTGATAAATCAAAGGCGCCAGCCCTACCGAGCCTTTCTAAATTAGGCCAGATGATTCACCTAAAATATTTCATCTCATGTCGCCTGTCTTAATGAATGGCAGTAACAGATAGCTCCTTACCAGTTACTGCACCGGGGCCAAAGGCCTCCAGGCTAATTATATTGAAGGCCTGGGAAAGGTGGCCCATCTGGGAGGAGCCAGTGCCCAAGTAGGATTTCACCATGATATGCATTTACTTGGTCCCATGACCCATGTCTACCAGCTTCACTTGTAACTGCCATACAATCCTAGAAGATGATCAGAGTCAGAGATGAATCAGCATCAGCGATGCCTGATATCAAAGGTAAATAGCCCTGGGTGCGGGGAGGGCGCAGTGAAGAAGTGAATCCAAACTTTACCATTCCTAGCTGTGTGAACTTGGACAGGTCCCTGGAAATCTGTGGGCCTCCCTTTCCTCATCTGTAAAGTTGGGATAGTAACACCTGCTGAGCCTACCTCCTGGGCTGTGGTGAGGTCCAATCAGAACGTGCACACAGAACTACTTTGCAAGCCCCAAACACTCCTCTCCTGTTACTATTAGTAATATCATTCAGTCATTTATTTGCCAAAATGTCTTGAGTGCCCCTTATGTGTTGGGTGTTAGGGATGCCTTGGTGTCTAGACAAGACCCACTCCTCATAGAGTTGGTTTCTGGGGATGGCTTTGTGCAATGTCATTGAAAAGGCAGAGTGCTGAGCATGTTCAAGGATGGTAAGTCTGTGCAGAGAAAGCGAGCCATGGAGACAGCCAGGGTCAGCCTGGGGCATGGAACAGAGTTGCCATTTTCAATAAAGAAGGCCACCCTGAGGACACAACTCTTGAGTAAAGAATGAAGGAAGAAACAGAGTGAGTCTCATAAATATTGGGATAGAAAGAACAGGAACATTGGGGAAAATACCGCCAAGTAGGGCGAGGAGCCACAAGGACAGGACAGAGCTCTGGAGTAGAGGAAGCCAGGAACAGGAAGGAGGACCAAGGGCAGCGAGTGGGCATGGTGGGGAGGGCGTCAGCCTTCGGAAGTTTTCTAGCAGGGGAGTCATGTTTTCACAGACGCACCCTGTGGCTGCTGTGCTGGGAATAACAAATATTATACTACCGTTATTAATAATAGTGTTGTTGTCACTTTCTGTTCCAATCCAATGTGAATCTGGGCTGGAGAAGGAGAGAGAAACGGGATGGGGGCCAAGTCAGGTCCTCCCAACTGCTCGAAACAACCAAGAATAGAAGAGTGTGTGTGTGTGTGTGTGTGTGTGTGTGTGTGTGTGTGTGTGTGTTGGTGGGCGAGCACAGAGAGGCAAGAGCGGGGGCGGGTGAGTCCAAGTGAAATGGAGACCGAGGCACAGGCAGACACACCCAGGTCATCCCCTGTCTCCCTGGGGAGAGCTGCAGGGAGCAGAAGAAGGGTGCTGGGTGCAAGCAAGTAAACCCACTTCTCTCGAGTCCTATGCCTTTGCTACATTCAGTGAAACACTGTGAAGTACTACTCATCTGAAGCCTGGGGCCTGTCTCCTTATTAAAAATGAAAACAAAATTCTCTTTTAAAAAGAAGGGAGCTTGGTTGAAGGCCATGGACCACATTTGATCAGCGTCTGGGGTCGGCAGAAGTGGCAAGCACAACATAATAAGGAGCTACCTCACCTCCTACATCAGAAGAGAAAATGACGCAGGGTCAGTCCATTAGTGATCGCAGCAGCTTCTAAATGAAACACATATAACCTGAATCCAATTAATGAAAGTCTCCAGCAATCCTCACCGATGCTAATGCTGAATGAATCTTCAAACCTTGCTCATTCACCAGCTCTGTGTTGCACCAGAGTTCAAGCTCTCAAGAGCACAAGCTAATTCCTGAATGAAGGAAACCATGACTCAGCATCCCCCTCCACCCAAGTTTCTGGCAACTCGGTATTTACCATGGGGCGATGGTGTGCGTCTCTCCTTTCCTGCACGTCTGCTGCTTCTGCAAGGACTGGGCACGTCTACAAACAACATGGCCCTGGCTTGTTCTTCCCGGGGGCGCACGAGAGCAGGGACTGTCACTGATGGGCCCACACAGAGCTGGGGTAATGCTCTGAAGTGGAGCAGGTGATGGCGGTGGGGGGGGTGGGGGTGGAGGGTGGACGTGTCCCATTCTGAGGCCAGTAATGGCCCTCCAGTCACTCCACTATGGCCAGGCTCAAACCCAGCCATTCCTAACACTTCACAACATTTGTGTACATACCACTAACCATTCTTATTCACCTCTTTTTATTTTACATCCTCAAACCGCTGTTCTTACTGCCTGGGGGCAATCACACCCCCCAGAGGATATGTGACAGTGCATGGAGACATTTCTTGGTTCTCACAACTTGGAAGGAGGTGGAGAGAGGCCAACACTGCTCTAAATATCCTACAGTGTCCAGGAGGCCACCTTCTTCCTCTTCCCCAAGCAAACGAATGATCTGGCTCAAAATATCATTTGTGCCATTACTCTAAGTGACTCATTTGGCCATATATTATTTTAAAAGGGGATTTAATGTAAGTGTCATGAAGGAAAAGCCACGATCACATGTCATGGGTAGAAAGTGTTGAGAGTCATAAGGAGAAAATAATCAGAGAAATACACACAATGAAAATATTAAATTTTGTCAGACATAGCAGTTGGCTGAAGGCCTTGAGCCTGAGAGCTGCTTAAAAAAAAAAAAAAAAAAAAAAAAAGACCTATTACCTCCAAACAGAGACTTTCTCCTTATGATCAAAAGGACAGAAACAGAATTGGAAAGGGAATAGCCTTTCCCTATGTGATTAATGATGTAACCGTGCCCATCCCCAAATCATCTTGGGTACAACAAGCAGAAGGTGATATTGGCAAAGCTAATCTCAGCCCGTCTTCTCAGGCCAAAACATGGGAATTATCGTGGCTGTGTACCGATGAGGAAGCCCAAAGAAGCAAAGGCAGTGAGAAGCCTGTGTTATTTGCATTATAAATCTCCCAGAAAGCTGATTTTGGTGAGATGTTTGGCTTAGAGGTGGGGAAACCCCTGCTCAGAGATTCATCGTGAAGGGAGGTCCCTTGGAATATCTGAGATAAGACTGAGTGATGAAAGCCCTTGCAAATGGCTTTGTGTGCAAATCAAAGAAACTATGGCCAATGCCTTAGGCACTGTTTTATGAACCATATTGGACCCTATGCTAGTGCCTTGCGAAAAGTATCCTACGGTCACATAATTTAAGGGTTTTCTTAACATCAAACTTCTCAGAGCCCTCAATACGATAATGAGCATTGCAAACACTAATCCCCTTCCCCCAGAGGAAAGGGGATGTAAGATTACTCAAAACTCATCAAGCACATACTTTTACTTTTTTTCTTGCGTAAAACCCAGCCAGAGTGGGGGGGCGTGGGGGGGAGCAGGAGGGATGGTCCCCTTTGCAAGTGCCACTTCAAAAGCATCTTGCTCGAGTCCTGTTCGAGGCAAGAGAAGTTCTGCTGGATCCCTGAGTTCCATGGAGGAGACTCCACCCCAAGCTCCAGGGCAGGCATACCCACTGGCCCAGCGGTCAGTCATATCCCATGGGCTCCTGAGATTGGTTCAGGATGGGCATGTGATGCAGTCAGGGACTGTGAGGCCCAGTCTGGGCTTTCTGAAAAGCCTGGTAAGAGGGAATCTCTCTTTTTCCAGGGAGGCTGCTGGGAAGACAAGGTGGCAGCCCCGTGGGGTGACCAGCCAACCCGCCTCCTTGAAGGGAGAGCCCAAGAGCCACCAGGAGGAAAGTAGCTCCCTGAGGTGGGTGGAGACATCATCTGGGACCGTTACGATTGGGGCTTGGGTATCCACGGATACCCCTGGTCTTTTTGGATATGTGGGCTAATAAGTTTGTTTATGTTA